>CM041208.1:21184145-21784145 GCA_023065735.1 Coffea humblotiana
TAACTAATATGTTTGTATAACCACGACTGCTAAACGAAAGTGTCATCCTTAATTACATTGATTAAGCAGACCAAAAGTTTTCTAATCCTTACAATTTCTTCAACTATTACAATGTAACTCAAGTACGAGTGTCGCTTAAAAAAGGGTAGCAGAGCTATCCAAGGCCTAAGATAGTAGTGGTCTGATCTAAGTGGAATCAGCATTAGTGAAGGATTGTATTGTTGTCAAGATGGTTGATCCTTAAACTATCCAGTTAAAACACATGTAACCATGCTGAATGACATCTCTGAAATCTTACACTTGTACAATTATAGAACTGTTTATCATCAGCAATAACCGCTAGTACATATTTTGCTCCAAGGATGCAAGTAGTAGAAACTAGAAAGCTGTTGGAAAAAGCAGTTAGTAGGAACTCTTTCTTATTTCGCAGCCACTACAATTATAATAGAAGTTTATAGATAGAAGATGGTTAAACCTACAGCTATGATCGCACAAATGGTCCATTTAAAGTAAGAAATTTTGGGAATACATGATAGACATCTTTTTGGCAATACATGATAGACTTCTTGTCATGCGCAAGAAAATTTATCATGTATTGGGAAAGCAGTTAGTAAGAATTCTTTTCCATTTCACGACCATTGCAGTTCTGGTAGAAACTTTTGCGGATACAAGATGGTAAACAACAGCTGTGGTCCCACAGATGGACCCTAAAGAAGTAAGAAGTTTTCTGCAAGACATGACAGACTTTTTGACTAGTGCAACATTATTCACCATGTAATTCCAGACTTCAAAGACACCAAGGAGTTTAGAAGAAAAGACACTTGCACTATTTCCCAAATCCTTGGCTGGTTGAAAACAAGTTACTTTTTGCTCAGGTGCCAAAACTGTATTGGAGTTCATTCCTCTGCAGAAACAAGAATAGCTTTGTATTTTTGTTTTTTTTTCTTTTTCCTTTCTTTTTTTTTTTTGTGTCAGTCTTGAACAGGCTTCCAACAAGAGAGTGCATAAAAAACTCGTCCTTTCCAACCTTGTAGTATCCAGTGTCCATCTTCATCAACCAGAAAATCTTTGTGGTACTGCAATTTCACCTTGGCCCTAACTTCTCTTACAATATCCTGGTTCAGTGGGAGCTGACTAAACCCAGCCCTCTGATTCCTAACGTGCCATTGCTTGTATGTTTCGGGCCTTTCAATCCTTTGAGAACCTTCACATGCGATAACATTCATAGAGTCCCTTCCAAGGACTTCTTTCTCGAACAGCATTCTATCCTGATCACTTTGCGGTACGGTCTTCTCAAGCATATCAAACAGAGAAGAGAAATGATTGTAGTGCCTCTCGAAAGCGTGTAACGAAAAATGGGACATTGTATGTTCCATTAGTGATTCCATGGACAAAATAATCAGGATTTATTTTCTTGATCAAGTTCAGAACATCGTCCCTGGCTGTGCTGCCTTCTGCTGTCTCATCTGGAATATGTCTTAGCCTGTACAAGCAATTAACTACAATTGTTTCACCTTTGCCAATCTTCAGATCCTCCAGTTGGATGGTTTCCCACCTTTTCGCTATGGCATGATATTCAAAAGGGACATTGAATTTCTTGCAGTAATATGCAAGCCTACGCCCAGTCTCCTCAACTCTTTCTGTTGGTTGAAAACCTGGTTGGGGAAGGTCTATTCCTGTAATGCGAAGTTTTGGAGGTCCACCTGGTCTGAGTGAGAGGACCCTGAATTAAGCAGGGCCATTGAAACCCATAGGCGATACCAAAATCAATTATGTGAATACATCTTGCTCCTTTAGTTAGTCTCCCAATTGACTTGTCAGCAAAGATGTTTGACATTCTCTTGAAAGGGCACCCCAAAATGTATGCTTGATAAGCTTTGAGTATATCTCCAGCAGACACTTTCCTACTAGTGAAGGATGTATATAATGTTGTTCCCATACCAGATATACGTGCCTCAAGGGCATTTAGCAAAGTAATGTGCCAATCTTCCAGTAGCATCACCACAAGGAGATGAATGCTGCCTAATCCGATTGAGCAATTCTTGGGCGGTCTTGTTATCATAATCTGCTACAGCTTGTGCAGACTGAGTTAGGAGGCTACTTAAATCAACTAGTTCCCTTATATTAATTTTCTTCTCACCAGCTCTTTGGCCTCCCTCGTTTCGACTCCACTTTATCCCAACCTTCTGATAGTTCCACCCTTACTTTTCTGGTGTTGGATCATCAGAGTCACAAGTTGAAGAATCATTCATAAAAACCAGGATTCCTCTTAGGGCAAAGTAGCGCCTTATCATACATCTCCTCAGCTGCTTCATTTTCAGGCATACCTTCCTCATTATGACTTGCAAATAGCTTGCTGCTCCTCCCTTCTCCATGTTCACTATCTTCCCTGTCATGATTTCTCCTTCTCCTTGAACCATTATCAAAATCGTCCCTCTTTTTCTCTTCTTTGTTAGCCACCACATTGAAAATCCGCACCTTTACATTCAAGACAAAGATGGGAGACAGTTAATGTTTGAAAAAATGTGATTCATTGTACCCTGCTCTCCACTTGAATTTCGTATACAAACTGGATTTTACTAGTGCCAGATGAATCTAAATCCTGACTTATACTAGTTCAAATGTCACCTAAACAACTAACATCCTTATTAGAAAGTGATTTGATGGTAAAAAAATAACATACTGACAACTTCACCAGGAATAAAGCTCAAATTTACTTCGATCAGGAATCAAAGAGGCTCAAATCTTGGTCCAAAAACCAGAAACCCTCATAGTGCTGGCATCTAAGTCCTAAGTGGACTGTTTAAGCCTGAACTTTCTAAACTGCCACAATTTTCTTGAAGAAGAAATTTAAAAGATTTATAGGAAGAAATTCAAAGCGCTTAACTGTGTAGGAGAGTAAGTGTACTCGAGCTCAATTCAGTTTCATTACCACTCGTACCTGTAAGGGCATCGTGGAAGGATTTCTCAGCAGCTTGTAAAGCCAAAAGATCTTGATACATGCAAGGCCTCTGCTCCAAATCTTCCTCCATCAGCATTTGATTCAGGTACTTGAATACCCCATCAAAGTGGTCAACTGGCAATGAACTGTCCCCTTCAGGCTGAGCTGCTGCATTAACAGGAAAACTTGATCCAATTGAAGGGCTGTGGCCAGCAACATCAAAATTGCATGAACTACCAATTCCACATTCAAAAGCAAGATTTTTCTCCAGAGAGGCTGAAATTGACTGACAATTATACTTAAATTCCATCAGACAATTCCTTTGCATGACCTCAAAAAGTCCTACAAGATTGGATATGTGAAATAAAAACAGCCCAATAAATTTGTTGTTGGCAGGTTCAAGAAAGTCTAGAATTCTTAAATGGGTTCACATTAAAAAGCCCCAAGAACTAACCTCAGACATGTTAAAAGTCTCAAATCATGAAAAATTGCTGGTGACAATTAATATACGTAACCTTAAAGTCCCGGAAGATTGGAACTTTCTTTACAAGTGAAATAGAAACGGGCCAGCAAATATGTTGTTGGCAGCTTCAAGAAAGTCTAGAATTCTTGAAATGGGTCATACTAAAATCATTAATCTCAGACATCTTATAATCTGAAATCATGAAACATCTGCTGGTCGGCTGATTGACAAATCACAAATGCTTGCTAGAAGCATTAATAAAGCTTAAAAAACAGAAGATGCACGAGTGGACAGGAGTGATAAAGATAGTACAGCACCAAAGTCATTGATGGTTTGAGAAACACGCTGCAGGGACTGGACAAAGTAGGCAAGCCAAAGAAGTTGGAGACACTGAAACCAACAGGCCGAAAAAAACAGAGCACGGTTCTTTGTCTAGTACAAGAATGATACGACTTCTTGGGAAGCCAATAGGCTGACCGCCGGCCAGATTTTCCACTTTTTTTGGGGCCCGGAGGACCAACTTTGCTTGAAAAGACAATATTATGGTGTATTGGATAGGAATTATTTGATAAAAAAATTATTTATTAGAATCACAAATACATTTTTTAATATAATTTTTTTCATTGTAAATTAAAGATTTTGAATTCGAATTTTTCACTAACATTTTTTTAATTAACATTTTATTTTTTTCATCATTTTTATTTCATATACATCAAATCACAAAAGTATTATAATATTTTAAATAACCTCCAACCAAACACACAAGGATTCGTGCATGCACGATTGCTATGATTGCTGAGAAAAAGTATTATTCAAATTCAGTAGTTGATGGATGTTGTCAAACTTCAGTGATATCACTTTTGCAAATATTTGATAAAAAAAAATTAGTTTTAGACGTTTGCGCTATTAGGTTGCTAAGAGGCTTCTTTATTATGTATTTTCCTTTTTTTAGTTTTTCTATGACTTTAAAAAAAAGGGAGTTTTTTTTTACAGCACTTGGAGAGATGATTTTTGGGAATTTTTTTTGAACTTAGGATAAGCTAGGATGCATGTACTCTACAAAATAAGATAGAGTACTCAAAAAGTTTTTCACCCGAATAACCTCTAGTTTAAATTTTAGAGCCAAATTTTGCCTCAAAAGAAGAAATTTTAGAGGCAACTTAGTTTAGAAATGTATAGCGAGCCCTAATACATTCAAAAAGCTGGTTTTGTTAGCACATTCTTATATTTTTTTTTTCAATTTCTATATGTTGAGAAATGATTTCTGAATTTCTAAAGTCACAGCTGAAGGTTTTTTTTGGTTCTAAAACGCCGAAAAACAACTTAGTCAAATATTAGATGCTATCTCATTCAATTTTCTTTTGGGCCAACTTATTTTGGGCAAATTACACATACTCGTCTGAGGATTCAAAAATTGTGAGCTTACCCTTTTTAATGTTCAAAATATTCACATAACTCCCTTTATAATTTTCCATAAAGTGAAAACTTAATGGAAAGTAACCTCAGTAATGTCGTTAGTTTAAAGTATCAATATTGTCCTTACTTAAGCACTAATCAAACAATAGTCCTAACTACCTTACATAAAACCATAGGAAAATTATGTGAATCACTGCAAAAATTACACGGGGATAATAAAGTGGATATTATGTAAAGTATAGAGGAATTAAGTGGACGTTATGATCCTATCACATGTAGTTTTGGAGCATGTTTGGTTCAATCATGGAACTATTGGTGCTTTCCGTTTATTTTTCACTTTACACAAAACCATAAGAGACGTTACGTGGATTTTTTGAACCTTAGAAAAATTATGTGATAATATGAAAAATTGCAGGGAGGTTATAAAAGAAGAAATGAAGTGTAAGCAAGACCCAATGAGCAAAAGTGGAAAGTTAAAGAAAAATAATAACACACAAAGCTAATGGAGAAACTAAATTTCCATGCATATGAAGCAATCACAAAATATTATACCTTCTTGAAAATAGCATGAATGAAATTATTTGTTGGTCTGGCTTGAATGTCTTGCTTTCGTAGTAAGTGCACAATGAGTTGAACAAAATAGTTATTGAAAGATGACTAAACATAAAATATACCACAACAATTTTGACTTCTCAGAAGTATATAGTACCTGACGATTTCATTAATGGCATCATCATCTTTGCATCTTCTGGATCCGATTTAGAAAACAGATCCAGAGAATTGTGTAAAATAAACAGTGTGATAGAGGCTCGTGAATGAGTGAAATAAATTAATGTAAAGGTCCCCTATGTTAATTAATAGCTTAAATTTCAGATAGAAAGAAAAGCTATCTTACATAGAGTTTTGAGATTTTATTTGGCCCAATCATACCATACCAAAATCAGCAAAGATTCACAATGTTTTGTATATGATGAGACTTTGCAATGTATATAAGCTCACTTCCTCAAAGCCAAGAATCTTCTTTCTATGGCAACATAAATTTCTATTATATTGCATCGACTTCTTGACTGTGAATTCTTCAAAGGAGAGAAGATTTGAAGTAATAGGTTGGTCCAATGGTCAGGAAAAATAACTTTTTAGAGTTTTATCGTCATCGATTTTAGAGTTTAATTTGTATACCTATTTGTATACCTACTAATTAGGGATGAAGGTCGGTTTTAGAGTTCAACTTGTATACCTACTAATTAGGGATGAAAATGATATGGAAAGGGGTGGAAAGGTTGAAAATTAAAAAGAAAAAAGAGAAGTACTTAAATGTGGTTTAGGCTTCGGGCAAACAGGAAACAAAGAGTTACCCCAAAAGGAACAATCAATTGGAAAGAAGAGTGCAAATATACCATTACACTGATTAACAATTATCACATCAGAGAAGAAAATGTACATTTTGAAGAAATTTAATGAATTAAATCATGTCGGCTTGGCTCCTCTGACCGGAAAGCCTGTGAATTCCAAATAGTCAACAATGAAGGCTCTAAATTTCCTTTTTGTTACTATGTGCGTAAATTTGTAGTCACAAGCTACAGTTTGATGATAGCTTGACCGGAAAAGCCACCACCGCCCTTTTGGAAGGGAGGTTTTATATAGTAGGATGTGAAATAAAAGAAAAAATTGTTCAAAATATCTTTCATATTTTATCAAATAAATTTTTTTTGTCTTTCATTTTTAGAATGTTAACTTAATGTTTTTAACAAATTCAAATTAACTTACACTGAAGTTTCTACCTAAGTTTTTTGACTACTTTTTTATCCTAAAATCACCACCGTCACACATGCAGTTATTTTTTATATATAAAAAGGTCAGATCCTACTTTTTAATGGAAAAATTTAATTTTTAGGAGAAAAATAAATATGATTCATGTCAGATTTTACCTTTTTAGACGGCAAAAGCGAATATAGATTAACGTCATTTGTTTAATTATAAATAAAATATAACTTTTTACTCCTAAAGAAATGATCATATGTGAGTCACACAATTGATTCAAAGTAAAAAATGGTCGAAAAGTTAGGTTAGGATTAAATTTGGTTGACTTGATTTGTAAGAGACGTAAAATCTATTATTTTAAAAATGAAGGATGAAAAAAATCATTTTGCAAAATGTGAGAAACGTCTTGAACATTTCTTTCAAATAAAATAACAATTAGAAGATACGTCGAGTGAAATTTTCAAAAAAATATTTCTGATCAACTCGCAATTCAAACGAGATCTATGTGTTTCAACATTCTGTGGCACATTCAAGGACAGTAAGTCTGTCGGTGGTAGCTCATGACTCAAATGAAAACGATTACATGTGTCTATCTGGAATTCAAGAAGGGACGCTTATGGCCGATTTACACGTGTTTGCTGCAATCCATCGACAGATTCCTCAACAAATTTTTGCTCATCTGCTTAAAGATTAGCATTTTTTGTTTGAAGAAAGAAAGGAATCAGAAGGGCAACCATTAATGTTAGAAATGAATACTTCTCTACTTAGTAACGCGAATATTAACACCACAAACGTGAATTAATTACAATTAACTGAGAGACTTTTGGTAGTTGCAAGTATCATGATGAATGCGTGAGTTAACAGTTAACACACTTGACTAAGGGTACGTTTGATAAAATTGAAATCTGAAAACTGAAATCTGAAGTCTGAATCCATTAACTTATTGATTTGTTAAGTATTAAATCAAATATATTTGAGTGTATATCACATTCAGTGATAAATGAATAGTTTATCACTTATTTTTGAAAGCAAGTTTTACATAAAAAATTCAGTGTCATTTAATTAATTCAGATGTTTAATTTTTCATTATTAAATACGTTTGAACATATTAAGATCTGAATCTATTAAATTAAGTGCTGAATTGGATTATCAAACAAGGCTTAAGTCACTCTAATCAAATATTGAATTACAACTAGAGTAAAAAGGTTAGAGTAAAAAATATGAGGTTCAAGTTATAATTAGAGTTGTAGTTTACATGGATATATTTATTCATGTTTGAATGGTTAAGTAAAATAATATGAATTTCAAACCTACGACTTTCAAATTGAGCATAAAGTAAAATGCAAAAGGCTTCATTATGACATTTTAGGTTTATCAGCTCAGAAGCAAATTAGTTTTATGGGAAAGTTGGCCTCATGATAGTTGTGGCAGGGAGCGAATAAATCAAGTTCAAAGGAGCTTCTTTGATTAAAATTCAAGTTCAAACTCATGTTAATCGCATTCAAGTTTTTTTTTTTTTTCCAAAAAAACCACTTTATTCAAATCATGTGTTAATCGCATTCAAGTTGAATTCAAGCAACTCAACACACACACATATATATAAAATTGACACGCCAAGTAGTCAATAACTTAGACAAAAAAATGTTGTATCGAAGTCTCAATAATGTAGAACTAAATAAAATGTCAACATCGTACTTTTGAATTGAATAAATGAACAAAATTTATTTTTGTCGCGTGCACAAGTGGTAAAAAGCAAAAAATGATAATGAAAAACCTTTTTGCATTCTTCTTGAAGTTGTATGGTTGACAATAGGACTAATGTTAAAAAGGAAGATTGCATTTTTAAATCTCAATATTTGAACCAAATTGACCACTAAATAAATATAGTCTCTAAAACATTCGATGTTGGCAAAATTGGTCCTTAACTTTTTGATAGCACAATATTTCTTACCATATATTTAGTTGATGGGAAGAAAAAAAATCAAAGAACTACCGCAATTTGGAGAATTACTATTTTCTAGTATAAGCTTAAAAAAAAAGAGTCACCAAGTATGACCCGATATAATGCCTCAAAAATCACAATATACAACAAGGAACTTTTTTTGTTAGTTTTATGGAGGGCCACAGGCCCATTACAAAGGAAAGAATCCACTAACATCTTGGCCCAAGCGCTCCCTAAAAGTCTGTGGACAATTCCTGAAACTAGTTAAACCTCCACATGCTCCACATTATCCAGCAAACTTGTGTATGATTTACAAAGTCGACGGTATCGGCCCAGTGAGACTGTTATTGCCCAAGTCCAAATGAATTAGATATTCCAAATTTACCAGTGACATGGGAATGCTTCCAGTGAAGTTGCTGCTGCTCAGAGTGATATATTTCATGGATGGGTAATTCATCCGATAGTCAGAAATTTCTCTTGATAGAGAATTCTCTCTAAGATCCAGATAATTAAGATTTTGTCTTTCATTCTTCACCTCACACAAAAAGTGAGAAATATCTCCAGAAAACAAAGTGTTGGAAAGGTCTAAATATGTTAGAGAATGAGAAATTAATTATGGTAGTAATCTATTTGACTATAGTGTATGTATAATCCTCTAAAGTAAATGTTATATACACTTAAGAGTTGAATTTTAAATTCAAAGTTTGCATAATTGTTATTCATCAAACGTCAACGTATGCTGACGATGTATACACTGTCAGTGTAGAAAAGATTAATTTAAATCTTTAACAATTTCAAAGATATTTGAACTCTTACCATGAATTTGATTGTGAAAAAGGTCCACGTAGTTTATTGATGAGCTAAACAACCAAGGGGGAATAGTATCTGAAATTCTTGTGGAGGACAAGTTCAAAACAACAAATTTTTTTGAGACTAAAGCCATGTAGGAAATTGAAAACCTAGCTTCCAAGAACCCAAATCAAGTATCATAAATTGGGGGACGAGGAATCCAACTTACACTTACTTTTAAGGTCAAGGAGTTTCCGGATGCTATAAAGTCCCTTAGACTAGTCTAGTTATCTAGGTGATTCTCACTCACGATACCTTCCATCAAGTTATTGAAAAACTTGTTTGGATTGCTATTTTAGAGTTTTTGTAGAAAAATGTATTGTAGCGATATGATGTATATGAAGTAAAAAATAATTAAAAAATATGTTGACGAAAATATAGAATTTTCCGGAGAAAAATGCCTTTCCAAACAAAAACCTTTTCATGTTTGGAAAGTTGTCCTTGTTTTCAGATATACCCCAATTACTCCCAGGATAACAGTTTTACTAGATTGATAGAATTGAACCAGACAGAGCATTGGCCTCGGAGTTCTAGCACCTCTGGACTTGTGCGGCAGCATAACCACTTGGACGTACTAAGACTATTATGACTTAGCCTAGGGACTTTTAGTTTGGTACAGTTGCCAACAGTGCTTGGAATTGGACCATTCAAGTGATTACTAGTTGTATCAAGTGTAATCAAGTCCTTCAACGTGAATAGTTCAATTGGTAAATTCAACGTGAATAGTTCAATTGGTAAAGAGGAGCTAAGATTGTTAAAGATAGATCAGGCTGGAAATGTTGGCAATTGAACCTGGGATGTAACCTTGAAAGTCATTGTCGCTAAGAACAAGTGAAACAAGGGAAGTTAAAGTGGATAATAGGCTTGGGAGAAAGGTAGAGAAGTCGTTATCGGATAGATTCAAAGATGTAAGGGAACTCTAATTTCAAATTCCATCCAAGCAGCTTTCGAATTGGTTGTTCCCAAGGTTGAAAGAAATGAGATTATTAAGACGAGTAATCTCATCTGGTAACGAACCATTCAAACCGTTCTCAGAAAAAATTCAAGTGATGGAGAGAAGTCAAGTTCCAAAAATCTCTGATCTACGAAAATTCAAACGAATTCCCACTTAAATCAAGAGAAACATGTGTAGTAAGACCAAAAATCCATCTAGGAATGAAGTGTCCAAAAAATCATTTCCCAGAAACATTTAGGACAGTAAGAGAAAAAAAGTTGGCGTGGACAAGTTGAAAAATTTGAACAAGGTGACAATAGAACAAGGATAACTTTACCAAAGAAGGGATCATATTAGGCACCTCTAGCCAATTAGATGCTGCACTAAGGTCCACATTAGTCATATCTAGGTGCTTTAGATTAGAAAGACCTGCCAACCATTGCAAGTTATCAGCTTGGAGATCAGACGTATAGCCTTCTATGCCTGAAGTGCATAAACTTGATAGGTTTCCAATCTGATAGGGAATCATTCCTTGAAATCCAGCTCCAAATAATCTAGATACCTTAGACTTTTGAAAGACCCTAAAAAACTTGGAATTGGGAATTCCGCTGAAATCATTTTGACTTGGATCAAGGTAACGCAAATGAGTCAAATTTTGTAAAGAATAATTGATATTACCACTTAATGCACATTTAGGATCATCACCCCCATCATGACCATGCTCAAACTCAGAGAAAAACTCAGCTTCAATGAGATCATCAACTATAGAGGCAGAACTTTGAAGGTGAATTTGAATCACATGGCCACTTTTTTTTGCTACAATTAACTCCTTCCCATTGGTAGCAATCAACATTGTCGATCCAAGACAAGAGTCAAAGTAAACTTCAACAATGTGTGAACTTGTGGTGATGAGTAAGAACACAAAGAAAGGGCTTGATCCACCATGATTGTGTGAAATGTTGGAAGAAATACACTACACTTCAACAATGTTGGAAATGTGAAGCGGGCAGTGCCCATCAAATTATTGAAGCCTCAGAAAGACTTTTGACTTGACTACAAACATTAGGGCTTGGAAGAATAAACCACTTTCGCAGCGAAGAAGTTTGACACGATATAAGGTGGCGTTTGGTTCGCACATCAGAATCGAATTCGGATTCGGAATCGGATATCCTGGGTTTGGAATAAGGTCATTCATTTCAATACATTTGTTTGGTTCAAGTACCTGGAATGTGTATCATTACTATAGTCGATATTTGGTTTCGTCGATTCTTTTGGAATGGAATATAATAAATATATTATAAACCACATCGTAATGATAGTTATTGGCTCTTTGTAAATGGGCTATATAAATTTTCACTAATTAAATATATTAGTATAAGTGTATTAGTAAATTTTCACATCCTGGGTTTGGATGTGTATCAACTATAGTAATGATACACATTCCAGGTACTTGAACCAAACAAATGTATTGGAATGAATGACCTCATTCCAAATCCAGGATATCCGATTCCGATTCCGATGTGCGAACCAAACGCCTGGTAACAATTCATTCTCTGCAGCAAGCAAACTGATAATCGACCCAAGACAAGAATCAAGGATCTTTTAAGTTTAGCTTGAAATCTATATGAGCATTTTTTTCTTTTTCCTTTTTCACTAGAAAGAAAAGTGCATCAAATATCTATGTTGGTCAACATCAAATTGCTCCACAAATCTCTTGAATAGGGCGGCTAGAGATTCAAGTTGCTCATGAGAGGTCGGTCAACGGGCTCAACTAGTCAAGATCGAGCAGCTCATTTGTGAATTCGAATTGAGCATAAGTCTTAGAGAGGGAGCTTCGAGTGCTCCATGAGCTTATTCGAATAATTAGGCTTTTTTAATTACAAATAATATATATGTCAAATTACACTTATTGGTATGGAAATTGTAAAATTCTAGAGCTTTAGAATTTTTACTAGATCGAGTTCGAGTTTGAAACCGTCAATGATCGAGTTCGAATTCGAGCATGTACTACTCCAATTTGATTCGGCTTGAATGCACACCCACTTTCGTATGTTTTCTAAACTTCTTATATGGAATGGAATAGACTTAACGCCAAGCCGAACACCAACATCAATGACTAGAAACTTTTTTTTTTCAGATGGATGGACGGCCTTAGCCCGTTATAGAGGAACAAATCAAGAAAATGGAAACTTCACTTACATCTTGGCCCAAGAGCTTCCCAAGTATCAGAGCAATTCCTGAAACTACTTAAACCATTATCTAAACTCCTTCCCATTTTTCCCATATGATCTGTACACCTATGAAGCAAACTTGCACATGTTTTAAAAAGTCGAAGGCATCGGACTAGTGAGGCTGTTATTGCCCAAGTCCAAATGATACAGATCTTCTAAATTTTCCAGTGACCTTGGAATGTTTCTAATGAAGTTATACCCAAAAAAATTTTTTGTCATTGCTGTCCAAACTCACGTATCTTATATTTGGATAATTCATCCAACAATCCTAAGATCCAGATATTTAAGAACTTGTCTCTCATTCTTCACTTCGCAAAAAAGTAAGAGATACCGCTTAAAAACAAATTGGTAGAAAGGTCTAAATATGACAGTGATTGAGAAATTAATCGTGGCAGTGAGCCATTGAATCTGTTTGATCAAAGTGTATACATAAGTCTTTTAACAATATCAAATATATTTGAACTCTTATCAGGAATTTGATTGTGAGAAAGAGCCACGAATTCCTGTCGAGAACAAGTTTAACATCTAAAGTCTTTTTGACTAAAGCTATGTAGGAAACTCAAAACCCAACTTCCAGAAAGCCAATCCAAGTTCTTTAGATTGGGTGACTAGAGCCATGTAGCAAATTGAGAATCCAACTTCCAGGAAGCCAATTCAAGTTCTTTAGATTGGGCACGAGGTATCCGACTTGCACTTACTTTTAAGGTCAAGGAGTTTCCAAACGCATCAAAATACTTTAAACTCATCAAATTATCAAGTAAACTCTCACTCATAATGTCTTCCATTAAATTATCAAAAATATAAAGGACTTCAAGTTTGGAAAGCTGCCCAAGACTTTCATGAAACTTTCATGAAAAGTTTCAGCGAGTATGTTTTCGGATATGAGTTTTTCTAATGGGTACCCTATGAATATTCGTTAACATACCTATGTTCTACATAACTTACCATGCATATACTCGCACTAACAATTACTACTTTTCTTGTATTTATGCACTTTTTCTAATTAATCTCCTTACATTGATACACTTTTCCTAATTAATTGTATATTTCTAAAAAGCTAGCACTTGAAATACATTTTAACGATAGAGCACCCGTCAGACAGATCGTTCAGATATATCCAATAACACCGAGGAGGATGGTAATTTTCCTAAATTTGATGGAACTGAACTAGATTGAGCGTTGCCTATGAGTCCTAATCCGTTTATTTTAACCATTTAAACACTAAGGTTGAATTGCTATCTACATCACCACTCGAGTTCTTTTCTTTTCTTTTCTTTTGTCATTCACATCAAAAATAGATTGGACAGAAACTAAACAGGGGAGAGCACACAAAACCCCATCATCACAAGTTGTCCCAGTACTTATTAGATAATACTGTGTCTGCTAGTGAAGGTCAACCAGATTCCCTAAGATTGTAACAATTCACCCTCCCAAAAGAAAAAAAAATTGTTACATTTCTGGAGTTGGCTGCCCACTTTGGCTTCTCTACTAAACAAAAAAAGGGTAAATAGAAAGCCAACAAAGTTTTTTTTTTTTCGTTATTAACATCTTCTGGTATCTGGAAAATGACAACAGCCATCATGAGAGGGGCCCCAAGAATAATTGCTCACAATGAGTAGACACAACTCACGGGTGGTTTAAAATATTGTGAGAGTACCTATGACTAGTCACAACTTGAAAAAAAAAAAAGAAAAGAAAAGAAAGTGATTAGTTTAATTTATGTCAAAAGTGATTTCCTGTAAATTATTTTTGGGAATTAAAAGTTTGTCAAATAAATAAAAAATGTTCTATAGTAAATTTTGTTACATCAGATTTAGTAGGTGTATTAAGTTGACTATTAGATGCTACTATGCTGGTTAGTTAAGTTTAAACTTGAATGAAACATAAAGAAAAGTTGTTGTCTTGTTGAGTTAGTTTGGCATTCATATTTCCACAGTATTTTAACTTGCAAGTTTGGCCCACTAATCAATTAACTTGAACTTCTAGTTCTAGATTCGGAGTACCAAATGAGTCAAAAGAGAAGTTCTAATTAATTCTTTGAGTACCCTTTGCTTTTTGGATTACAAAATTGTTCCTCCATTTTTTTTGGGTACGGAATTTTGCGTTCATCCCAAGCAAATATTGAAAACAAATAAATGAAAATTTAGAGCATGTTTGGATTGCGTGACTATATGAGTTTTTGGAAAAAAATTACTGTAGCACTTTTTATAAGTAAAAGGGTGATGTATGTGAGATAAAAAAAAAGTGGTTGAAAAATTTGAGAAGGAATATTCTCACGAAAACTTTAAAAAAAATTTTCTGCAAAAAAATGCATTCCAAATAAGGTCTTACTTTTTACTTAGTAGAAAAGATTACTATTTGAATTATAGTTTTTTTTTTTTAACTTCCCACCTTTCTCCACATCCTTTCTATCCTTCAACTGGTAGGCTCAGGATTCAAATCCGAGCAGAGAGAAGTATTTGAATTATAGCTTAACTACGAATAGCTTGATATTTTTCCTTGTTTTTTTGTATGTCAATTTTAAATCAAGAATTGCCGTCAAACTAACAACAATCACAAACAAGTCTGTGCACTCTATTCTGTTTGCATATGGGAAAAAAAATCTTCTGATAATATGTGACCTTCTTGTTGAAATTTCATCCTGATTGAGGTCCTATATATGCAATACATTTTTATTGAAATTGAAGGTTGTTCGTCGAATTTATGGGCAATTCTAGTTTTTTTCAAGGGAAAATCGTTCAAAACATCTCTCACATTTTACAAGATGACTTTTTTCGTCCCTTACTTTTAAAAATATAATTTTACGTCCCTTATAAACTCACATTGACCAAATTTGGTCCCTACCTAGGTTTCCGACTAGTTTTGGCCTGAATTCACCACGTGACTTGCATGTGATCATTTTTAAGGGCAAAATTGTCAAATCAAATTTTTACATAATTTGATTCATAGTCCCTCACATTTCACAAAATGAATTTTTTCGTCCCTAACATTTTACAAAATGAATTGTTTTGTTCCTCACATTTCAAAAATGAATTTTTCCATCCCTCACATTTTTCAAAATGAATTTTTTCATCCCTCATTGATCATGTGTATGAATAGTTTTTTTCTATAAACCCACGTATATGTTTATTTGATTTTACCTGAACAGTACGAATAACATGTAATTTATTTCTATTGGATTTCATCTAAACATGCCAATCATAGTTATACACATGCTATTCAATAGATATATATAGGGGTTTTAAGCTAATAATTTTGTTTAAAACCCATGTATATATTTATATGATTTCACTATTTGAACCTATTCAATATTTGTGACCTTTCTCTTTTGGTAATAATTTACTTATTGAGTTGTATAATAAGGTCATCTAATTAATGGGTCCTAATTTGAATTCTATAATTGTGCTAACAAATTTCGGTTTAAATTTGAATTTCTACTCGACACTTTTAAGACCAATAGTTGACTTACTTGCCTTGTGATTGTCTTAAAATTTGTAAGTGCCAATCATTTATTTTTTTTTGTGATACTTTTCTTTTGTTTATTTTTTCTGTCCCAATTTAATTCGATAGAAACACTCGATAATATTTAGGATTAAATGTCTTCTTTATTTTCAAATTTTGAGTAAAAGAAAATCAATATAAGTGAAAAACTAACAATTTTTTTAAACCCATGTATATATCTATTTGATTTCACTTGAACAGTACGAATAGTATCTAATATATCTCTATTTGATTTCACATGCTATTCGTACTGTTCACGTGAAATCAAATAGATATATACATGGATTTAAAAAAAAACTATTCATATACGTGATCAATAAAAGATGAAAAAATTCATTTTGAAAAATGTGAATGATGAAAAAATTCATTTTGTGAAATGTAAGGGATGAAAAAATTTGTTTTATGAAATGTGAGAGATTATGAATCGAATTATATTAAATTTGATTTGACAATTTTGCCCTTAAAATATGATCACGTGAAAGGCACGTGGTGAATTCCGACAAAAAACTAGTCGGAAACTTAAGTAGGGACCAAATTTGACCAATGCGAATTTATAAGGGACGTAAAATTACATTTTTAAAAGTGAGGGACGAAAAAAGTTATTTTACAAAATGTGAGGGACGTTTTGAACGATTTTCCCTTTTTTCAAATAAGCACTGGTCTAAAAATTTGATATCATTGCACTTTATTTATAGCTTAATTATTAGCACAGGATTAAGATAAGAATAGACGAAGATGACACAGAGCTGTCTCCAAAACATTTATGATGAAGGTCATCTTTAAAGAAATTTGTAAAGTGATCTATAGACAGGTGGCCTAGATCCTTAATGGTGAATTTAAAATCATTAAATCCACAATAAGAGGGCTGCACAACTGTTGCGAAAAGGTTTACCAAATAGGCAATTGGGGGTATTTTTAAAATATTTTACTGTAACAATTTAGATGAAAAATTTTTACTGTAAATATTTTTAATGGGTGTTTTTGAAAATATATTTTGAAATATTTTTAAAATTAAAATTTTAATGAAATATTTTAAAATTTTATAAAATCTTACAATCACTCGTCACTATCCCACCCTCCCTCCCCTCCTCCCTCTATCCACCCTCTCCCGCCACCCTCTCCCCCCCTTTTTGATCGTGGGTCGCAACTAGAAAATGGTCGCCGCCCGCAACTAGAGAGCAAGAGAGGGGGGCGGTGAAAGAGACGTGGGGAGGAATGAGGAGGGGAAGAAAAGGAAGGAGAATGGAGGAGGAAGAACGGGAAGGAAGAAAGAGAGGAGAAAGAGGAGGAGGAGAAAGAAGGAGGGAGGAGAGAGGGGGAAGGGCGGCGGGTGGTGGTGTGTTTTGGTAGTCGGTAGTGGGGGTGGTGGTGGTGGTGTATTTTTTTTTTTTTTTTGTATATTTGGAGTTGGTTTTGATGTATTGTATAGATGTGGTGTTTTTTAGTTATTTTTATTTGTGTATTACATAACATTATATATGAAAAGCTTGTGTTTTAAAAATTGAGAAATCCAAACAAAGGCATGGTCTTGTAGATAATATGACTCAAAGTTTGCCAGATCTTTAATTTTTGAATTGGTGAAATGGTATGAGAATTCCCAATTGTGTCAAACTTTCCATTTTCGCCTCTTAGAAAGAAAAGAACTTAAATCAATAAAAAAAAGTATTAAGACTTTTAGAATAATTCAGTAACCAAAAATTTCTCATTTAAAAAACTAAAGGAATGGATTTAATTCCAACTTTCTTGATCAGTATATTGCTTCTTTTACACACACATCCCCTCTTATTGGATCATTGGCTTTGCCCAAGTGTTCGCCTACCAAATATTGGGAGGGCTTAGAAGCAAATAGGGTTAAAAAATGAACCAAACTATTTGATACTCGAATCGAATTCAATTTGATAAAAGTTTGTTCGAATTTGGTTTACCAACTAGTCAAGTCAAATTGAAATAACATTTTATATTTAATAATATTTAAACTCGATAAAAATCTCATTCAACTCGATTCGACAAATAAATAAGTCAAGATTAAACAAAATTTCAAACTCGTTAATTAATCAAACAAGTTTGAATACTAAAGTGTTCAGTTTGATTAGATTCATTTATATCCCTAGAAGAAAGTAGAGATTTATATCAATGTCAAAATTGAAGACATTTCAACTATTTAAGATGTTCTTCGATGTTGAAGCCACATTTCTTATACGTTTAATTGTGTGCATATGCTTTTTTTATGCTTTAAAATTCCTGGATTCCATCATATGTATGTATATATATTTTCTAAGCTTTAATTCTTTGGGATGATCAAATGACACATTTATGGAATTATAGTATTATGCTTGTCACTTGCATCTACGTTGTGTGATTTTACTTTTGATACGGTTAAGAAAAGCCCACTCGACCAAATGGCCATTCTCCTCCACCTTTTGTTTTTCTCTTATGTATTATACATTTTTTGAAATCATTTTGGTGTGATAAAAGGTTATATCTCACTTCATAAAAAGGTTGCCCAAATTATGCCTAAAGTAGGGTTTTTCTCAACAAACAGGTAAAAGATACAAAGCGCGTATTTTTGTCTTTGTCAAACGCATATTTTACTAGACTCAATTGGATCTGTCTAATGAGTCCCTATTAGTTTAGGTGTTAATACTTTGAAAACCCAAACTTAAATATAAAAAAGCTTATAAATGCAAGGTACGTTAATGATTTTTAGTATGTAAATTCATATTATAGATTATGTGTCATTTAGATGTCTTAATAACTGTGCACGTTGAATATCCGTTAGAAAAATCTAAATAAATTTTAGCATTGGATAAATATAATGGATGTAGATTAATAGTACCAACTTGACCCTTTCAATCCAAAAAAAAAATAAAAACATTATTTCACTTTTAACATGATAGACGGTTAATTTAGGCATGAATTGGGAGTTCTTTCCAGAGAAAAGAGAGATAAGGAGATGGAAAAATCCTGTCAAGAAAGAAAAAGATATAATTTTCTTATGTCTTAGGACCTTAAGAAAAAAGAAATTGATTTAGATTTATGCATTAGTTTTGTTGTTTTGTTGTTTGTTGTGTAGAGTTGGTACTATAGAAAAATCTTTTTAACTGGGATTAGTTTTCTCCCCATTTTTTCCCCTTTTGGATGGAAGACTTTTTAGCAAAAGTTCCCAATCTTTTTCTTGCTCTCTCTCTCTCTCTACATACACACACACACACACACACACACACACACACACACACATATATATATATATATATATATATATATATATATATTCCATTTCTTTTCTTTTCCTACCATTTTTGACTTCCAAAAGGCTAGTCTACCGCTTTAGAATCGTGGCACCTTAATCCTCCTTTCCGTCTGAATTAAAACCAGAAGAAAGAATTCCTTAATCCAAACTGCTCTATGTTATTGACAGAACACTGTCTACTTAATAGGATAATTAACACCACAACCATAAATTAATTACAATAACTCTCGTGACCACAGTTAGACAATGACTTCCTTTCCATAATTGCAAGTATGTGATTATTGGATGCCTAAGCTTAGTATATTATTTAAACCACTTTAAATAAAGGTTTAGTTAATAATCACTCGTTAAGAGGAATTCAACTGTTAATTTTTTTAGTAAAAAATGTTATTAATTTGAAAAAATATCTAAATATAGCGGTGCAATAATTAATGTATGTTCATATGGTAAGTTTGGTATAAATTAGATGTACTAATAACAAGCCGCTGAGTTACTAAAATCCTTATACAAATATTAGATAGATTTTTTTTTCTAATGACTGCCCACTATCATTTAGCATACCTAAATTATTATGTGAATGCACAAATTTGTTTCTTTTATCAAACTGCATTTAGGAACTTTCCTAAATTAATTTTACCTTTATAAAAAATTTATCTTTCAAACCTTTTTTAACGAGTGCCAATTAGGCATCCCGTAAACTTATACCCTTTTCATGGAGTAAAAATATTAGTTTAAGAATTTACCACATTAGAGGTGGAGTTTATAAATATACTTGTGTATATATATATTTGTGTTTGAAATCTATGCCTAGAAAGTTATAAAAAAAAGTGAAAATTGTTGTCTACAACCTTCAAATTAAGCATAAATTAGGAAAAAATGTATTTTTTTTAAAACTATTGTATCACTGGTAATTAGTCCAAGGAAAATTGAAAAACTTTATTGCTATATTCTTCAATTTGTAGGGTGAACAATAGGAGACTAATGTAAAGAATTACTATAAACAATAGTTATGGTTAATGATTCCCCTTAAAAAGGGGTGGGTTTGGTTTGGGCAGCTGCCTTTCCTTTGCTTCTCTTTAACTTTACAAAAAGTAAAGAATTTACCCAAACCCATATCTTTTTTCTTCTCTTCTCTCTTGCTTTCTTTCATACTCTCTCTTTTTCTCTGTAAAAAAATCACATTCTATTCAAACTCGCCTCTGTTCTGCTGCTGCAACAACTGATCAAGCAATCACGTTATTTACAAGCAAGGACCTTAAGTTTCCAGTTTTTCCACTCTCATTTTGCATATTTTACATGATCTGTAAGTTTAGTTCCTTCTCTTCCTCTCTCCCTTAGCTCTCTTCCTTTGCCTTTACTCTTCTGTGGTCCTCCATTTCTCTGTACGGTAGAGGTAATCACTTAGCTTTCAAGTTTATTTTTTTCTCTAAAATTTACCTTAAAGTCAAGTGCTTTTCTGGGTATGCAGTAATTTTTTCCTCTAATATTTTCCAACTAATATTCTTGTTTAATCTGCATAAAGTTCGTATTTTGATGTGATTATTTTCTGGGTATGACTTATTTTGGATATTCATGTGTCTTTTGATTGTATACCTGTTGATTTTGTTGGGCTTTATTAGATTACTTCTTTGATAGGCATGAATCAGTGGTAAAGATTGTATTTTTTTTCCCATTTGGGGGTTTTTGTGAGGGTGTTTAGCATGGTTATGTTTACTCTTAAAATTTCAGATTAATTGCTGAAGTGTTATTGCCACAGACCCACATTCTAGTTTGCGCTAATGTATATTTAAAGGATTTTTCTAGGAGATTATTGGGTAATTAGTGTTGTTTGAATGGAAAAATTTAAGTGTGTTATGTAGGTGAATATGCTTGTATTTGCACTGGAATTTTAGTTAAAATTTTTTTGGGTGCATTTTCTGTAGTTAAGTTGAAATTATGACGAGGGTAGGCCGTGATTTTGGAGATACAATGCAAAAGGAGGCAGTCCCACCAGTTTCAGCTGATGTGGTGTTTACTTCTAGTCGGTTTCCAAATTACAAGATTGGAGCAAACAATCAGATTGTGGAGGTGAAGGAGGACCCCAAAGTTTTATCTATGAAGGAGGTGGTTGCAAGGGAGACCGCCCACTTGCTGGAGCAGCAAAAACGCCTCTCAGTTCGGGATTTGGCCAGCAAGTTTGAGAAGGGCTTGGCTGCAGCTGCCAAGTTGTCCGATGAGGTTTTTTGTCATGGAAATTTTTAAGTTTTTTCTTTCTCTATTGTCTGTGGTACAACTGCCCTTGCAACCGGACTAACTTTGAACTTTTGCGAGGTTGGAATCATCATAAATTAGCATATAATGTCTATTCTACTATCTGGGAATATCCTATTGCATTTTTCTTTCTAGTTGATGTGTTAGATGGGATATTTTGGATATTTTGAACAACCCAAATTGATGTTTGTCAGTGACTTTTGGAGGGTGGGATGCTCCGTTACACTTGCACGAGTATTATGGAAAAATGTTTCGAACCATTTAGTTTGGACGTATTGCATGAGATATTCATTAAAGGAATTGTAGTTTGTAATATTTAGGTTTCTAGATGACCTGCATTGGTTCATGTAAAGGTACGAACATGTAGACTTGAAGATGCAACAAGTTGTGTATGGGGAAGTGATGGTAATCTATAAGTGCCTGTCTTGGAAACTTGTAGGGGGCCCTTTAAAAGAGATTCTGTTTTCAAATTTCCTGGCCCCAGCTTTAATGCAATAGTATTAAGGAAGTGTGGTGCCTTTGATGACATTGAAAGATGTTCCTTGATCCATTTCAGGCAAAACTCAGAGAGGCAGCTTCTCTGGAGAAACATGTCTTGTTAAAGAAGCTTAGAGATGCTCTTGAAGCTCTAAGAGGACGTGTTGCTGGCAAAAACAAAGATGATGTAGAGGAAGCTATTGCTATGGTCAGTGTTTGTGGCTTTCCCTGTTTTTATTTTTTTTTATTTGTGGTATTTCCTGATCATGTTTAGAAAGATGGACATGGATTTGACATGACCTGGGCATTTGTGGTGAAATTTATCTAAAAATTAGGGTACAGCTGATTTTCTGCAAATTATATATTTCTGTGTGCAAATTTATATAGAACGTTGTTGTTATAACTTGATGTTTTGGTTAAGATTCATAGACATAAACAGAATTCTGCATTTATACCCAAGAATCTCATGGGCCATGTGCAAAGCATATCTTGAGAAATTCTTGCTATTTTTTGAATTGCTTTAGGGAAACTATTTTTTACATGTTTAATTATGCTTTAGCTTAACGTATCGCAAAATTGGTTTCCATTTTCTGTTTTCAGTTTCAAACAAACATCTCTTGGGCTTCTTTTTGTTACAGTAGTTTATTAGCTACTGCTTTTGAAAAAGGGAAAAAATTTGATCTGTTTTGGTGAAATTTTGTGCCGGTTTGTGAAGATGTAGGTATGAATATACGCACGAGTTCTTATGCTTTTGAATTCTGTCAAGTATTGGGCAAATTTGGAAAAAGGGAACAGGAAGAGTGGAAATTCACAAATAGGGTGCACGTTTTAGGAAATTAATTAATGGGGTATGGGTTACCATTCATAAACTATAAAAATGTTGTCGCTGTAGGTAAAATTATGAATATTCTTATCTGCACATACTAGCACTTGTATATGCACATTCGAGCATACATATGTGCACATGTATCGATTTAAATATGCACATTTGAATGTACGCCTATATACACCAAAGTATACATTTTAATTTGTTAAGTTGCACATTTCTATTCAACAGGGTGAACATTGTTACAAGGAATTTTGTCATTTAGCAATAAATTTATTAGGTAATTTAAATCATGAACAATAACCCATACCCTGTTTGCAAATTTTCTATAAGTTACACTCTACTTATAAATTTTCGATCTTCCAATAACCTTTTTTCAAATTTCCCATTAGGTATTTATTAAATATGGAAATTTATCATCTCCACTTTATGTGGAATTTCAAGCAAGCTGTCTATATTCGTTCTTTGGATTAGGGTATGTTCGTTAAGTTTTATGATAGTCCAATGTTAAGTTTTATGATTAAATTCGAGTTTCTTTAAAGAACCCAATTAAAACAAAAAGGAATACTGCTGCTTCTAGACATAAGAAAATTTTAACTTTGGACTATGAAAAGGTGGAATATTTCACCAATGAAGATTGCCAGACACAAGCGTTTTTTGTTACCTCACTGGGATTTCTGTATTCTTAAATTCTTAGTCCTACAAAAACAAAGCAAAATTCTCTCAAAATGCTAGGTCTAGGGAGAGGACAGCAGATGCTTTTGCTCAGAACTTGTATATTCACGCTAAACTAAGAAGCAAAAGATCCATCTAATCTTGCTGGGGATGCTTATGTGCTTCTGCACCATCTCTCACTTTCTTGCTCCTTTCATTTACTTGAGAAATGTTTGATTTTGGAAGAGCATTTTTTTTGGGTCCTTTTCCTTTTCCTTGGTAAGATGCCGTTCTCTTTGAGCATCTAATCTTTTCAAATTCTAGTTAATTACTATTGTGATCCAATATTTGGTCTATGTAGCTTTGAGAACTGTTGTATATTTGTTTTGGTCTATATTACTAAAATGCCAATACAGGGTTGTATGAGGTGGTTGGTTGTTTTGTTGGTGACGTATTGTTTGGTATATGCTAATTTATTGTCGAAAGTTGCTAATATTTTGCACTTGGAAATGTTTAGGTTGAGGCTTTAGCTGTTCAGTTGACCCAGAGGGAAGGAGAGCTAATTCAGGAGAAGGCAGAAGTCAAAAAGCTTGCATCTTTTCTGAAGCAGGTATAATTTAAGTATGTAGTATTACATGGGCCAGGAAGTCTCAAAAAGCATTTTGGGACTAATGTCAATTACTAATTTCTAGATGTGATTATCAGCTTTTTTAAATCTGAAGTTTTAGCTTTTAAATCAAGTTCAAGTGTTTGTATTGTTAATGATACTGTTTTCCGTAATATTCTTCTATCAATCCATTTATCATGTCTTAATTCTTAACATAAATGATTTTCTTGCAAACGTCTAGGTTTATACTCTTATCATTGTTGTGTTCTCCCTTAAAGGTGATTTTTATGTCTTTTGTTTTTGAAGAAAGTTCTGTTGATAGAGAAGATAAAAGTGAAAGTCATGCAAAGTCAAAATTCAGCATGTTTGTTCTCCTTGTACTGCTTGTCCGAAGAACACCAATATGTTTAAGTGGTAACTGGATCCAATATGTTTAAGTGCTATATGTATGATTGCTTAAATGTATAAAGTACGTGGTAATACAGACGACAAGAAGGTGAACAAATGACATGCATGCCTGAAATGCATGACTTGACGGACGAAGATTTTTTTCATGAAATATCCCTGAAATGTGGGGATATTCACTATTATGCAATTCAAATTTAGCAAAACTTAATTAAACAAGCGAAGTTGACCCTTCTTTTTTAGTAGGTTCCCACAGAAAATATCTAAGACTCATCCTTGAAAGTCTTTCAATGTCCATAATTGCTTATCCAGTTGTGGAAGCAAGCTATGTTGACCATCACCCAAAGTTATTGCTGTCTGATGGTAGATCTGTTCTAAAGAATGTTGTGTATTTTTAAGTGTTTGTAGGATTTCAACTTGGTAGCATTCTTACCCTTCTTTGCCTAATTGAATCTGTTTCTTCAATCTAGTATGAACCTCTGAACTGCTGTAGATTATAGATGAAACTCCAAGAATTATAATTCAGAAAATTATTATGTTCAACCATTGGTTTTCAGTAACTCGATTGTTCTTCTTTTAGCCAATAATCAATAGAAGACCTGTTTATCTTCTCTGAATGGTGACAAGTTCTATGATATTTTTTTGGTGGATTAGAATGATGCTTTGGTGGATGCTCATGATGCATGTAGTAGGCTAATACCAGGTTGTCATAGCATATTGCATGTTTTGTTTTTGCAGTAATTGGCTCATCATCGTTAGCTATTTTGGAGTAAATTTCATGTGCTGATCGTCTTTTCCTCTTTTTCTTTGTTTCCTAAAATTGTATGCAGCAGCTTTTCTGGGCAGTTTTGGGGAATAGGAGGAGTTTTCCAGCATGACTTTAAAAAAGTCTGGGGGGCCTATTTTCATCATTTACTTGTGTGGTCATTCTTTCATGTTTGTTCTGCTGTTGGCTTGAGTTGATAACATGAAGCTTTGTAGGCTTCTGAAGATGCTAAAAAACTTGTTGATGAAGAAAGAGCTTTTGCTCGGGCTGAGATTGAGAAAGCCAGAGAAGCAGTACAAAGAGTTGAAGAGGCTCTTCAGGAGCATGAACGGATATCCGGGCTTCAGGACAGCAGGTTTCATTGAAAGTTCCTTGGAATTACTATGCCATAAACTTATATTTCCTTGTACTCTTGTTTCCATACTTGTCGAGCATTTATATCTTTTCAACTTTTAGTGCTTTGCTATTGATTTGTAATAAGAAAAGTAGGACCCTGATTGAGTTCATTAATGCCTGATATATGGGCTCCGGAAAAGACACCAAATTGCCTGTTTTACATTGACTAAGTACAAGTTTCAAGTACAACACCTATGTCCAAAATTTATAGATTTGGGACTTCTTGTTCAATTACAGGAGTTGAGTATTCACAAGTTAATACTTTTCCTCATTCTCAACGAGCTCATCTTGGTTTGAGTGGGAGGTAATCTTAGGTTGAACTCTTAGAAGTGCTAAAGGCTTTGTAGTAGCATGGAATTTCCATCAACACCTGGCAAAGAGCTACAGTGGGAAATTTGGTGGACTTTGGAAATGCAGCAGGTTTTCAGTAGCAAAACCAGAAGCTGCATGGTTACCCTCATGTATCATGAAACTATGTGCTCACGGATAAAGCAATATAAATCTCCTTTTTTCTAGCTACACCCCAAGAGATGTGTCTTAGCCATAGTGTGTTGGTGTCAAATATCTGAGATGGATATTTCGGTACTTTACATGATCTTAAAATCTTACCAAGTCCTACTACAAGTATTATAAATCTGTTTTTTGTAATTTTTGTTTCCCTCTTGTTCAGAACGTCCTTTTCAACAGTTAAAAGGTTTGAAAGGCCTTGCAGAAAATCTTTATGTACCTTAGCTTTCAAACCAATGTTAAATAACTTTGGTCATCTGAAGGAAAGAAAAACCTTAAAGAAAAACTGAAGCAAAAGGCGACGAGCACTACTGATCAAGATACATATAATTTTTTGGCAGTGAAATCTGATTTTGAACCATACATCAGGCTCTTCTTTACTCTTCTCATGTATAAGAAGTTAAATCCTTTAACAAAAGCAATTTTTGCCTATTGAAACTTTCCCACTTTCTTGCACTTTATTTGTGTAGAATTTTGGGTGATCTGTACCGTTTGTAATCGCATTGTCTTGTTTTGTAATCAGGACATAGATGAGTTGATGAAGGAGGTTCAAGAGGCTAGACGGATTAAAATGCTTCATCAGCCTAGTAAGGTTGTTAATTCTGTTCCACTGTGTCTAGATAACATAATTTCTTTTATCTCCTGTTGTTCTACATTTCTTTCACCTGTTACACAAGTGTCTAGTTTTGTTTATAAACAAATTCATGTTGCAGTCATTTTTTTCCCTCTTATCTAAGAAAAGGAAAGAGGATACCTTGAATTGGCTCACCACTTTATCATGTCTTTTTTATGGTTTAGACAAAATTCTTTGGGGATGTTTTTTTGCAACATTAACAAATGTTGGTAGTCCCTTATCTAATAACAAGACATCAGTTGTGGATTGATTTGGTGATTACTTCTTGGCAGTGAAGATGTTGCCAAGTAGCCTTTTTTTTCCAAAAAGTCAACCACAATGTATGTCGGATTTGCAAAAGTCTCCAAATAGTTTAACCGAATGAATTTGGTTTCACAAGATTGATAATCTCTTTTTATCATTTAACTTTGATCATTAAAGGCTACTCTGTCTTGTTCAGGACATTGGGTTGGAATTTGTTGCAGCTTAGATGACATTTCTTGTCGTTCTCTCATGTCTGTCATGTGTTGTTCATTTCTTCTGGGTATATCTTTGATGGCATAGAAAATTCCTTGTTTCAGCTAAAAGAGTTACTGCTGCATATGGTAAACCATTCATCCATCTTTTTGCTATACAGTAAATCACAATATGATTTTTGTTTACAAAACAATTCCTGAAACTAACTCCAAATCAAATGAACCAAAACACATGTTTCGACATGCATGCAGTATGCAGCTGCATTTCATGTATCAGATACAGGAGAAACCCAAGACAATTTTGGTAAAATGGGGCTGTACATGGGTGGCATATCAATGTTTTATAGTTTTTCCTTTATCCCAAATAAATAAACGTAAGATTCGTTATAAATTGTTATCTTTTCTGCACCATACGTGTATTGACTATTACTTCATTCATGTGAATATGAATTGGTCTGAAGATTGTTTAGTTTCATCTTCTTTGTACCTTCATCATTTGTCTGCTTGAGTTTCTAGAGGATGTTTTTCCACAGAGAAGTTGTCTGGCAGGGTTAGTTAGAAGTCTGTCATGTTTCCCTCCTGATTAATATTTCAAATAACCAATTTTCACAGGTCATGGACATGGAACAGGAGCTTCTGGCATTAAGGCTTCAGCTTGCAGAAAAGTCGAAGCATTCATTAGTGCTCCAGAAAGAGGTTCTTAATTTGCCTCATCTCTCCTTTGCAAATGATAAATCGGGGGATGGTATATATTAACAGAAAGAAAGAAGAAATATGAACTCAAAAGGAGTGATTTGGTGTTGCTGCTTGATGTACACCTACTAATACAAGCTCAAAATGCTCTCAGTAATTACTGCTCTAATTTATAATCTGTAATAAACTGTCTACAGATTCTCAGTGGGTAGAACATCTGTTAAATGTTATCTGAAGGGGTGATTACGTATAGTTGGCTCATAATTTTAAATAAGTTTGCCAATCAGCTTATCTGACTAAAACATGCCAATCGTCTTATCTGACTAAAACATGAATTAGTGATGCAGAGAACTAGGAATGGGAGACTTAAATTCTACTGAGCTGCAAAAAACTTGGGCTACTTCCTTTGTTGTCACTTTATCTTGATTGATAATCAACTCTAAGATGGATAATTGATCTCCAATTTGGAAGCGGGATACAGGTTGAGGAGTTCTAGTAGGAGAATATAATCTTGTATTCAAAATCTGGCAGTTGCAATATCAAAGGAAAATACTTAGTTGAAGCTATTTGTTGGATTTCTTAGGCAAAATATATGAATTTTTTCAAGTTGAAGGGAATGCCAAAGAGCATAAGGGCTTGGCCTTGTAAAGTTGGAAACATGTTATAAAAATCTGCATGCTGTTTCTAGTTTAAACCGTAAGCTAATATGGAAGAATAATGTTGTGGCGTTCAAATCCATTCCCAGCAATTTGAACCTCAATTAGCTATCTTTCATTTTTAGTTTTTGTAAAGTTCTGGGTTAAAACTTATATATGTTGATTGTGTGGTTAACATGGGTATAAAAGGCGGTTTGCTAGGTAAAACATTTTCTTTTTTTTTTTCTTTGTCATTTTCTACAGTTGGCAATGAGCAAAAGGAGTGAGGAGAACATGTATGAATTAGATGGCACTGAAGCATTGGGTTCATATTTGCGGATATGTCCATGTTCAGAGAGAGCTCTAGAATTGTCAGAATGTTCATTCAGTGGTATCGGTTATCATCTGAAGCTGGGAAAAAGGAACTTATTTCAGGTATACCCATTAAAGCCTTTATTTCACATGTAACTATGTAAAGAGTTCTTTCTTGTTACAAGAGAGTGCAGGTTTAAGATCTGTAATCCAAAATACAAGACGCATGCTGGTCTGGTAGATATATGCGTCTTTGATGCCCAATATTTGCTTTTTATTCTTCTTGATTAATGTGGTTTCCTTCTCGGTTGTTTCGGTTTTGTGTCTTTCCCCCCATTTTGTTTTTTTTGTATGTGTTTGCGCATTTTTTTTTTCTTTTTTTGAAGGTGGGAGGGGAACTGCTTCTGTACCATATCTGGAACTTTATCCAAGGTGGTCTTAAAAGTCTTGTACTTCTGCTTTAGTGTTGACAATTGTTATGTTTTGAGGTTGCCTTCCAGTACTGGGAAATGAACTAATGACATGTTGGATGCGATGAGTAAGAGCCTCCATCTGGAAGCTTTGTGCATCTGAATTATTGTTGGCCATAATTGAGAATCATGGTTTTGCTGCATCTTATACAACTGTCTAATGATGGTTGCTATTAATTAAGGGGCAAGGTTTTAGTTGAAGATTCCTGGCCTCTGATTAAAGTTTTTCTGTCTATTGGTCATTATCTCCTTGGACTTATCTGCTTTTTAGGTTGTATGCATATGTGGCAGTCAATGGTGTTCAAGCTGGTGCTTGATGTTACATCATGCTTTAAAATGTTTTGAATTCTCATGTTTTCTGTTTTCTACTATGCTAACTCCAGTGAAGAAATACACTGTTTGGCTTTTGGATTACCTTTTGATTTATTCCATCTTACACACTGGAAGTGCAACTCATAAGATATGTATGTCTTATGACTGTTGTAAATCTGTTCATGGTACCTTCTGTCCCATTTTTGTCAAGGCATTACTTTCATTAAGAAATTAGGCACCCAGCTTATTGATCAAAGTGGCATTGGATTATGCTGATCGATCAATTTTTATTATTAGGTTGTAGACATAGCAGCCAAAATTGTAACATTGAAATTGAAGAATTATATTTTAAAGTATAAGAGTGAATATGCTTGAAAGCTCAAATCAACACAATCAACAGTATGGTGAAGTGGATGATGGAAACATATTGCAATTTCTCCAAAAAATGTGTTCCATTTTATTTGAACTGCAGCCCATTTTAGTTGGAACTGCATCCCCATATTGATGAATAGGAGCTCTACTAAGGATTCAACAAGAATTCTTATGGTCTCTCTCCTTTGGCCTTATTTTTTGACTGTTTTTTCACTCTGATAGCAGGATCAACTCATTTTAATGACAAATTTTCTTTCACATTACAGTCCTTTATAGTTACCTTGATTATAGCTTCATCTCTGAAATATGATTAACAAACTTTGCATAAAAACAGGCGCCACTAAATCAGTTTATGCACCTGAGCCTTTTGATGTTGGTCGAATTTTACATGCTGAAATAATATCTGATGGCCAAATGACGACGGTGGCGACTACTGGTCCTATTGATCCTGGTCTGCTCTTGATCCTGGATTTTAAATATGTAATTTGATTACGGGAATTTTTTTGGCCTTTTCCTTTTCCAGAATAGCCAAGTCAAGTTTATGTTCACTCTTTTCGCTATAATGCTACTTCTTTCTAACATTTTAGGGTTCAGATCACGTGTGCAATATTACTGATTCAATATTCTGTAACACAGCTGCAGGATTAGGGAACTATGTGGAAGCATTGGTCCGGAGGCATGATATTGAATTTAATGTAGGTTATTCTTTCTTTCATTTCAATAAAGTTGTGATGAGTTTACTTGTTTTACTCTGTGGCATGATTTGAATCAATCTGTCTTTGGGAATTCAACATGTTAATAGGATTTCCGTCCTAATTGTATTTCCAGTGTATACAGTTAATTCCAGGACTTGAAAATTTTGGAAGATGCTATGTTATGAAATATTGGAGATCTGATTTTTTACTATGTATTTGCATCAATACAGCAAGAACCCTTTTCTATGGGTATTAGTGCCATATAATCTACTGTAAAAGTGGACACTTGTTTTTCTCAATTTAATTTTAGGTAACTATAATGCATTGAGACATTATAGACTTTGTTCCATTCAATTTTTTTCATACTCTAGTATGGATTAGAACTTTGTTTTGTCATAGAATGTATTGGTGCACATTTTAAGTGCTTGCAAACGCACAAGAAATTATGGTTAGTTTGGAGAATGTTTATGGTTTATATGGATAGTTACTTCTTATGATTCACATCTACGCAAAGTCTACTTGTCCATGTCAAGGAAAATGGAGGAAGTTTTGATGCAGCACTTAACTTTTATTCGTACATATTGCTAATGCTGTTGTATAAAGATTCCCATTCATATAAAGAATGCGTGGGTAATTTTTCTCTGAGGCATGTGTCACATAACTTCAATAGAAATAAAAAGAAAGTAATACCTGTTTTTAGTCTTGGCTAGGGAGTGAAAAAGTAGTTGGTTCCTGAATTTTTATTATACAAAATTCTTGGTTGTCAAAAGTATTAATTGGAAGTGGAGTGACCTGTATGTTTTACTTGCTCTCTGGAAGGAAGATAAGCATATAAGCACTGCATGTTCTCTAGAGCTCAGAATGTAACTAGTTGCCGTCTATAGAAACAGAAATACTACGCAAACTTCTTTAATTACAATGAGCTAGTTGTTAGGGCTATAATTCTCCTTGTGTAGATGCACGACCTAAATTTAATTATCCAGTTGGGGCTAAATTAAATCTTATGTGCTGCCCATGTCTATTGGCAATGGTATTTACTTATTTGTTTTAAACTATCTAATTTGATGCACACACTCAATATTGTTTTCCTTGAAACTCTAAATTCCTGTCAAAAAGTCTCACATTACATTGTAATAATTTAGCATAAGAATATCCCAATGCATTCATTTTCGTCTATTCTGTTGCATGCTGGATAATTTTCACTATGTATCATGTTAGGACATTAATAGAAGCATTTTGTGTAATGAATGATACCTCTATTCACTTTTCGTCTTAAGTCTTTGTTGTCATAACTAAAATAGTATGCACCTCTGTCATAAATTAGATGCCTTTATTGCCTCTGCTATTTTGCTTGTGTAGCGAGCTACAATATGGGTTCCACATTTTTCTTTTCCCAGTTTTTCTCATTATTTTAGTGCATATGTGACACTATGATATATGGTTGTTTACATACTATCAAATCAAGGCTTTTTTCTACATGGTCTTAGAGAGTTGATGGAAAACGGAGCATGGTCTAAGAATATGGCAAATATATGGCCTACACGTAAAACTGGGTTTGTTGATTAGCTTGTGATGTGCTGGTACAGTCTCTGTACACAGCTAGGGAAAAATGCATTTTAACTTTGATGATATTGTTGATAATGCAGAATTTATATCATTTTCTAATGGCCTGAAAATTGTATTAGTCGTTATACACTATTACTTGTATGTAATTGTCCAATTGTGGGACTATTCTTATTACTCTGACACATTTTCAATTTAGTTCTTTTTTCATTTTAATGTTAAATTTTTGTTGCTACATCCAGTCACTGCAATTATCACATTTACATTGTTAAATTATTTGTGCTGGTTGCAGGTAGTTATTGTGCAGATGAATGGCTTAGATCATTCATCACAGTCGATACACGTGCTTCATGTTGGAAAGATGAGAATGAAACTTCATAAGGGCAAGACCACAATGACAAAAGAATACTATTCCACTTCAATGCAGGTATATCAATTCTATTTATCCATTGTTTTAATGAAGATACCATTCGTATTACCCTCTGGTTTTGAAAGTTGTATCATGCAGACATTTTTTGGCAAATAAATAGCATTGCAAAATCCGAGTATCTCTTGGTCCAATCCTTTTTTTGGGTCCTTTTGGGAAGGAATTGGATAGTGGCTATGAAACTTGGACTAGGAAGGACCTGAAAAAGGATTATGTTCAGACCTAAAAATAACAGATGATAATGATGCAGCAGTCTAATGAAGCGAACCATGCTGCAACTGTTCAAGCACTGGATGAAACAATGGACCAGAGGCCAGAAATTATGTAGCAATAATAGAACACCACTTGAAACAAACTCCTTGGATTCCAATCCCCTTAAACTACTACCCTTATCAAAGGTAAGCGAAAATTTGCAAAATAGTCTTGAAGTAAGTTAAAAGTATACACAAGGCTAAACCCAGTGCTTAGCAAAGAGGATCAATCCTAAAATTAGAGATGCCCAAAAGCAAGTCTCAGCAACAATATGAAAATCAGAATCAGTTCAAATTTGGACTATATTCCAACCTTGGTAGAATTTAGACTGTGCTCTTTTTGTTTCTGCATGACGTAGGGCAGTGAACGTTGATGACCAAGATATGTAAGAGTGCACGCTCTGCACGCTCTTTAATCTTGGCTCCATTGCTCACAGACATAAACAAGTAGGAGAAAGCTGGGTTGTAGGCCATATGACAGCTTTTAGGCTGGTAATGTGCTAGGGGAATATGCTGGGAGATCTTGGATGGAGTAGATGTGCTAAAACACAATGTGCATGAAGAGTTGATTGAAGAAAATTGGGCCCGTTGAGCTGGATCTTTAAACTAGATCATTTGTCAATTGTCGTAGAAGGCAAAAGACAGTTTATTACACCCACTAAACTTCTGGCCATACAAATTCTGTGTGGCTATCAAGGATTGGGACCTGGCCTTGGTGGATTTGTTTTGCCACTGACTTTAAATATCAGATGCTGTTGTTGGCTTCTCAGTTATTGCATCAAGATGAATGTGGTGGATTAAATTGGATAATAAATAATCCCTCTTTAGAGGATATCATAAACATCTTTTGGCATTTTAGCACAGACAGTATATCAGCATAAAAATATCCTATGAAAGGTTCAGTGTTTGAATAGTGGGATCCATATTGTACAGATGCAAAGTTGTAATTACAGCATGAGATTCTGTTTTATCCATTTAAAATTGCATAGTCTGGTGCTTAACCACACCATATACATGGCATTTTTGCAGCATAGGTGTTCCACCTTTCCAAAACTATTTGTTGCGACATTTCTTTCATTTTTGTTTGGAGTGTCAATCCATTTTTTTTTCCCCGAGATGTGATCTGTGCTCTATTTTACTGTGCTAATGATTGTTTGTTTAATCATTGTCATTGCATTTTCAGCTTTGTGGCGTTAGAGGTGGCGGAAACGCTGCAGCTCAAGCTGCTTTTTGGCAAGCAAAAGTAGGGCTTTCCTTCGTATTAGCGTTTGAATCGGAAAGAGAAAGAAATGCAGCCATCATGCTTGCCAGGCGTTTTGCCTTCGATTGCAATGTAAGTACCAAAAACCTGTTCTCTTGAGTGAATGGAAGGGTTTCTTAAAAAAAAAAAAACCATGATCTATTCTTGTTACTAAAGATGGCTTCCATTACAAGAATAATAAAACCTGAAAATATCTCATTTTCAGATCATGCTTGCCGGGCCAGATGATAGAGCTGCTCCAGCAACTTGAAAATGGTACCCCGGTTCTATACCAGATGTAATTATACTGATTTCCATTGTCTTTTGTATAATACGAGTTTGCAGTAGGAAATAGATTTAACCTTTGATCGTAATGTGGGTTTTCGCCACCTCTTTCATTTTTTTCTTTCAATTTTTTCCTTTGTATTTTTTTTTTTTGGGTTCCCCCCTACTTCCTAGGCGAGGCAGGCTTTTTCTTATTAGCCTCAAGCTGGTCGAAAAGAGCTTGTATATTTGTGCACAACTTTCATTTTGATTGAATGATGATTGACATTGGAAGGATAAGAAAAGTATGCTGATGATTGCTATCTTCTTACCATTTTTTCCCCTGAAAAGAGGACTAATGATTCCTCACTTATCTATTTCACGACTCGACTCGAAACTGTGATCTCTTTGTTACAAGTGAAGCGTCTTATCTCTCGGTGTATTTTTGCTTGTTTTTTTCGTAACTATGATTAATTATTTTTTTGTGCTGCCAACATCTTCTTGGCCCTCTCTTTCTGATCAAAATGCTGAACAAAAACTAGTTTCCAATACCCTTTAACATAATTTCAAAACTTAGAGAGTCATAAACTTGCATTTTTTTTCACGAATCCTGAACTATCAAGCAAACGTAAAATTTGTGAAATAACTCTTCTGAATTTGTGAAAAATTTGTTATATATCATTTAGTTTTGAATGAAATGGTAGTCTAAAATGACAGCTGATGAAATGGTAAAAGACATGAGTAGAATAATGGTCTCACAACAAATCAATGCTTGATGATTTTTGTTTCTAGTCTTAGAATTTATGTTTGATTTTGACTATATCTCCTTTTCCAACTTCCTTTCTTAGTCTTCCCATTTGTTGGGGAAAAGAGGAGCAAAGGGCATAAATGGTCACTAAACCATTTAAAATTCTCTAAATCAATCACTAAACCTTTTTATTAGCCGTAATGGTCACTAAACCATTTATTAATAAGTCAATTAATGAAAACACGTTTTGTTATCACTCACGTAACCCAAAAAAAAAAAAAAAGAAAGACATTTTTTGGTCCAAAAATGTGCAGCAGAATTAGTTGAATACTATTTTGGTAAAAGAAAAAAAAAATTTAGTGACCAGAGCGAAGACCTTTACATAGTTTAATGGTGATTTGTGGCAATTGTTCAAGATAAGAGACATTAGTACTCGATAAGTGCCCATGTCAAATGTCAAGTACTTTGACATAAAAAAAAATATTTTTGTTAAGTGGGGTCCGAAAGACAAATATAAATATTAGGATATCCTTCTCATTGTCCCATCCAACAATTTGACAAAAATTAGTCAAAATTTGAATGCTAATTGAATCAAAATTTGTTTTAGCAAAGCTCTATCGTTTACCAGATCTCATTGTGTGCTAAAGTCTTATTTGTAGTAGCAATGTTCTAATTGAGTACTAAGTCTGGCAGACATTATCATCCCCCCAAAGTCACTAAAAGAAATTTTGTGATAGGTCAATACAAGCGCAGACACTTGCAATATAATATATATACATACACACACCATTCCACCTCTCCTCACACTCTTTCCACTTCCAAACTGCAAGGCACGGATTTCGAATTCTGAACCTTGCAATTGTAATATCTCGTAATATTCAGAATTTCTAATACCTGTATTGCCTCTTCCCCGAGCTTTTATAACTAAACATCGTTGAGGTTTTTATCTTTCACTTTGATATTGATTTCAAAACTCAAAATTTTCATTAAATTGTTAAACAACTCCGTTAAAAACTGAAAAAAATGGACATTTATCGGGCAAAAAATTAGGGCTCCTTTCAGCATACCCTAATGGCAATATACCAAGTTTGACATGATTTCTTGCCAAACGCAACAATGGGAAAGCAAAGTATATGAAAAGGATTGGAGCGCCAATTTTAGGTGTTAAAGTTTTCCTAAAACAGCATTATGGGTGGCTTTCCTATTTTGCCCCTTTGTTGACCAGCAATTGATGGAGAAAGTTTACAAATTTGGTGGTTCAATCAAATATGGATCAAATTAGCCACATAAATATTGTTCACAGACTAAATTAGCTAAGAACAAATTTTAAGAATTTTTTTTCTTGCTTTAGTGAGATAGTTTGAGGGACTATATTGGTCCTTTGCTCTCAAGATTATTTTGGAACTTTAAAGAAGTGAGTCATTTTAGTAAAGATTGCTTAGACATTAAATCCTTAACCTGAATTTTTACTTGCAGTATTAAATCCCAAACTTGAGTTATTACTTTCAGCCAAACTATCCATTAAGTAAAGGGCTAATTGCAATTTGCACCCTCAATCTATTACTGATTAGCAATTTGCACCATGAACTATCAATTTTAGCACTTAAGTAACTTATTTACTTAAATTGATTGAAAATCAATTGCTTTTTATTGGTACTTTTGATTGAAAAGACTTTACTACCCCTAAATGAATAAGAGAATTATGAAACCATGGGTAATTTTTTTGTTATTTTTCTCCTAAAGCAAATTAGGAGTACTAAAGATCTTTGATTTACAAAATAGTGAGAAAGATTCATTGGTTTTCAAATGATTTGAACAACGTGTTAGAATTTGATAGTATAAGGTGCTAAAGTGCTAGGATTGATAGCTTTGGATGCAAACTGCTAATCAGTGATAATTTCTTGCAAGCAAATCACAACTCGGGGAGAAATTCTAACATTGTGATGGAATTCAAAAAAAATTCTACAATGGGGCTGATTTTATTGCCGAATGTGAACTTGGTCAAGCTTGCATTCAGCAATTGCGAGGTTCCCCATTTATATTTATGAATAAAAGTCTTTCGTGCCTGAGAATTTTTTAGAATTAATAATATATATATTCCGAAATAAACCCTAAGGTTACTAGCAGGATAATATGTTCAAGTGTTGAACTTGGGTTTCTCAAATATGTACATGGAAGTGGTGACAATCTTTTACTTTGTCTATGGTTATGGACTCTGTCAAACAAATACAGATTACTACTAAGTAATATCTCTAATATTAAATTAGATAGTTATTTTCTTTCAATACCCTATAGGCTATGGCTTCTATGAACAAGAAAAGAACCCAAATGGATAGTGCTTGATTGATTATGCATTTCACTTAATAGTTCTTGACAATATTGATGCCTACTTCTTTAATTTATTACATTTATTCTTCTTTCTTTCTTTTTTTTTTTAATTTTATTTTGGTGTTTGTAATAGACATAAGGTTGTTGGGAAAGAAGATGAATTTGAGGATGCAACAGTGGCTAGAAAGCTATTGGGAAATTGTTGGTAAGTTCCTGGAAACTGGGGTTGGGTAACTTCATGTAATTGAATTGCTTTTGGGCTGCTCTTTTGCCCTACAAACTTCAGTTTTTTCTTCCTTTACAAGGTGGGTGTTACGTCAAATATGTGACTGACTGAAAAAGCCGCCCTTGAGAATTTGTTCAATGGTCAGCAGAGTTTCTTGGACTGATGCAAAAGTCTTGTTGGTACTTCATTTTCTTTTCTGGTTCTGAAAATCTTGTTCGTATAAATAAGGTCTATAACCTGTTTTGCTTCAATTATAAATTTATTACATTTCATAAAACTCTCTAAAGTAGTTCAGTTCATCATTCTTTCTGCTTGGATTGCTATTTTTATAGAAAAATATTTTGTAGCGATCTGATATATGTGAAGTAAAAAGATAATTAAGAGATGTGTTCACAAAAAATGTTAATTTTTTTTTTTGCAAACAACCATTTTGCAACTAGGGATTAATAGAAGAAACATGACTTTAGATTGTCCCCTTCATTGGGGCGGCCAAATATGTAGCTTGAGGGCAGGCCAGTATGTTATTTTCCTCCAATTTCTAATCATACATTCAGATTTCAGCATAAAATGGGATGTGATGAGTTAGTCAACAAAATACATCGATGCCTGGAGGTTGTCAAAAGACAATTCAAACTAAAACTTACTCTTCGAACCCTATGCAGTGGTCCCATGCAGTGGTCCAATGATGTTTAAGAAACTTGCCAATTATGTTGCAGAGTTGTAGATCAAGAAGGAAGATATTTCCCATGCATCTCCAATAAACGTCGTTGGACAAATTGCTAATGGTCTAATGAACGAAGTAACGAGAAAGATTGTTATAATCACTCTCTTTTAAAGAAAAGAAAGGGACCATCTAAAAAGCGATTTGTTTTGTCTCTGTTCAAATAAAAATTGACATAGATATTATGGGATTTGATTTTTTCTGTAAGATAAGTGGACACAGAAAGTCGTGTTGTCGAGATCTATTAAGTTGTAAACATCTTTGAATTTCCTCTATTTGATTTAAATTTGAACCAAAGGTACAAATTGCTAATGGTCTAATGCTGTCTCTAATTCCAGCATGCTCGAAGCCAATGCAGTGTCAATCCTACTCAAAGAGCTTGCCTCACTTTTCATCCCCATTTCAACATACTGTTCCAGTAGTTTCACGCATTAGTACTCCCCAGAACCTAAACCCTATAACACCCGTTTTTACACCTGCAGACCATAACTAAATACTGAATTAAGGCACTATTATTTCACGAATAAATATTCTGATTCTTATAAATCAGAATAAATATTCATTCATTTATAAATATTCTGATTCTTATAAATATTCTGAATAAATATTGTTTAATAAATGAATGAATCTCTTGTACACACTAAATACATATTTTTCTTTCTTTAGGGAAGGTGGGATTTTTTATATTATTATTATTATTATTATTATTATTTAGTGCAAATGGGAGGTTTTGAATTTAGAATCTTTCGGTTTCATTTCCTCTTCCGTACCATGCAACCCATCTCTCCTCCCAGGGAAAGTGGGATTGTATGCTTCACAAACGCAATCATTCATATCTCAATACATATAGACACGGAAAAAAAAACTTAACAACATGGTAAAGAAAAAAAAAGGATGGAGGAGTCCGCTAAACTAATTTAACCACATACCTGTAGCGACAAAACTCTCTTTGCCTGACATTAACTTGGAATGAAGTCTTTTAACAAATCAAAATGAAAAATTAGCGTAACTAGACGTGCATTATTTAGTATATGTGATGTATTGATGGCGCTTTGATAGAGTTCGTATTTATCAAATGTGAGCTCTAATTCTAAGAATTTTTATTAAAATTTGAATCTTGACAAAGTTCGGATGCACCAAATGCAAGGTCTGTTACCATGAAATTTTTTAGGGTAAAATACAATTTACCTGCTGTGGTTTAGCACTTTTTCACATGATTTTCTTGTGATTTGAAAAATTATATATAACCCCCTCATAATTTGGACAAAAGTGTCAACGTCACGGAATTTGCATTCTGTAACGGAGTTAACTAAAATGTTAAAAGTACCCCTTTGTAAAGTTGAAAATTATTAATTAACCACAAGGGAGTTATATATATATTTTGAAAAGCATAAAAGGCTTTTGTTATAACACTAAATCATGAGGGAGTTACGTAGTAACATATAAAATCATAAGGAGTTAAAGTGACATGCATATTAAGCTTATATATTTTGGTCATTTCCCTTATTTTAGTTTTTAAACAAGAATATTCTCAACATTTCCTTGGGTTTCTTTATGGAGGATCATTTCCGTTACATTAAACTTTAATCCAAATTATGAAAAAATCACTAAATCAAGGGGGGTACAGTGTATTTTATCCAATCTTTTTTTAAAATCTGAATTTTAATAGACTTTGCATTTAGTAAATGGGAGTTCTACTTCTGTGCAGTATTTTAAAATTCGAACCTTGACATAGTTCGCGTTTACAAAATGCAAAGTCTACTTCCATGAAGATTTTTTTTTTAAATTTATTCAATGAATGCAAAGACTTTTGGGCCGAAACACCACATCAAAATCAACCCCTTAGTAGAATATTTTTGAATTCCATCACAAAGTTGGAAATTTCTCCAACTCTTTAACGTTTTCAACACAACAGGGAAATATACCAACACCGAAAATGAAAAGCATATACAAGGAAACTTCGTAACAGAAACCGTGATCCCATGACTTTTGGTTTCCCAACAAATAACGTCACCTTGAAAACATACGAATTGACCTATCTTAACAATGATGTCAGGGTTGGTCAATGATTGAATTCCATGATTAGCTTCTTTCCTGCATTAATCAATTACCAAGAAGACTTTGATTTTTCCACAAAAAAGGACAGGTGGTTGAATGATGAGCCGCAGAATTTCGACCTTTTCAACTGGAAACCTTCGTGGTAAGAAGCCTTTGACCCTTCCTATCGTAGGCAGCTCCTCAGAGCATGACACGTGTATTTGTAAAATGAGAAGTTCACGGACTATTATGTTGTAGTGGTAACACGCGTGGAGATAAACCAAACAAGACATGTCTGGATGCAGCTTTTTTTCCCTTTCAATTCCTCCATTCACTGTGCATTGTTTCTCCACTGCTTTATTACATTTAAAAAATTGTGAAACTATAATTTTCTGCACCTAATATACCAAACAATTTAATAAAATTAATAACAACATACCAACAATATATACCCATGACATAAATATACTAAGCAATTATAAAAATTATTAGGATTATATAGTTACTTTACAAGTTGCTCCCAAACACCGTGCAACTAAATCTTTCATTCAAACTAATGATGGTACAAAAAAAAGACTAATTAATGAAAATACGATCTCGAAAAATTTTTAATTCACAGTCAAAATATGTGAATTCGTGATAAATACAAAAAAGTATGGGACTTTGATCATTTAATGAAAGAAAGTCATAAAGAGCAGGCCATTTACAGGAAAAGTTTTCATTAATAAAAATACCAGCTCTTCACGGCTTTCTTACCAGTCCTCCAACGTATGAGCAAAGTGCCAATAATTAAATTAGTAATTTTTTCGATTTATATATAATTAAATTTTTTTTTTTTTGCATTTACACAAAAAACAAATGAAATTTTTTTATCAAAAAGCACAAAAGTCAAAATGATTGGGTCTAAAAAGGAAATCAATAGCAGATATGTACAGTACTTGTATTTCACGTTCGAAATGCTACAGTGCTGTTTTTGAAAAACACTCCCAAAAATATCTAATCCCAACGGAACCAATCTTCATTACTTAAAATACCAAATCTGTGAATGTGTTTTAACTGTTATCCATTGGTATTCTAAAGTATCATTTTCCCATCAAATACCAGCTCTTTAACACCCATTTTCCCATAAACAAATTTATTTATCGGATAAAATAAAAATATACTTGTTTTCCAATAAATAGCTATTTCCAATAAATAACTGGTGTTTTATTGAAAAACGAGTTTATTTTTATTTTATCCGATAAATAAATCTGTTTATGAGAAATGGGTACTCTGTTCTTATAATAGAGGAAAGCTATAAAGAACTGGTATTTTATGGAAAAATGGGTACTTTGTTCTTATAATAGAGGAAAGCCATAAAGAGGTGGTGTTTTATTGAAAAACAGGTTTATTTTTATTTTATCCAATAAATAAATTTGTTTATGGGAAAATGAGTGTTAAAGAGCTGGTATTTGATGGAAAATGATACTTTAGGATACCAATGGATAACAGTTAAAACACATTCACAGATTTGGTATTTTAAATAATGAAGACTGTGATTTAAAATACTAAATCTGTGAATGTGTTTTAACTGTTATCCATTGGTATCCTAAAGTATCATTTTCCATCAAATACCAGCTCTTTAACACCCATTTTCCCATAAACAAATTTATTTATCGGATAAAATAAAAATAAACCCGTTTTTCAATAAAACATCAGTTCTTTATGGCTTTCCTCTATTATAAGAACAGAGTACCCATTTTCCCATAAAACACCAACTCTTTATGGCTTTCCTCTATTATAAAAATAGAGTACCCATTTTCTCATAAACAGATTTATTTATCGGATAAAATAAAAATAAACCCGTTTTTCAATAAAACACCAGTTATTTATTGGAAATAGCTATTTATTGGAAAACGGGTATATTTTTATTTTATCCGATAAATAAATTTATTTATGGGAAAATAGGTGTTAAAGAGTTGGTATTTGATGGGAAAATGATACTTTAGAATACCAATGGATATCAGTTAAAACACATTCACAGATTTGGTATTTTAAATAAGGAAAAATCGTTCAAAAACGTCCCTCACATTTTGCAAAATAACTTTTTTCGTCTCTCGCTTTTAAAAATGTAATTTTACGTCCCTTACAAGTTCACATTGGTCAATTTGATCCCTACTTAGATTTCCGACTAGTTTTTTATCGGAATTCACCACATGCCTTGCATGTGATCATATTTTAAGGGCAAATTTGTCAAATCAAATTTTATATAATTTGATTCATAATCTCTCATATTTCATAAAATAAATTTTTTCGTCCTTCACATTTTTCAAAATGAATTTTTTCATCTTTTATTGATCATGTGTGTGAATAATTTTTTTTTAAATCCAAGTATATATTTATTTGATTTCACCTGAACAGTACGAATAGCATGTGAAATCAAATAGAGATATATTACACACTATTCGTATTACTCAAGTGAAATCAAATAGATATATACATGGGTTTAAAAAAATTGTTAGTTTTTCACTTATATTCATTTTCTTTTACTCGAAATTTGAAAATAAAGAAGACATTTAATCCTAAATATTATCGAGTGTTTATATCGAATTAAATTTGGATAGAAAAAGTAAACAAAAGAAAAGTATGACAAAAAGAAATAAGTGATTGGCACTTTCAAATTTTAACACAATTACAAGGTAAGTAATTCAACTGTTGGTCTTAAAAGTGTCGAGTAGAAATTTCAGATTTAAACTGAAATTTGTTGGCACAATTATAGAATTCGAGTTAGGACTCATTAATTAGATGACCTTATTAAACAACTCAATAAATAAATTATTACCAAAAGAGAAATGTCACAAATATTGAATAGGTTGAAATGGTGAAATCATATAAATATACACATGGGTTTCAAACAAAATTATTAGTTTAAAACCTCTATATATATCTATTGAATAGCATGTGTATAACTACGATTAGCATGTTTAGATGAAATCCAATAGAGATAAATTACATGTTATTCATACTGTTCAGGTAAAATCAAATAGACATATACGTGAGTTTATAGAAAAAAAACTAATCGTATACATTATCAATAAGGGATGAAAAAATTCATTTTAAAAAATATGAGAGATGGGAAAAATTCATTTTTGAAATGTGAGGAACGAAACAACTCATTTTGTAAAATGTTAGGGATGAAAAAGTTCATTTTATGAAATATGAGGGACTATGAATCAGATTATGTAAAAATTTGATTTGACAATTTTGCCCTTAAAAATGATCACTTGCAAGTTACGTGGTGGATTCCGGTAAAAACTAGTCGGAAACCTAGGTAGGGACCAAATTTGGTCAATGTGAATTTGTAAGGGACGTAAAATTACACTTTTAAAAGTAAGGGACGAAAAAAAGTCATCTTATAAAATGTGGGGGACGTTTTGAACGATTTTCCCTTTAAATAATGAATGAAGATTGGTTCCGTTTGGATTAGATGTTTTTGGGGGTGTTTTTTAAAAATAGTACTGTAGCATTTCGAACGTGAAATACAAGTACAGTACATATCTGCTATGATTTCCCTTTTAGACCAATCATTTTTGACTTTTGTGCTTTTTGATAAAAAAATTTCATTTGTTTTTTGTGTAAATGCCAAAAAAAAATTTAATTATGTATAAATCGAAAAAATTACTAATTTAATTATTGACACTTTACTCATACGTTGGAGGACTGGTAAGAAAGCCGTGAAGAGTTGGTATTTTTATTAATGAAAACTTTTCCCGTAAATGATCTGCTCTTTATGGCTTTCCTTCATTATATGATCAAAGTACCATACTTTTTTGTATTTATCACGAATTCACATATTGTGACTGTGAATTAAAAATTTTTCGAGATCATATTTTCATTAATTAGTCTTTTTTTTTGTACTATCGTTAGTTTGAATGAAAAATTTAGTTGCACGGTGTTTGGGAGCAACTTCTAAAATAACTATATAATCCTAATAATTTTTATAATTGCTTAGTATATTTATGTCATGGGTATATATTGTTGGTATGTTGTTATTAATTTTATTAAATTGTTTGGTATATTAGGTGCAGAAAATTATAGTTTCACAATTTTTTTAAATGTAATAAAGTAGTGGAGAAACAATGCACAGTGAATGGAGGAATTGGAAGGGAAAAAAGGCTGCATTCAGACATGTCTTGTTTGGTTTATCTCCACGCGTGCTATCATTGCAACATAATGGTCCGTGAGCTCCTCATTTTACAAATACACATGTCATGTTCTGAGAAGCTACCTACGGTAGGAAGGGTCAAAGGCTTCCTACCATAAATGTATCCCTTTTCAACTCCTATCGTAGTACTTGTGTTCATTACGCATAGAAGATAGTAAGAAGTACGTTACTTGTATTATGAAGTCAAATTTATGATTAATTCATGCTAATAACAGACTATAAGTTATCTCTTTTTTTTTTTTCAAGGAAAATTTTTATTAATTGATAGTTTCATTTGTTATGTATTGATAAAATACCATTTGGCACCCGTGTTTTAGGGATGTTTCATAAAGAGAAAAATTTTGTTTAGTTAAACACCATCTTCAATAACACTTTAAAATATGTACAAATTTTAGAGAAATATTAAAAAAAATACATTCGATAGGGTATCGGTGATAGAGGAGGATAACGGCGTTGGATGGAAGAGATGGATAGTGGTGGTGGGTGGCAGAAGTTGTCGGCAGTGGGTGGCAAGCGGTGCGGGAGGGAGGAATGGGTGTTTTGAAAAAAATGTATTTTTGGGTGTTTTGGACAAATATCAACATATTTTTTTCTACAAACAGAAAATAGTAAGCCTAGTAAGTTTTAAACAAAATTCCCATAAAATACACTATCCAAGACGACCCAAATAGAGTTTGATAGGATCTTGATAGTTTTGTAATAGAGTTTGATAGTTTTGTAATAGTTTATAATTATCAGAAAAGTAAAGTAATAGCACAAAAATTTTCTATTACATTTCTTAGGATAACTTTATGAGGTCAATTTATCTTATATGTTATAAAGGAGGTCTTCAGAAGGATACTAGTTTAATTTCATAAAAGAAATTATTTAGTCGATGGGATTGGTCGAAGTTTGACTTTTTTTCTGGTAAATTTTTACGTCTAAGAGTTATTGTCCTGTAAAACTTTTTGATGTTTCAGAAGAATTTTTTTTTTTGGTCGGATGATAGTTGAATTAGAGAATGGTCAAGTATTTTTTAGACTCCTTGCTAGGTTTAACCAATTATTTTGTGGGTAAATTACATACAATCCCCCTGTGGTTTCATCTATTGCCACATGACCCTTTTAATGTTTCAAAATATTTACTTCACCCCCTATAATTTTATGTAAAGTGAAAATTTGATAGAAGATAGCGTACGTAACATCGTTAGTTGAAATATCAATATTGCCCTTCCTTAAATGTTAAATCAATCAATGACTTAACAACCTTATAAAAAAGTATAGAGAGATTACGTGGATAAATGTAAAAATTATTGAGGGATAAAGTGGTATTTATATAAATTATAAGGGAGTTACATGGATATTGAGATTTTATCACACGCACTTTTTAAAATACATTTGGTATGAACACCATAATTGATTGTGCATTTCATTCATTTTTCACTTTACATAAAATCACAAGGGAGTTATATGACTATTTTAAAACTTTAAGGGAGGGGGGGTCATCTAGCGTTATGTAAAATCACATGGGAATAATAAGTAATTTACCCTTATTTTGCAGTTTCTTTCTTTCTCTTTTCCTTCATTTTTAAGGCACTGTACTTCTTTTCACTCCATTATGTGACATTTTAACTATGTGATGACTCAAAAAGAAAGAAAAAAGACAACACAACCACAAGAAGAAGAGGGAAACATATAAGAATTTGGACTCTCTTATATGGATTGCAATATTCTATTCTTGGCTGAAATCTTAGACAATGTAATTGCACCAAATCACATTTTTAAATTAATGAGAATAATTTATACGAAGGCCAATGATTTTTGAGGTAATGTACCCTTTTTGGCTTCATGAAATGACATAAAGACATAAAATATTTTAGGTCACAAAATTTATCTGTCTATGTATTCACCATTAGCTTTCTCTACTTTGAATCTTCAACTAGCTCATGTTTTCTACCTTTAAACTAATCTTAACTTGTTATAGTACTAATAATGGATGAAGGTCCTAATGCCGCTGATTTTACAGATGCCACGTGAGTAAGAATTGTTTACCAGTCATGGACTAAAGTAATAACCTTTGTGGTTTAAGGTTGTTTATTATTGTTGGACTTATTCATTATTCTGTAGGTGAAGTTTTACAATGTTAAACAACGTTAAGAGTTATTTTAATATATATTTACTATATATTTGAATTTGAAACCCAAATTTTGCATATGTGTCGTGCATCTAACCATGATAGTATATACATTATCAGTATATATAAGGTTTATTCATAAAAATAAGGATAACTCTTTTATATATTGTCAGTGTGTAATTGTTTTTTATACTAGCAAGTTTAGATCATAACATATAATATGAATTCAAATCATGCACATGTGGCATACATCCAAAGTTGCTAGTGTAAAAACTCATTATACTATCAATGCATAAAAAATTAATCTTAAAATTAATGCAAAAGGATCATTAATTAGGCCTTGGAAATAAACTTAGCATTTAATTGGTTAGAGAATCTATGTTTTTTTTTTTTTGAAGGAAAGAGAATCTAAGTTTTGGGCGCTCATGACAGTATTGAACAAATGATAAAGGGCGGAGTGCTTGGGACCCTTTTTTTTGAGATGGATAAAATCATTAGCCTTATAAATATTGGATTGGGATAATATCAGAAACTTCCCCTCATATTTCTCTTAATATCACCTAGCACCTCTAAGGTTTTAAAAATATCACTTATTTCCCTTACTTTTGTTATTTGTGTATCAAAATTTTGATAAACCTAAACTACCCTTTTGCTCACTAAACAAAAACACTCCTAAGCTACTTTCTTTACTCCAATAAAACCATCATCTAAAAAACAATACACAAAAATACTGCTAAACTACTTTTTTTACTCCAAGAAAACCATCATCTAAAAAACAATCTCCAGTAATACTACCACGTTACAATGCTATAGTTCATAAAAATATAAATTTGAAAAACAAAAAGGATATTTGCAAAGAAATACATAACACCAATTTAACTTTATATACTCAAAACCAATTTCTTATGAACCTTACTTTTTTTTTTCAATTTCTTCTCAACCAGTGTCCAATCCCTTAAATCGTATTGATCATTATGAAAATCAACTCAAAATAAATAAAAAAATCATGTTAGCATACTAAATCAAACTTAAAAATAGAAGTTTCTAAATTTTTTATTTAGCAATGTTTTAGTCAAGTTTTTAGTAGTTTTATTGGAGTCAAGTTATAGTAGTTAGGAATTGGTAATTTATTAGAACATTTCTTATGGTTATAAGACTTATTTACCAAGTCATCTAGTCTATAAATAGGGAATCTTATTATTGTTCTTAGTTGACAAGAGTGAAAATTTGAGAGGCTATTATATGTGTGATTAGTTGATTTATTCCTCTTCTCCCACACATATTCTTATGTATGTAAATTGCCTTTTCATCTATATTGGTTTCATGAAATTTATCTCCTATCTATTTTTTTGTAAAATTTTTTGGGTTCTACAAATCATGCCCCATTCGATCACAATCACAAAAAGTGAAAAATAAAAGAAATTCAATTTGCTATAATTTACAAATAAATAATCGCATAGTCATCCAAAAAAAATGAGTAAAATAGAATGTTGAAAAAGGATAAAGAGAAGAAAACGACTTTTGTTTCTTTTTTTTTTAAAAATTTTTTAGCACCATTTATTTGATATGCAAATTATGCATCAAGTGAGGGTTAATATAGTCTTTTTACAATTATTAGGGGAGGTAAGTGATATTCTTAAAACTTCAGGGTGCCAAGTGATATTAGGAGAAACCTCAAGGGAGGTTTCTGATATTATCCTGTATTGGATTTACAGGCTCTACTTGCCTACCTCTTTTGATTCCCTGTGTTAAAGAAATATTGTCTTGTAGTTTTAAAAGTGATATATTATGCCTTACGCAGCAACAAGTTAGAGACGGCATTGGATGAGTAAAACTTCCTCAATTTAAATATGGGAAATTGGTCTATATTGAACTAGTGCCAATTTGAACTCATTAAAGTAAACAGCAAAGGTTGGTCAGCATTTTTGGCTTTTGAAACATCTTTTTATTTGTCAGAATTACAGGCATTTCCAAGTCAAAGTACAGACACTTGTCTATCTATTAATATCATCAGCATGACATGGATGCATTTTCAAATGGGACCAGCTACAGCCTACAAGTGAGAAACATCCAAACTCAAATTCTGGCGTGAACAAATTTCAAACTACGATATTTGTTCAATCTTGACTGAAGACCAAAGGAGAGTAGGAAGAGTAATGAGAGTGTATCTTCCCAGTTCCAACACAAATTCAATGAGTTTAATAGTCTCTAACTTGCAACATTTTGTACCTGTTTTTATTCCTTTCCCTCCAGTCAGTTTCCAACTTCTTAGAGAATTGATGCTATTGGGTGCCAAAGCCAAGAATTGCCTTTTACTATGGGAATTTGCTTAGGAAAGCCTGCAAAGTTAGCTAATGCTTCTTCTAGCCAGTTTTTAGGTAAGACTATTATGAACTTGATACTCTCCAAGCATGATTACTTCTTTTTTTTTTTTGCTTTGCATTGGCCTTTTCTTTGCATGCATTGACGGAGTTAGAGGGGGCATGAAGGGGCAGCTGCCACTTCAAGATTCAGCTAATCTGATTTTTACCTCATATCTTTGACGTCTGCAAAAGTTGTAAATGAACACCGGCCAGTCAAATTACTGGTGATTTGTATCAGGGAAGAAGAGCTGCCTGCGTTTATAATTAGCTAGCTTGGTATCGTATTACAGTTACTAATTTGAGGACCAATTCAGTTTAAATATTGGACATATATTCAGATGGCTTTAAGTTTCTTTCAGTGAATATAGCTGCAAAGACTGTCTAAGACAGAGCAGTTTTAGCAAGGGTTTTCAAGTTTTCAACTGTTCTACTAGGAGCTTGGATATTGAAATTGATGAGACCCCAGGTTGTCATCACAAAGCAGGATTATATGGAGCTAAAGCTTTTTAATTGTTCTCAGTTTTACAGTTCACCCCTTCACTTATGCCATCGAGATGATATAGTAATTTACTTTGAGCTGCACTCATATCTGAACGTTAAAGACTCCAGAGAATGGCTTCGCTTCTGTTCAATTATTTACCAGTGAAACTTTCCAGGAGATGAGCAATCGTATCCTGTAAATATTTTTAGCATGTCAACTCAAAATTAATCACTTGTAATCATGTTAAATACAAAATCAGCAACTATTGCATGCTGCAGCAGTCTCTTTTCAGGATAACAGTGCAATTGTACACATTCGATTTGATGATGAAAGTTCTTTCCAATGTTGATGATTCTTGAAATTTGTATAGTCCCCTGTACAAAGATGTTGATCGGAAGAAGCATAGAGATTATTTTTATGTTTCATTGCTGAAAGTTTTGATTTCAACATGGAGGATGATTATTAGTGTGCATTTGCACTTAATCATATTAACATTTTCTTTTCCAGAGACAAAAACAGAACCTGGAAATGTGAAACAGGATTCAACTCCTCCCAAGCAGCAAAGTCTTTCAGGCAGTACAAACAGGCCTCTTCAAGGACTGAAACCTGATCCATCTATCTCCAGCAATCTCAAGTCCTATAACTTTAATGATCTCAAGACTGCCACCAAGAACTTCAGACCGGATAGTATTCTAGGTGAGGGAGGGTTTGGATATGTCTTTAAGGGATGGATTGATGAGCACACTTTGGCTGCAAGCAGACCAGGAAGTGGGATGGTAGTAGCTGTTAAGAAGCTTAAGACAGAAAGCTTTCAAGGTCACAGGGAATGGCTGGTAAGTTGGTTGATTTAAAAGCTTTTTGTAGTGATTCTGCTAGAACCCCGTACAGATTTCACACTCTTGAGTTTGGTGTTTTGTCCTTTTACATTGGCAGGCAGAAGTCAACTACTTAGGTCAGCTTCACCATCAAAACTTAGTGAAGCTTATAGGGTATTGCTCAGAATCAGATAAGAGACTTCTAGTCTACGAGTTCATGCCTAGGGGAAGTTTGGAAAATCATCTGTTTAGAAGTAAGTATTCTCCCCTCGTAGACACTGTCTCTTTCATTATGTATTTCACCAGCTTTGGTTGTCATCTGTCTCAAACTTATCTTCAGATTTTATGTTGGAATTTAGAGTATAAACTAAGGAACAACACTTGTACTTAGTGCTGCTGCTGCTGCCAAAAAAAAAAGGCTTGTAATAAAATCTTCAGCTCTCTATCGATGGAGCATACAGAAAACAAACCAACATAATTTCTGCTAACAAATCTCCCATCTCAACAAAAGATACTTGTAATTCAAAATAGTTTAAATCAATAGAAACTAAATGTGAAACTATCCCTGACAAGAAGATTTATTCAACAATAAATTCATTTATTCTAGTACTGAAAATCTGCAGTGAAGTTGCATAATTCCAACATTTTACATCTACTTTAAGTTCAATTATGACTGACTTTAAGTTGAAGTCTTGGTCGGAGTGTGTATTTCCTTCACTTTTTGGTCTTTAAATTCACTTTTGCCTGCTTGATAAGGATTTCTTTTGCTCTTTCGTTTGCTCCGCATGTCGAATGTAACTTTGAAAGGATTATGTCTGCTTGATGTCAATAAGTCCTTTACTATTTGGATTGAAGATGACTATTTTTGGATTTCCATCTGATCAAATAGTTGTACCAACCAACATGTCATTTCAACCATCTCCATAGTCTCTATATGATTCATTATTCATAAACCAAAAGATATATCATCTGGATGAGAAATTCTCTTTTTGCAGAAGGAGTTCAACTTATGGCTTGGGCAACTCGGATGAAAATTGCAGTGGATGTCGCGCGAGGGTTGTCCTACTTGCATAGTTTATGCACCAATGTCATCTACCGTGATTTGAAGGCTTCGAACATTCTACTTGACTCAGTAAGTTATTCGATTCCAGTTTGATCTCAGGTAAAATGTAGCATAACATTTTATACACCAAATCAAGGTAAAATGACTCAGCGGCCTAACTTCTGCAGGACTTCACAGCAAAACTTTCAGATTTTGGCCTTGCAAGGGATGGTCCAAGTGGAGATAGAACTCATGTCTCAACTAGAGTAATGGGAACTCGGGGATATGCTGCACCAGAATACGTAGCAACAGGTTTCTTCTGCTTTTTACCTTACTGTTTTTTGAAGTAAATAATCATTTTTCAATTTTGATAAATGAGGGCTCCTAAGTCCTACCATTAAGAGCTTACCAAACATGTTGCATCAGTGTGAAGATTGTATGTTTAACAACATTAAAATAAGAGAAAATTTTGGCCATAAAAATCAGATCATTGTTTTTTAAGCGTATAAGAAGTACAATACTTTCTTATTTCACAGAACATTTCCGCATGACAATTGACAAATTTCACCTGCTGAATAACTATATGTTCGATGTTCATGGCTTTGTTCTTTTATAAGTGGTCAAGACAAATGGATATGCAAGACTGAATTCTGAACTGAAAAAACCATTCATTCAAAAAAGCCAACGAAAAGGAAAGGGAAAAATAATCCTTCTAGCAAGCGAGTAGTTACAATATCCTCATGCACAACCGAATTCAACTCAAACTATCTCAGAATCTCTCGCATCTTTTATATACCGATTTTCTTTTATCAGAAGCGATGTCTGCCTAGGCTAAACATATCTTGTCAATTTGCTTTGTCAGCTAATACTTCAGTAGACAGATGTGGTTTGAATTTTATTGATGTCCTTGACAACACAGGTCACTTGACACCAAAGAGTGATGTGTACAGCTTTGGAGTGGTGCTGCTAGAGTTGTTAACAGGAAAAAGAGCGATGGGAGATGAAAACATTGGAGGTAATGATGAAACTTTGGTAGATTGGGCAATGCCATTCCTTGGTGATAGCAGGCGAGTTACACGAATCATGGACACAAGGTTAGGGGGTCAATACAACAAGAAAGCTGCCCAAGCTGCTGCGGGTGTTGCATTACAGTGTCTCCACATAGATCCTAAGCTCAGACCAGCAATGCCAGAGGTTCTAACCAACCTGGAAGTGCTTCTCACAGCCAAGGATAGTCCTAGGCTTCCACTCCAATCCAAGCTTGACACCAATGTGACTTTGGCCGAGAAATCTACTCATCCTCAGAAGAATGCAAGAGCAAGCTCTCACCCACGATAACTTATGTACAAATCCTGTATAATTTGAGACTCTCTAGCATAACAGCAAGGCTGCTTGAAATGCAAAAAGGGTTTTGAGAGGAAAATGCACAAGGGAAAGAAAAAATGAAAGAGAGCGTAATGCTATTTCTTGTATTTTAGCGAGTAGTGTTACCTGATATTGGTGTTTCACCAGCTGTTGAGTGTATAAATTGTTCGAACATGTAAATGAATGCTGACCGACCTTCGCGGTTTTGCCATTTTTTGTAGTCTTCGTTTCTTTTGCTCCTGGATTTGCTCGTTGAAAGCACATTTGTGTAAATATTATGCCAGACAGAGTAACCATTTTTCAGATTGAAGCGTTAGTTACCATTTTCTGAAAAAGGTGATAGTTAGAAGTAGAATATAATTGCCCATTTTTAACATGAAGCGAAGAAAATAAACAGAACTTGGTCTTCTGTTTGATATGCTCTTGTTTACAGAGGTAAGGTAGAAGCACTAGTTAACTGCAATTTGGTATGTGAACCATATTCACCTTTGACTGCAATGTATACCTATAAGGCATCATTCACAGGGGCAAGCAAACTATGCCATACATACAAATACAGTTTTCTAAAGCTAAGACAATTATGTCAAATTATCAGCTAATAGCTGCAAGTCCTAGGCATGCATATAGACTGGCAATCACATACATTTGAATGCTCGATACAACAAAGATCCATTCACAAATATATTGGATTGGCCATTAGCCTTATATTGGTAGAGACTACATCCTTTTCTTCATATATTTTTTCCTGCTGTCTCATTGTCAAGTTAAGCTCTGAGAGACCCTTACACCAGAGAAATTATAGTCCATAAATTTTGTTGGACACAACAAAAATTCAGTATGATTATTAAGAAATCACATTTCAGTTAAACACAATGACCAAGAGAAAGAACTTCTCGATGTTTCTTTTTCATGGGCCATATGACAGCAAATCCCACCAATAAACAATTCTCGTAACTAAGACTTGAGCTCAAGGCTACACATTACACCATCTCGAGTGGAACTCTAGACACTCCAAATTTATCTACACAATCAATCAGAAAACCTCTTCATCGATTCTCTCATGGGAGAAAAAGGTCCCACAAAAGAAAGCTACCAAAGAATGACAACTAGACAACCACAACATTGGTCGGAAGCATAGAAAAAGAGCTAATACTACTCTTGATCCTGGTAAGGATCTACTTTGCTTGCATATCATCCTCTGTTTTCCAAACTACATCCTCTAGGCTGGTTGAAAGGTTCTTATAAAACTGCAAATAACAAATAAATAAGTGGAATGTTAGATGGCATTGAAAGGACACATAGGTAGTTGACATAGTAGAAATCTCTGTAATTAGGTAATAAGAACTTTTCGAGCAGCTGGCTTTGATACAAGTGTATGTGTAATTTACAAACTATCATAACGCATTAACCAGAGAAGCTTTTTATTAGCAAATCTGGGAAAAGAATAACCTTCTAAGATGGTTCAAACTTTGATCAAATAGTTGACAAGTGTTTTGGCTGGAGAAACATGGATTAGCTCAAAGATAATTATGCTCTTGTCATTATAGGCTGTGAAGAACTAAGAAAGCAGACTTCAGTTTAGTTAAAAGTTTCCTTTTCTTTTTTCTTCTCTCTCTTTTATTTTTTTCGTGATGTTGAAATTCCATTAGACTACTTATATATATTCTATAAGCCATGGGTAGATTATTCTCCTTCTTTAATACTATTTCTACATGCCCCCCTTTTCTTCTTTTTTTTCGTTTTAATTTTTTAAATTCCCTTTTGGGAATTATCACTATCCAAAATTTTGCCTTTGCTACAGCATGTCAACCATGACAAACTATTTCTTGTCAACTCCAACTCATACTATTTTTGAACCTCTGGTCAAGCTATTTCGCTCAGTAGTCCAGTTGAGATATTTTTCTGACTTCGCTAACCAAAAGAACTTAATGTTTGGAGATGGCAAATTTTCTCAGCTTTCATCACGGTACTCTAATCTCAGTTAATACCAAACTCATCCTCACTAACAAAGAGGAGTGTAGACCACTGCTCTAGTTTTGAATCTAAATTTATCCTAGCCAACTCACCATCCAATGCGGGTATCAATAATGGAGTGCAGACGGAGAGAATTGTAAAATAAGGTACCTTGTGGAACTCCAAAGTGTCTCCTTTTGCCTTTCGCACCTCAACCATATGAAGAGAAGGAGCAACTTGAAATACCTGATTTAAAAATGGATAAGTTAGAATCCAAGCTGAAAAGCTCTTTCAGGTTCTGAAAAACTAGCCAAGCAGCACTGCGTAATCAGATACCTCAGTGGCAACATTAAGGTTTCCTTTTCTTCCTGCTTTTACGTTTTCTAGCCTCATCTGTGATTAAACATAACATCCATGCGCAAAAGAGTTCAGCTTTTCCCTTTTATGTATCATCAGCACAAGGTATCAAAGAAATTACCAAAAATTCACAACCACACTTTTTAAAATGTGAATCAATTTTAGTTTTGAATGTGACCATCACCTTGTAGTTCTTCTTGTGAACATCAAAGCCAAGGGGCTTCGCAGCTTGTTCAATTTTACTGATTATCTCATTGGCAGGGCATTTAGATGTAAACCTCGTTTCCCTCTTGAATTCCTGTAATAAGTGTAGCCAAACAAAAAATATTGAGAAAAACATCAATTCTGCAACAGAATGAAATATATTCCCAGCAGAAATTTTCAAGAGTCTCCTGTCTTCACAATTTGATCAATGATAGATACATGCATTATAAATTAAATTGCCTGATTAGAGGTTGAAAGCAGTTGCTGGCCCAGTTTAGTTGACAACAGACGATGATACAGGTATAACTCATCTTATAGATATAAATTGTCTAAGTGTGTCTTGACAGTTGGATGATATACTCTTAAATAGGTTACACGAAACTAAATTATGATGCAGTCAATGAATACAAATATTAATAGATATTGTTAAATGATTTACTTTAAAGGAAGGCATCTGCAGCCATCCAAGCTTGGTGTGATTCTAAGACAGCCCTTAGTTCAATAGATATTTACCATTAGATGCCTTTTCCGGATTCCCTTCCTTGCTCATAGTACTAATCATTCAAACCAACAGATGTATAACAAGAAACCTAGCTTCTCACCCTCACTATGTCTCTTATTAAAACATGTAAGAAATGGCTCAATAAAAAAAAACATAAGAATTGATATAGGAAAACTTTATATGTATGAAGTGCACCTGTGGCAGAAATGAAAACATCCTCCATTTTCTAAGCGACTCAGTATTTCAGATTAGGCGGGAGTTCAGATAATACTGGCCTGATAACAATCACAACAACAATTTCTGAATTGTATAAAGTCATTACTTTTGCTAATGCCAAATTCCAAAATCACTAGAAATGTGCTCGTTTATAAGCAGCTTATTGCAATTGCCATTCAGAACTCATGCCAATCACAGACTAGTAACCAGAATTGTATCTGGAGTTTGAACAGCACTGCTAAAACGACTCTACTTTAGAGTGCAGATAACTGGGTCCAGCAATCTAAAGTTAAGTGTACATCTTTTCTCAAACATAGTTAGCACATATTTGCCTGCTAAAATTAAAGCTTTTGCAAAGAGGCAATAGTGAAAAATAGAAAGGTTCACAAGTCACAACCTCATCAAACAGATTCCCAAGGTTGAGACCTTTCGACATTGATATCAACTCAAATGCATTCATGGCGACTGGTTGCTCTTCCGTTTTCTCTGTGACATGATGTTCCTATTATAAAAACAGGGCATACACTTGCTGAGACAATCCACAGCCAAAACTACTGATAGTCATCTAAATTTATATCAAGTTTCAATATATGTTCAGCATATAAACTCACTTCAGAATCCTTAAAAACAGCTTCAACGTCATCCAAGTTTGTATCTTCTTTCTCGTTGAAGACAGGTGGTCTGTAATTTTTCTTAAACCACTCATCTTCCAGAATTTCAGATACAGTGATGCGCTGCACCATTTATGATCATCAATTAACAAGGAAGAAAAAGTCCTTATAGTTAATGCATCACATTGCATGTAATGGAACCAAAAAGAGAAAAATTAGTTAATGCATAAGATACAAGAAAGAGAGACTTCAGTAATTCCCATTGCAACAGGTTAGATACCACTATAAGTCTCTTGGAGGTAATCATTGTAAGTACATGTTGCTAAATATTGCAATATTTTGCATGGAATAAAGACTAACATTCCACTCCACTCGTAAGTGCCATAAAAGGATTGTTCTCAAATATGTATCAGGCACTAGAGATAGCAACGAGTAACATCTAACGGACAGCATTGTTTAAGATTTTTATCACTTAATCAAAGACATACACCATACTGAATATTTTCATTCCTAGAGATCCAACTACAGTCACTCCTTACAAACTTGTTAACCATGTTTCGGGTAACTATGTGTCATTCCGAACTCAATGGAGTCCACTAGTCCATGTCGTAGCTTTATTCAGCTATATGATTATAATAGTGTACACTTGCCTAGAATAGCTTGTTTCTCACTTAATGTGCATGTCAGATTTTTCGTGATGATTTTGGCAGTTGAAACTATTAATCTCTCACTTAATATTTATAAGCTTGAAGCATCAAGTCTTCAAAATTGATGCAGTTAACAAGAACTGCTTCAAGATTAGAACACTGCACGCAATCATGTGTCATATAAAGTGATTAGAGCGGTTGTCTTAAGAAATGAGGATACCTTATAGATAAATAACTGACACGATGTTACTATAATCTGATGTTCTTAACTTCGAATTTGGGTTAGCTAATTCAGAGATCTGGCCCATTTTCTTTTGCAACTTACAGATTAGATCTGTGCTGTTTTTACTGGTTTTACAACCAATTGAAAAATATACAGGAAAAGTACAATCTCTGCAGCGATAATTATCGAATCCAAGCATAAGTTCTCAAGTACCTTTTTTTCCATGAGTGCATAAAAATAATGGATCAGATATCCCCAACTTTCACAGTTTCCAAGTTTCAAATAGAATATCATTTGTCTGGGAGATATAATGAAGGTAGTGGAGAAGCAGCAGCTATAGGGCTGGGTTTGCTTTAGAATTATCCAAACATTGTTAATCCCACAGAGAACTGCAGATTACATATTAAAAAAAAAGTGGAGTATTATATGTGCATGACTTGTTAATACTTGGGGCGGTGATTAGTGGTGGCAGGAAGTGGTCGGTGTTTGATGTCTGCCATAGCAGCTAAGTTATAGGTACAGATGGAGAAGGAGATGTGAAAAGTGTGAAAAGAAAATGATGGACACTAAAAAATGAAAATTGGTGAAAAGCGAATATGTGCAGCACCAGTAGTTTAACCATAGAATTAACAGCCATACCTGTAGGCTTTAGACTAGTTAGGCTAACTACCATGGGGCAGAAGGTGTATTTTGGAAGTATAAAGATATTAATTATTTCTTTTTAAAGAGATAGTAAGTAGATATATCCTCTTCTGTATATGCTCTATTGTAACTATATGCACAACTTGTATAGATCGTATGGTATTCCCAATATGTTGAAATTTGTTGTCAACTTTAAGACATCCATAAGATACAAAAAGACAAAAATTAATCAACTAAAACCCATCATTAATTGTACAAATTGTGTTGGTATATTGATGCAAGAGCACTTCTTATGTTGTTTAGATATGTCAAGCTTGAACATAAAATGTTTAAAGCAAAGAGTATCATACGATGATAAGCAGGAATGAATCAGAGATCAAAAAAAGTTTGACGAGTGCATTGAGGTCCTTTCAAAGTACTACAACATCCACAGAAGATTGTACTTTTAGGAAAAAACAAAATGCTTCCATCTATTGAATGCTTAACTTGAGTTTTTACCACGCTCCTTTTCCTGCTGCAAGTATCCTCAAATGTCCTTCCTGTATCCTGGAATCTCTCCATATATCGAAATCTATAGGAAAAGAAAATGAACTTTTTCTGATCTAAGAACTTCAGTATCCACTATCCAGCATGCCTAACCCCCTAGAAGTTCCTTTGCTTCCTAGATGGTTAACTTTGCATGGGTAGAGGTTGGGATGAAGCAGCACATATCTAGCTCTTCATAAAGATACTACAGAAGAGGCCTGTTTATAACTGTTTCCAATTCAAACTCCTTTTTTATGATACATTTTAGGTCACATTCGTTAACTTTCTCAGTCCTTCCTTTTTTATTAGGCACACAACTTTCAAGCCACTGAATCACTGCAAAATCCAAAGATCTACCATATAAACAACCATTTCCTTTATCTACTCATAAATCTATATGGCTCCTCAACATTTTTCTGGTTGACGCATATCTGGAATCTCCCGAAGGTTTAACCCCTTTCTTAATTCGCCATTTCTAGATCTATATCGGTACCAAGATCAAAGAACTGTTCCACTTAATCATCTAATTGATTATTCAATGGTGTACACAAAGAAGAAGTACTGATTGGGTATAACATTTCGACACATTTTATCAAAACAGGATATCAAAGGGAGCAGGAATAACAAATATAGATCAAGAAGGTTTAAACATGCGTACAGTCATTGGGTTTGGATCCAGGATTCGCGTAATAAGTTTCCTGACGCTAAATGAAAGCCAAGGCGGGCAAGTGTAGTCCGCACAAGAGATCTGTACATGCCAAACTAGACATGGTGAAACTAGCATTACGTGAAAAGGATGATACAGATGTGTAACAGAATTTCTGAAATGCTCACTTTTTTATATAGATTGATAACATTAGAATCATCAAATGGCAAGTAACCTGCAAGCAATACAAATAATATGACTCCGCAAGACCACAAATCTGCAGTTGCCCCATCATAGCCGTGATCTTGGAGAACCTAAGAAGACGAATAGTTATTTTCTGTTAAATGGAAACAGAAATGTTCATATAGATAATAGACCCATGTTGAGTTTCACCACCATCTTACTTCAGGAGCTACATAGTTTGGAGTTCCACATGCAGTATGCAGCAAACCATCAGCCTGCAATATCAACCTTTAATAGGTAATTTATTCTCCTTCAAATTATTGCAAATGTACATTGACCACTTTTTGTGAGTAAACAAAATCTATATTACTCCACTGTAATTTAAACTTTCCAACAAAACTAATTTCCTTTATTTTTACTTTAAGTAAATGGTAGATTTCACTTGCAGTGAGTGATAACAGACAACAAAAACCCAATAGATGAAGTCATAGTTTTTCTCATGCTTACTCTGGCAAGCCAAAAAAATTGTTTAGATTGAAAATGACAAACCAGAGAACGAAAAACTGTTTATCAGAGTCAAAAAGATAAAATGAAAAGTACATTAAAGCTTTCCATCTATACAAATTCCAATATTTCTGAGCTCTGCTTTATTCTGTGTCAGAAAATTCCAAAACCATGCTCCACAATTGATTGGCACTCAAACCCTAGAGGAAAAAGTGGCATATAATCTAGCTGGCACCAAACTTATTCCTGGACATAGCCAACAAAATGAGGTTATGGAAGAAGTTTGTGGAATCACACTCAATCAAGTATTGTTAATTTTGTAAATCCTGGTCTTTTATCCAAAAGATCGAATTTTAAAAGCACTGATGTGAGGTATAGAAGGATCAGACTAAAACAAGAAGAAAGTTAAAACAGAAATACATGGAATTGATTAGTAGGTGGATACCCAGCCTGTATAAGAGTGTACACGATTCTCCCAAAAATCATGATTTGGAAAATGCAGATCATCTTAGGAATTTGAAGGCCTAACAATTATAGAACTTTATTTCTGTGTCTGATGCTTTCCATGTGGACCAGTTTAATTTTCAGTTTCAGGTCATCAATGTTGAAGACAACTCAACATGCTTAAATAGGAAAGTATATTGCATCTCATATCATCTAAATCTTACTGTAAGACAAAAGAAACTTAATGCTATTCGTTTCTTTTTCTTCTGTTTCCTGTGCCAGGTGTCGAAAGAGGGAAAAATCTTCTGGTGGTAGTAAGCTGTAAAACTGTAAAAGGTACTGTGATGTGTACCTGGACTTGCTGAGAAAGAGCACTGAGTCCAAAATCAGATACTTTGAGATTCCCAGAAGCATCTAGGAGCAGATTTTCTGGCTGCAAGAGAACGAAACATAGGACACGGGAAACTGAAGCCATGATCCTCAAAGAAAAGATAAATCCTTAGTACAACCATTTATCAGCACATGCTGGATAAACCAACTTGAACTACCTTTAGATCTCTATGATACACTCCGCGGCTATGACAATAATCAACTGCATTAATAAGTTGCTGAAAATATTTCCTTGCTTCATCTTCTCGCATACGTCCATGGTTTACCTGGTAGTCAGAAAATATGTTAGGTATCCACCTTTTTAGGGACAAACATGAAAGCAAAAGAACCTGAATAACGAATTACGGCACCTACAATGTTTGCCAAACTGAGAGATAGCAAAAAATGCATAATTTAGACCTAACAAACAAGGAATATGCAAAAGCAAGATGAGAAAGACTCATTTTGTTGCTACTAATTTTTCCTCCCCAGGTGAAGATGCTAGATATCAGAAGAAAAGGAGAACTTCAAACTTACTATTTTGTCAAATAGCTCCCCGCCAGTGACAAACTCCAAAACTATATATATCTTGGTCTTGCTCCCCATCACCTGTATGTCATTTTCAATATCAATCATGATGGAAGTACACATAGGCACACAAACGTGGATTAATAAGCTAACTTATACAAGTGAACATCTTCTCATAATTACACACACAGATACACAGCAAGATAAGCTACCTCATGCAAGCAAACAACAAGTGCTAATTACACATAAACAGCGAGATAAGCTACCTCATACAGGCGAACAACATTCGGGTGCTTTATCAACTTCATTGTGGCTACTTCACGCTTTATCTGCACGAGTCAACATACAAAATTAGAAGTTAGAATGAGGAAATTTTACCAGAGAAACTGCAAAAGTGCTAAAAGGCGCCATGAAAATGGATGGCACTTAAATGTTAAGATAGCTATTCAGCTAGCATGCTTTGGTTTATACAATTAATCTTGTTTATTACTTTCTTGTTTCTTTGGGTCACGATGAGAAGATGCCAGCATGGGGGGAGGCAGAATTTGGGAGTAGGAGGTAAAGAAGCCAAATTAGATACAGGTTTTCATGATGTATAACCAGGAAGAAAAGCATATAGACAAATGAATAACAACCTGTTCAGCCATTTTGTGCTTGAGGACCTTATCCTTGTCAAGGATCTTGAGAGCTACAGGTTCCCCAGTCTCAGAATTCCTTGCAAATTTAACTTTTGCAAATGTCCCTTCACCAATTGTTCTTCCCACTTCATATTTACCTACTCTTCGCTTGATTTTGGGAGTATTCATTCTTGAATAACCAGTGAAATCCTGTGAAACTTGAGGTCTCAGTGCTAACAAAATCTCTCTCCTGAAAAAGCGTAATCCGTTACTGGAGATTCAACAGATCAAGGTGTATTACTTAGAGACCCTCAGCCAACTAGTAAAGGAGCAAGGCTAACAAAGACTTGTAGTTGACATGCCTCACGTTCAAAATTTACAAGCCAATCTAACAGCATCAAAGAAAATTCTGTTCAATTTTTTGTTTTACCAATATTGGGAAGGAGATTTAGTGATATGATGTATAGATAAGAGATGTAGATTCCACAATTAGTCGAAGAAGCCATTAATTGAACCAAGAAACTTTTAGTCACACCAATTCTAGGACTCATTAATACCCCGCATTCCTAAAAGAACAAAATAAAAAATGAAGACTTCAGAAAGCTCTCCTAACACGATGAAAGAAAAGAACAACAACCAAGATAAAACAAAGAAGAAAGTAAAAGGAAAACAAAGAAGAGGGAGAATGCATATCTCAGGAATTCCCTATGCTCAGCCAATTGAATTCCCTAACCAATAACCTAACCAATAAAAAATGGACAAACTTCCAGCTCTGGATTACTTGCCTCACTCTGAGGGCGTAATGCGGGTGGATTTGTGTGATAGAGACAGGCGTTTGCGACAATAGCACTTCTTTTTTTCTTTTTGGTTGGTAAGTATAATAGCACTATACTAATGGAGTTTACGTGTGAAAGACAATTAACAATTCTCTTAAGCTATAAAGTAATGATGAAGGACAACCAGAGTCAATAAGCAAGGAAAGACTACAGAATATTAATGATTGTACAAATAAATATCCTACAAACAATGACTGAGAACAATTAGAAACAAAGACAGAAATCTTACAATCGTCAATTCCGAGCTAAAATCCAGTAAATCTGCAATAGATCACAAGCATCATCTAAGACAAAAAATGGCAAATCCAAAACTGCGTACCAAATTTAAGCTAACTTAACAACAACCCCTCAACTTAACTTCTCCCTATCTCTCACACCAATTCAAACCAAACTTCTCACAATTGAAATCCTTTAGAACCAACTCAGAAAACCCAGAACCAACTCAGAAAACCCAGAACCAAAACAATTGAATTTTCACAAGATTTCTTGAACGAATCCCACCACTATTACACAAATCAGAACCAGCCCAACATCAAAATTCAGCTGAAAAAGCTTTTAAAACTATAATCTTGAACAAATGAGCAAAGTTTCTACGCAAACTCCCTTGCTTATACAAATTTCTTGAACAAATCCCACCAAGAATTACGCAAATCAGAAACAGCCCACCATCAAAATTCAGCTGCAAAAGCTCTCAAAACTATATTCTTGAACAAAATTTCTGTGCAGACTTACTTGCTCATATACTTGCAATCAACAGGACAAGATAAGAACAGAGCTCTGTTGCCAGCTAAACTTTGCTTCTTGCTGCTGCCTGCTGCTGATTCGGATCACAAAAGTGGCTTTTGAGGGTTGTTTGGGCCAGACTCTAGGAGTTATACCATAAAAGTGTTTTTAGTTTTACTGCTAACAAACAAGCACTGGGAGCAGAAGGGGTGGTATATCCAGCAGCCAACCAAACTGCATATGCCGTCCAAGGCTGCTGATTTTTGAAGATGTTACGAACGGCTAATTTAATGGTCAATTTATACAGAAAGGATAATGCTATATACTAATTCATTACTATATAAAAGGCAAACTGGCAGTTACCTTTCAAGTTAACAATCCACGTGAAAAAAATAAAAGTTGTGCACTCTCTGAGAAATTGACTATACACTTATCATTAATGTCTATTAATACTTGTGACACTGCTATTTTTAAAGTTTGAGGCCAACTATTTATGAAGTTATAGGCTACTAATGAATTACTATGATGTTACAAAACATGTTATTATTTGTTTTGCCATTTTTGCCCTTCATGATGGTAAACAAATGTATAGTCTAACTCTGCAAAAATGATTAGGTCGTTTAAGGTTAAGAACGTCCAAATACAAAAATAATATTTTAATTTTTAATTTAAGTACAAGCATAAGAGTTAAGAGTATGTGGCTCAAGCTTGATTTCTTTTTAAATGAGAAGACTAAACTATAAGATTTGTCGCTTTAAGTTTTCATGCAAAAATGACAAGACATAAACAAAGGAAAATTTTGGACTTCTTGTCTAATACTCTATCAAATAGGAAGCAGATTGAATGGAACCAAAGTTGACCTATATAAATCAAGGAAAATGATGCGCACATCCCTTAACTTGATACTATTCAAACGCCTTTTTTTTTAGTCTTAATTTTCATTGCATTCTAAGTCAATTTGCAGTGATAAGAGTATTAATTTAAATGTTAAAAATGAATCGACAAATATATCATTTCTTGCAGCTAATACTCTGTGAAAAAGAGTACTAATCGCAGTCGTTTTACTATATGTTTGGATTGTAATTTTTCGTAAAAATTTTTTATATTTTTCGTATGCATATTTTTTAATTATTTTTATCTCACGTACAACAAATCATTACAATACATTTTTTATAAAAACTCCTAAAAATGATAATCCAAAAGGGACTGGACAAGTGATCCAATTTCATTTGAACATTTCTTTCACTGCAATAATTGCATGGACTTGCGTTGGAGGAAAATTGAGAAAATTCTTGGAAGTTAGGAGATAGACAGGCAAAATTCTGGCCCACGTATTTTGTACGGTTAAGTGGGGTACCTTTTTATTGGGACAGTACGACAAGACGCCTTTAAACGGGTACACATGATTGTGATACGTACGTACTCCTGTGGCCTAACATCTCATTTGCATGTGGGGTGACGGCAGCTGTACCTATGGTCGCTTGTATCTATCCATTATGTATTGTTGTACTAGCTAATGTACTTATCTCTTTTCTTTTTTTTTTGTTTTTCTCTTTTGTTCTTTTTTTGTTTATACTTTATTTTTTTTTTGTCAAAACTTTTTTGGTTTATGCCATGGTTTGAAAAGTATAACAAGATTGGGACATTGTAATGAGAAAAATCTTTGGGCAGTTACCAAATGAAAAGGATAGAAGAAAATAAGGGTTGATTCTTACAACCATCCAAGTTTACATCGTATTGTTGTTTTATTATTTTTGGAAATGTATTAGAGTGCTCTTTCTATCTTTCATTTTAACGTCTTAGCATAATTTCTCTCACTAATCTCGAGTTGTAATTTTCAAATGATCCTTTTAGTATTTGGTTATTGGGATTAGTACAGTTTTGTTATTGAATCGCCATCAACTAAAACAGAAATAACTAGTCGATTTCGAACTTGGTGGTTAAACTCTATTGTGCTTGTGATATACTATATGGTAGGTGCAAAAAATGCTCCTAGCAAGAATGATAAAAGAGTTTAGGGCAAATTATCTGGTTGGCCCTCAAGCTACTAAGTCGGAACACATTTAGCCCTCCAACTATTATTTGTATATTTTAACCCTTCAACTCCTAAAAGCGTATATTTCTAATCCGTTTGTCCATTCAAACTGTTAAAACCAACGGAAGTTACATCATGCACAATACACAAACAAAAATCTACTCATAACTAGCAAGATTCATAGAAATTCAAGTCCAGATTTGGGATTTAGTTGTAAAAGAGTCTAAAAGTATAATTTCATTTACATTTGATAATACTAGAATAATGGTGAACTATTGATCGACGTGTAGTAGCTGCAATGGTGATTATATGTGATTGGAGGATTGAAAATGATCAAACTTACGTCATTTTGAGGTAGATTTCATTAAGAGTAATGGTTGAAATTGATAGAATGGTTAGAAATATACATTTTTAGAAGTAAGAGGGTTTAAAGTATGCGGATAATAGTTAAAGCATTGAAAGTGTAAATGTTAATAGTTCGAGAACCGACCAGATTTTTTCACTCATAGACATAAGACCTCACATTTTCATTACTTTCTCAATATATGAAAATGAAAGAAATGAAAAAACAAAAAGGTCATCTTATTCAAACCCCAATTATGGTATCCCTTCTATCATACTTCACAACTTTGCATGTTCCATTCTTATAGATATAAACACACGTTCACATCTTCCTAACCTATTAAAAAATACAACTAGTTTATGACATACTTCTAAGATTTTCAAAAAATTATATTATTACGCACGTTTAATCATGTGCATAATCTTTTCGATTCTTCTTTCTCTTTAGAGACTGAAAATGGTACAGTTAGAGAGATAAATATGGTCTACACTAGAATGAACAAGGGAAAGAAATATACAAGTTAGATTGATTACAATTCTAAAACAGGCAAAAAAGTGTGTAATAAGTGTATAGGGTTTACCTGTATTGAAATGGGACTGGTAGCAAACTAATGTAGTTGAAAGATTCGGGGAGCATTTGTAAGGACGTTTCTGCAATTGACACCCAAAGAAAAAATTGGATCACTACGTACACTATAAGATGGATAAAAGGAAAAAAAATCCAGGGACTGAGATTATATTCTTGATTTAACATATCTCGTGTCTATCCTATTCCTATTTATGTATAAAATATACAATAGAACTAGATTACATGCACCATTTTGAATTTTTATTATAATTATAGAAAGTATGCTATGCCTTTATTCATTAGCATTCTCAATTTTCCTATTACGATTTATTTGTTCAAATAGTATGCTGCCATAATGTTTTGGATGGGGAGAATCCTATTACAAATTAAACCCAACAGAGACATAGCTCTCGTTGGATGGGGATCGGACTAGAATATTATTTGGATAGCTTAGCTTCAAGTCTCTATCCTTTGCACTACTGGCTAGGAAACTTTTGTGCATTTTTTTTTCTACTTTTCTCAAGTCAAAATCTAAAATTTGACAGAAAGTTATCTCCGTTTGGATTAGTTATTTTTGGAGGTATTTTTGAAAATTTTTTACTGTAGCAGAGTTTTTAGAGTATATTTTAGGATATTTTTAGAAAATATTTTGAAATATTTAAGGGTAGTAGAGTTTTTAAAATATATTTTGGGATATTTTTTAAACATTAAAAAAAATTTAGACTACTTTTTAGAGTACCTTTTAGAGTTTTTTTAAAAACTTTTATAGTATTTGAAAAACTAATTTTTGAAAAACAGAAGGATCCAAATAGAGTACGTTATTCAGTTTATTGTGTTTATGCTGCGGAGTGGTAGAAAGTAAATTGGCAAACACCAAATCGAAATATTTACTATAACTGTTAATCTTATATATACTGATAGTGTGCATACCAATACCTTTGAATGCATGTCACATGTCCAGAAAACCAAAGTTCAAATTCAAATTAATCTTATACACATCTTAACTTTACTATAAAAATTTTGAAGGTTTTATGGGCGAGAAGATTTTTACGCATAAGGATACTCTTACTTATGGAGTGTAATGCCATTATGATCTTCCTCTTAAAAAATATTTCCAAACTAATGCAATTTCAAAATTTATTCCCTTGTTAATATATTTGCTACCATGTGGACTTTAACTATGGAAAACTAATCATGCTTAAACTTTGGCTTTGATAATGATCATAGTTTAGTGTGAAATATAAAAGTTTCATTTTAAAGGAAAAGAGAAATGACATGTTGCGGAGAATCTAAGTCATAATTAGCATTAGAATTAACACCAAAGTTAGTTAATAGTCGTCTGGAAGAGTTATCATTATACATTCTAACAATAAAAAATCATGAATTAACACAATAGATCTGTTTATCTGTTTGGCAATTTATCATACACATGGCAAGAAAATTTTTTAGTTGCTAAGACGATTTAAGAAATTTTCAAACATATTAAGAATTTCTCAAGGGACAATGAACAATATATAGAGAAGAAGTAGCAAAATTTGAGCTATTGACAAAAAATGAAGGATTCGTCTAATGTGAATTTTAATTAAAATCTTAAGAATAGTTATGGACATTTTAATGGGATTTACCTCTAAAGTTCAAAAAAGACAAGAGCGACAGTTTAAAAGTGATTAGTTTCCCATATTTAAAGTCAACATGACAACAAACATATTAACAGGGGAATAAATTTTGAAACTGCATTAGTTTGGAAATATTTTTTAAGAGGAAGATTATTGTAGCAATAAACTCCTTACTTATGTACCAAGCATGTCCAAATTGAGGAGTATACTAACATACTTACAAATAAAATCTGTCTAAGGGGTGTTGCAGGGGCACTCGTTACGATATATTTCAAGTATTATATCTTTGAAAATATTTGATTAATTAGGAAAAGTAAATAAATACAATAGAGGATAGGCAAAATTAAATAGGAAAAATATATAAATGCAGAGAGGATAATAATCGTTAATATTTGTACATAAATGTTAGGTTAGGTGAATATTAGGTGGTTAATGAGTGAACACTCGTTAGAAAAACTCTCACAAATAAACTGCAAGAATGTCAATCTAACTTTACCTTTCGCAAAATTATTGACTAGAAGCCCTGTGTTCTCAGCCAGCAGTGAAATTAATTATTTACTCAAATTTTGTCATTAGCAATTACAATGATTTGGTTTACGCAAAAGCTCAATATAGTAATCAGTTGAGCTACTCTGGATTAAAGAAATATAAGAGGGTAAAGTTCGAAGAAACATATATATCCGTTTTAGTTCTCAAGTAAACGTAGCAGCGGAAGAATAAAGTAGGATTTTGATACTATAATTAAACTTGGGGTTGAAAAATCTTCCTTTTAAGGTTTAAAAAAATGTCTTCCTTAATCCTTTCAGGGTTTGAATTCTAATTTTTCTGTGGCATGTTGTATGTAATTAAAAAGTCATTTTCGATCTAGGGCTTGAATTATAATTGCTTCCTTGCAGTTTGCATCCATTTAGCAAAAAAAAATAAAAATCCATGAGTTTTGTAATTTAAGAAATAAATAAATTCCTAACTAAAAGTTCAAGGACATCAGAAGTAACCTTTTATTTATTTTGCAGTCTTACTTTTGCTTGCTCTTTTACTATCAAGACATTGATTTAAGATGCTTGATGGAAGAACAAAGTTGATTTGATTTGAATCGAATATAAAAGTGATGCTAAGCATCAAGTGGACCTGATTAGAGTCATATGGTAATCAATAATTGGAATGAAGAATTATTTTGTCGTTTAGCGTATGCTCCCTCTGTCTCAAATTATTTGTCATATTTTGAAATTCCAATCTTTGCAAAATTACTCTTGAAAATTCAAATTTCAAATTGAAAAAAGTTGGGAATAATATTGAAAAAAGAAATCAAAATTAACTTTAATTTTGATAAGATGATAAATATTTTGGAACACCTCAAAATATTTTGATAATTTTGTCGTATTTTGGAACACCTCAAACATACCCAAAGTCCTATGTTTGGACTTATTAGCACGTCACTTTTGGTATTGATGGCTTATTTGTCATATGCTTGGTCCAGCCGCCCTTTTTGTACTAAATTCAAGACTTTTTCCTAATTACCTGCTTCTTTAAGGCACCTAAATAGTAATTACCTTTTCGTGAAAAAGACGCGCCTGGAATCCTTAATAAATCCAAGCTAATGACGCGACCGTAATTGATTAGATTCTTATCAACAGTATTGTGTAACAATTTCAATGACGTCCTTGAATTGTATGATTATTACAAACCTCTCCCAATTGTAGGGGAAGTAATTTTGGACATTGGCTGTTTCTGTTGTTACAATGGCTTCCCATATTGCTTCTGTAGAGGTCAATTTAGAATTTTAGAAAACTAATTAGTCGATTGGATCATAAATATATCACGTATTTTCAAGTCAAAATAAAGTTGCCCATATTTGGATAATTCACTTGAAAATTAAATAGATCTTGGGCTTAGAAAAATTGCATGTCATTAGCCGATAATAATAAATCTTGAAGTTGGACTATCCAATCCAAGAATGGGACCGCACTCAACCAAAAAAAATAAAAAATAAAAAAACAAGAAATTAGCATAAAGAATTATTAAAGAAATTATCTATGGACTATGATTATTAAAGAATGCACATCATCTACCAAGCTAATGTCAAAATCATCTTATCTAGCACTTATTGTTTAATTCTAAAAGCCTATGGATGATAATTTTTCTACATTCACCAATGCTTTAACTCAAGTATGATTTGTCTTCTTATCTTAATTGGTAGGCTGCAGCTGCTCGACAAGCTATTCTATGTGCGAAGGCATTACTTATTCCAACTTCTCCATTGAAGGCGATTGAATCCCTTTGATGCTCACCATCTGCCTTTGTCAAGCAAATAGTGCTGGACGATTTTTAACAAGTTTCGCAAATAAATTTTTCATTTTTCAGTCAAAAAAAAGATGTCGGCAAGGAAACTAAAAGTGTCACGTCGAAATTCACTAAACTCGATTGAACTCGGGGATGATTGAAAAATAACCTACGAGTAAAGATAGGCAAAGACGAAAACTTGGTCTGTGGACCAATTCTAACTGGTTCAAGATCAATAGGGACCATAAACAATTAGGAAAATTTCTGAATGATCTTAAGAAGTATTCTTTTCACTTGGGAGAGAAAATCTTTCGCCGAGTAATTACCTAACTTTTGAACTAAAAAAAAAAACAATTTTCCATTTCGTGATTAGTCATAACAAGCTTCATTTAGGCGTGATGGGACTTTGGCACCAAAAAGGGTTAATGTACACAACTTGAAACAGTTCCATGAAAAAGTTGGATACCAAATTGATTTGATCTAAAGTTTCTTGCATTGATATGATTTTGTACAAATGACTTACACTTTTTTCCGCATAGGCACCTCAAATGCTGATGCTGTAAACCTGTGTCCATGTGACACATTCCCAATGGGTTCCGATTCAGCCGATTCAGCTAGACAAAAAATCCAAACCATAATGGCCTACTTGTCCTTGTGCCTCTTTATTTAATTATTAATAATGTAATTAATTTTTTTGATAAAAAAATAATTTCAAGCAATAGACATAAAAGGAATCCCCTTCAAACATCTCTCTACTTTTTAATTTCTTTTCAAAAAACTTTACTCTTTCGGAGGGAGACCATGGCGATCTCCCTCCCATGGACTCCGCTTATAATTTTTTTTAAAATAAAATCTCTTTCTAAAAATTTCTCAATAAGAGTTTTTTTTGTTTCTCCTAAGAAATTATAGTAAGAATTTTCTGTTCTCTTTGGAGTTCCTAGTGAAATTTTTGTATTATTTTTTTATTTTGTTTTAGATATGAATTTATTTTAGATTTGGTTATTAGATCTATTTTTTTTTTTAGATTTTGGGTCTATTTCAACAATTATTATTATTATGGGAGTTTAAAGCAGTTGATTAGAAGATTTGATTTCAAATAGTTGATTAGCAGATATGACGATTGCAACACGCATAGAAAGGATTGTAGTATACACAGAGAGGAGTTGACTAGTAAATCTGATGATTGTAGTATGCACGCATCGAAGAGACCTACATTGATTTATTTTATAAGAAGACTTTTGAAATTTCTTGTAGTTTTTAGATCTATTTATAATTTTTCAGGTTTTTGCATCTATTAAATTTTAAATCTATTTTTTAGTGAATGTTTATTATGTGTAGATTTTCAGCAATTTCGTTAATAAAATTCCCTTTTTATATAAAAAAAAGTGCATTTCAAATCTCAAGAAATAATAAAAGATAACACTATAAAACACTAATTTTTCTTCATAAATACATATAAATCTCTGCAGCTTAATAAAAAATTCTATAAGATCAAAGATCTAAGGTCTATGCATGTCTTCAACATGCAGATCTCGTATATAGCAGTTCTAAGCTCCAAAATAAAATTTAGATCTGACAAGATAAATTTGAGGAATCCCATTTACGAGGGGGAAAAGAAAAAAACTCTCACAAGGAATGGTTGAGTTAATTGAATAAGTAAGTTTGATACATGATTACCTCCGTTGTTCAAAGGACTATCTAAAGGACACTATGGGATCATAATTCTGGATTGAAAACTTGTTTGGGTGAATTCGTTATGAATCAGTCCATCCAATATGAAAATTTTTGTACAAGACTTTCATTTCTTCCACCAACTCAATTGCTGTAGTCCTTTACCCGTGTGAAACATATCCAAATTGGTTCCACTTGTGCTAGACACAAAATTTAAACCATGATACTAGTCTACTTGTCCCTAACTCCTTAATTTCTAAGCAGTTATGTTCGGGAGAGTAGTGTAATTTGTTGAATAAATAAGTTAATGCCTCTGTTTATACAAAGACTAATCTAAAAGCCACCACCGTGGGACAATGCATTTGAAATGAAAATTTATTTGAGTTAATGAATACTGGGATAGCGACAGGGACAACAACAGTTGTCAGGAGTACCATTATTTTTAGGGCAAAAAAATTTCAGCGGTCACTAAACTATTGGTCAGATCATGTTTTGGCCATCAAATTATTTTTCATTAGTAATTGGCCACTAAACAACTTAATACGTAAATCCGTGACCATTTAGTCGATAATTGCTTTTAATTTGTGAAATCAGCTGTACACGTGGCAAGTATAGGGTAATTTTGTCCAACAACTACGCGAACCCTATTTCACAGATTAACTGCTAATTTTACAGATTAAGAGTAATTATCGACCAAATGGTTATGAGTTTACTGATTAAGTTGTTTAGTGGCCAATGATTGACGAAAAATAGTTTTGATGGTCAAAACATGATCTGACCAATAGTTTAGTGGCCACTGAGGTTTTTTACCTTTATTTTTAAACGGGTATAGCAATGTTTAATGCGTTGTAACTGATTAAGAACTACTTGTACATGCTTGTAAAAAGAGATGTTTTATTCAGTTATCATTTACACGAACCATGTAGATTTAGTTGCATCAAGATATATGTGATATTCTTCGATTAATACATTTTTTGGAAGTTCAATTAAAAAGTTTGGAAAGGAGGAAAAAAGGAATAAAAAACTCATATGCCTTTTTTTTTTTTTTTGTGCATGAAAGGAAGATGTACACTTCTTTCTAAATTAATTGTAAGTGAATTTTATCTTTCAATATGCAATCTGATCTTAAACCAAGTCATATTGCAACCTAACCATGTATTTGCTTCTGGGATGGCAAACCAATGTTGAAGACACAAGCATCAAATTATTCATCTCACGTCCATGTTAGAGAAAGAGAAGAACCGCCTTCTTTCGCAAAAAAAAAACAAAAAAAGGTTCAATCATGGCATCTGGTGCACATGGTATTGTACCATTGTTGTTATTTTCATCAAAGATTTGGCAGTAGCTTGTAGATTATAGGAAAACACCCGCCCTCACACCCAAACCTTTTTTTTTTTTTCTAGGTTTTCATATAGAATAAATTTTATATACATTGTTAGTATATATACTATCATGGTTGAATGGATAATACATGAGCAAATTTTGAATTTCAAATTACAAATGTTGCACATGTATCATATATCTAATAGTAATAATGTATACACTGACAGTGTATATAAGATTAATCCTTCAATATATTAGGAAATAATAATGAGCCCAAATCTCCGGTATAATTAATGCATTAGGGGTATAAGTCATTAATGCATTAGGGGTGTGCATTTAAGTCATCCCTGAGAATTAAAAGTTGGTACTTCAATTTTTTTAGATCAAATAACGAATGTCCCATTAGAACACTTAAATTATACAAATTTACTATATAAATGCACCACACTCATATTTATTGTGCCTGCAATATTTAGATACATTTCTAAATTAACTTCATCTTATAAAAAATAAACACTCTTCACTGGACATCCGTTAACAAAACCCTTTTGTACATTAATATTTGGTTACTTTTAAAAATCGTGAAGAAAAGAATCTAATAAGTAAAAATCCATCAGAGAACAAACGAACAAAACGATGCCCAAATAATCGGAACGTAGACGTGATTGTAAAAAATAAATAATTATTTGAATTGTCTAATTATAAGGATACAGAATAAAATTTTTCCAATTGACTTCTAAGATTGAAAAATAAATGAAATTAATTAAAATGAAGTTGATTTGTAATTGAATGATTATAAGAAAAATATGTACGTATAATTTCTTCATGATTGTAAATTAGACGATAGACATCCTAATTTTTTTTTTGGTTAAGATGCAATATAACAAATGCAAGAAAGACAGGAAGAGGGTTGGGTTGGGTGGTAATGTGCGAAGGATAGTAAGTAAGAGATCCTGAATTCAAAACTTCTCAAAAAACAGAAAAAAAAAATAAGAGAGACAACTTAATGTCAAATATGTACATGTAAAAGAGACAGCAAGACCACAAATTCAATTAAAATTTGATTCTTATATGAATAATGGATATAAATTGTAGAAAAAAGCTAATTGATACAAATTTAGGATACAAATTTTGGGCTAAAAAAAGAATACAAATTTTATAAAAGAAAACTAATGAATAGAGAATTTTTTTATTTTCTCACAAATTAGAAGTTGAAAAATAGAATTAATGTGGAAGAAAAAGAAAAGTGAGAAGAAAAAGGAAAAAGGATTAATCTTGTATTCACTCACAAGGACTTGGGACACAAACAGTTATCAGATCAACCCTTTTTTTCCAGTTTTGTCCAATTCCATAGGATGTACATTCATTTTTTCAAGGTGTAACTCAGTTTTTCCTTTTCAAGTGTAAACACAAAGTAAATATAGAATAAATTTTTGTGGTTCCACACATGGCATTAAAAATCGATATACATGCAGTGATCTAGACCTTACAATTTTTTTTGTTTAGCCAATCATGGTCGTGAACATGACTGTCCTCATTCTAAAACTCATTGACAATGTATATACTATTGGATACATAGTCACAAAACTAAATTTAAATTTAAAATCAATAGCCGAGTTATCATCCTCCTTGTCCTGTATCCTGTTGATTACTGAAGATGCAGCATCTTCAAAGACACAATTGGGAATTATTACATTCTTTGCTAATTCCCTCTCCTCTCTAGCAGCTATTGCCTACGCGACTTCGGCATCTACCAATCCTTGAAATTGCGAATTGATTTTTTTTTTTGTTCTCTTTAACATATATTTTGTAACATACTTTCTAACTAAAGTCCTGTGTTCTGCCTTTATTACCATGTCCTATGTTTGCCTAATACTTTTGGGTTTTGGGCAATGGTGGCTTAGTTGTCATATGCTTGATCAAACAGCCAGATTCAAGACTTTATCCTAATTACCTTTTTTTAGCAGTTCCAAATTTTACATGAAAAAGACATGCCTCAAATCCTAAAGGAATCCAAGCTAATGACGGCTGTAATTGATTAGATTCGTATCAACACTTTTCTCGGGGAATAATTTCAATCACGTCCTTCAATTGTATAATTATTATAATCATCACTCCATAGTATGGGAAGTAATTTTGGATATGGATTGTTTTTGTTATTAAAATGGCTTCCCTATGTCCCTTGAGTTAGCCGAAGTGGTAGAATTGGTGTCATGTCTTCCTCTCAATCCGGGTTCGAAACTCTCCTGGGACATCTGCTCGTCGCACAGAATTTGTCTGGTGCGTCTTACCCCTCCATGTGATTGGTGGGTTATTGCACTTTCGGATAGCACTCTTGAGATGGGATTTCCTGTGAATTACTTCTGTAGAGGTCAAGTTAGAATTTAACTAATTAGTCCACAAGATCATAAATATATTAACGTATTGTGAAAACAAAATTTGCCCATTTTTGGATAATTGAATTGAAAGTTAAATTTTTTGAAGTTGGACCGTCTAATCCAAAAAAGGGACCAGAGTCAACTAAAAGGTGAAGAAATTAGCATAAGAATGAGGCAGGAAACAGAGAAATTTCCGGTGCCAAAAAAAGTTGGTTATCTATGATTTATTAAACAATGTACATCATCTACCACGCTAATGTCAAAATCCTGACCTAGCAAAACCTGTGAATGATAATTTTTTCTAGGTTCAATAATTCTTAACTCAAATATGAGTTGTCTTCTCATCTTAATTTGGTAAGGTCATCGCTATTGGCACTAAAGTGTCACGACCGAATTCACTAACCCTGATGACCTAAAAAGATAATTGAAAAATAAACCTACAGTTAAAAGATAGACAAAAACAACAACTTGGTCTGTGAAACAATTCTACTGGTTCAAGATCAATAGGGACCATAAACAATAGGGCAATTTCTAAATTATCTTAAAATCTATTCTTTTCATTTGGGAGAGAAAATCTTTTGCTGAGTACCTACCTAACTTTTGAATAAATAAGCTAACCAATTTTCCCGTTTTGCCACCAGTAAGAACAAGCTTAATTTAGGCGTGATTGGATTTTGCTTCAAAAATGGTTAATGTACACAAACTCGAAACACTTCCATGAAAAAGTTGAATACCAATTTGATTTGTTCTAATGTTCTTGCATTGATATGATTTTGTATAAGACTTACTTTTTCCACATAGGCACATCAAAAAAATTTTTTTTGATAAAAGTTTGAATGAATTTGACTCCTATCACCACCACGAATTGATTTTAAGCTCCTTACGAAAATTTTTATATATCGCCTATCAACGTAGCCTTGATACTGGATACAGGCATCTCCAATGCTGATGTTGTAGTCCTTTACCCATTCGTTCAAAAATAGTCCTTTACCGATGTGACACATTTCAAACCAGAATAATTCCGACTCAGCTAGACAAATAATTCAAACCAGAATGGTCTACTTGTCCTCATGCCTCTTTAATTGGTAACTAGTTATGTCCACGGGAATAGTGTAATTAATTTTTGTGATAAATAAAATATTTTGTGCAACAAATACAAAAGGGATTCCCTTCAAATCTCAAGAAATAATAAAAGATAACACTGTAAAACCCTAAAATTTTTTATAGTGCATATAAATCAATGTAGCTTAATAAAAAAATTCTCTAAGATCAAAGATCTAGGATCTGTGCGTGTTTTTAACCGGCAAATTTAATATATAAAAATTTTAAGGCTTCAGAATAAGATTTAGATCTGACAAGATAAATTTGAGAAATCAGAGATTTGGCGGGCGGAGGCGGGGGACTCTCACAAGAATAGTGTAGTTAATTGAATAAATAAATTTGATACTTGTTTTGCTTCATGAATGAGAGTTATGGAGCCAAGAATTGAATACCACCATTTTTAGAAGGACTATCTAAAGGCCATTATGGGATGATAACCCTGGCGTGAAAATTTCTTTGGGTTAATCCGATATTAATGAGTTCATCTTAGGACACAACCGCATCCACATTTGTGGATTAAGTCTGTATTTGTGCGTTTTAAGATTATAGATACTAATTGGTAGGAGCACGTATTTGTCTAATTAGTATGTAGTTTGCATAAAATTCCTCAAATGTTAGGAGCTGTTTGGTTCGAAATCTACAATCATCGAAATCTACAATCACTATTACAATTGGTATCATAAACAAGTTAATAGAATTAGGGTTTGGTAAAAACTCATTGAATGTTTAGCTAACGGAATGAGTTTTAGAATTCATATTTTTTCTTTACTCTTCCCTTCCTCCTTCCCCGATCCAATAAGGGGAAGGAACTCAGTTGTACTTGATCTTTCCTATTTCTCATTTAAAATTTTTAAGTATAGTCAAGTTTTATATGGTTTTTTTAGTATTATATTTTCTTGAGAAGAGTAAAAGAAAAAAAAGATTAGTGAGAATCTTGGCTATTATAAAAACAATTCTGCACAAAATATATGTCGGTATCAATATGAGGGGTGGATGTACTTTATATATAACCATCTTTTCACCGACACAATCTTTATAAAATACCCGCAGGGACCAAGCTTTAGAAATTATCTTGATTTGACCTCTGTGGTGCCTACTCTATTCCTATCAGACTTGAGGTAAGGTACAATTTCATTCTATTCAGTTGTTAATCTGTCGCAAGATATGTCGTACAATTATATTATATTGTTGTATCCAAATATATGTGAAATAGTTTACTGTTTGGATTAGCTGTTTTTGGAGGTATTTTTGAAAAATTTTACTGTAACAGAGTTTTTATAATATATTTTAGAAAATATTTTGGAATATTTAAGAGTAGAAGAGTTTTTAGAATATATTTTGAAATATTTTTTAAACATTAAAAAAAATTTAGACTATTTTTCAAAGTACCTTTTAGAGTACTTTTTAAAAATTTTTATTTGAAAAACAGTCAAATCCAAACAGCTTATCTGTTTTTGGGGGTGTTTTTGAAAAATTTTACTATAGCAGAGTTTTTAGAGTATATTTTGGGATATTTTTAGAAAATATTTTGAAATATTTAAGAGTAGTAGAGTTTTTAAAATATATTTTAAGAAATTTTTAAATATTAAAAAAAATTTAGACTACTTTTTAGGGCACCTTTTAGAGTATTTTTTTAAAAAATTTTATAATATTTGAAAAACTAGTTTTTAAAAAACTTAAGGATCCAAACAGAGCCAAATTGTAAATTAAATAATATGTGAAAGTATAAAAGTACAGCTGCACCTGTCCCAAACCCATTCCCATCCATGCATGCTTTTAGACTAGACTAGATTACATGCACCATTTTAAAGTTTTGTTATAACTGCAGAAATCATCATATTGTGCCTTTAATTGTTAGCATTCTCAATTTGCTTGTTACGTTTGTTTGTTCTCGGATTATACTGCCATAATGTTTTTGTCCTCAAAATTGTTTATTACGACTATAAGTGCTGAAATTAGAATTTTCTAATCTATTTTTTGGTTGATGTGAGTACCAAAGAGTAGCTTATTGCAAGTAAACCCGAGGGAGATAACTACAATTAGATGGGGATTGGATTAGTGGATCTTTTGGAAGCTTTAATTTCTGCATGTGTTGTGCTTGTGCATGTGTATTCTATCTTTTTAAGATTTGAAATTCAGAATTCTTCAAATCTTAGTGCTTATGCTAAGGAGTAGTTGTCTGTAGATGGATTCGGGGAGAGGGATGGGATGGATAGAGTGGTACTGAATAGGGAGTGTAAGTGAGAAATTTCGAATTTTACACTTAACAAAAAAAAAGTTGTTTGTAGATGGGCAAAGACAAAACCAGAATATTTGCTCTAAGAATGATGAACTTTGTACATATGAAACTTAAGTAGATGGTCTTGAAGCCTTTAAAGCTTTCAAAGGGGCAAAAATTTTTATCCATAAAAGATACTTTTGAGCATTACTATCTTTTACAGAGACAAAACCTAATCTTTTACTGCACTCAAGTATTAATATGTCATGAAATTGAAATTAAGTTGCAAAAGTGACTAGAATTAATTAGAGGGTTTCAAAATTTAAGTGTGTGCATTTAAATCGTTAATTGGGTATATTAAGTATTATCAATTGTCCCAAAGAAACTCATTAGAAAGATACAATGGACGTATCAACACGCATGAGAAGCTTATGTTATGTACCAATAGGCTAAAAACATATCCAAAATCAGGCGTATGGTCCCTAGAATTACAATAAACACTATGAAAGTCAATTAAACTTACCCCTTCACAATTCATTCTTAACTAGAAGCAGAATATTCTTAGTTATCATCCAAATTAACTATTTTGTGAAGGTTTGCCATTTTCAAATTAAAAAATTCAGTTTTTTTCAAAGGCAAATGTAGTAATCATCCTAGATAAACGGAATACAAAGACACAACTATTATTGGGGGTGTTTTTGAAATAGTTTACTATAGCAATGTATATGAAAAACTTTTACTACAGATATTTTTTGAAATATTTGATATATTGTATGGATGAAATGTTTTTTGAATTGTTTTTATTTGTATGTATTTGAAAAACTTATTTTTGAAAAATATGTCAGTCCAAACAGATAGAATTGTTCTGGTTCTCAAGCAAACATATGACTAGAATAAAGTAGGATGTTGATACAAGGATATATACTTTTATGTAGTCTTAATTGGGTAGAAACATTTTCCTTTTATCTTTAGGGCTTCAATACTTACTGCTTCCTTGAACTTCAAAAAGTTATCAATTTACTTGGTCAAAAGATAAACCAAAATGTTTTGCACTTGAAATCATCTGTTTCGGATTTTGTCTCTATCCCGTTTGTCTCATCTCTATTTAACTACCACGTGTATTGATTAATAACTTTTAGGATTTACTGTGGATAAATCCAACAATCAATAACTCTTAAAATTCTATTGAAAGATAAATCCTGTAGTACAATACACGTGTCAATTAAACAATGATGGGACCGACAAAATCCGGGATAGACGATTTCAAGTGAAAGTCTTGTAATTTAAGAACTAAATAATTTCCTAATTAAAAGTTCGAGGATATCCAAATTAAAGGTTCGAGGATATCCAAAGTAAATTTTTATTCTTTAAGAATGATATCTACTTTTGCTTACTCTCTAACCATCAAGACTTCCTTAAATTGCTTCAACTATGAACGATGAAGTTCACTTGATTTGAATTGAATATAAACGTGACAGATAAAATAATTTGCTTCACAAATTTCAACCACTTTTTTATCTTCCCAATCACCTTTTTATTTCACGTATATCACATCACAAAAAGTGTTACAGTAATTATCTCAAATAAATCATCCAAATAAACTCCTATCCAAACAAACTCAATATGATTAGGGTCCCCTAGTGAGAAATTTTTATTTGTCCTTAATGAAGATTACAAAATATTGAAAACAAAGAAAGTATTTATTCTCTTTGACATAAATTTTCTATCATAGTTTCTACATACCTAAAGTCCTATACATATTCTGGGATTTGATGGCTAATTTGTCATATGCTTGGTCGAGCAGTCCTTTTCATGCCAAATTCAGGACATTTTCCTGTTTATCTTTAAACAGTTCTCAGTTTTACGTAAAACATGCCCAGAATCCTTGAGATATTGAACTGATAACTATTGTAATTGGTCCAATTCATATTAATGCTATTCATTTGGGAAAATTTGATGATGTCCTTGAATTCATACTAATGCTATTAATTTGGTCCAATACTTGCAGTTGGACCATTTAATACAAGAATGGGACCGTATTCAGCTAAAAAGGACAATAAAGAAAGAATAGTTGGGAAAAGGAAAAGGACGGGAAAGAAAGAAATTTCCACTGCAAAAGAGTTGGTTATCTATGATTGTTAAAAAAAGAATACATCTTCCATGAAGATAATGACAAAATTATCTTCTCTATATAGCACTTAATTTTTATTTAAATGCATTATTCTGTGAATGAATTGTAATCATAGTTGGCAAGGTCACTAATCTGAATATTTCGTCCGAGTATCCTAACCCATTTGAATTGTAAAACAACGTAAAAAAATAGGCATTTAGGGCTAAACATAGGCAAAAAAGCTGTATTTGAATCGGTTGGTTATAAAAAAGAATTAATCTTTTATGCACTTACAGTATATATATCATCATTATTGAACGAATGACAATTTTGGATTTAAATTTAAATTTAAATTCAAAATTTGTTCATATATGATGCATTCAATCGTAATAATATACTATTAGTGTATATAAGATTAAACTCTGTAAAAAAATGTTCAACAAATTCTTCTATAACCATTTTATGAACTTATAACCATTTTATGAACTTTTCAGAAACAACCGGCCAAATGGAGGTTTTCGAGACGGAGACGATGCCAACTAGTTGAAGATCATAGGAACAAATAAAGAATTAGGTGAATTTCTAAATTATCTTTACCACTATTCTTTTCTTCTGGACAAAATCTTCGGCCTTCAGGTGAAACAGCCTTGACTCAGATGTGATTGCGCTGATTGGATTTGTCTTCAGAATTACTTGCTTTCCAACAAAACGATACATTCCAGAAAAAGTTGATATGATTTTGTACCGAGACTTTCAATTTTTCACCAGAGGCAACTCAAATTGCTGTACCGTCATCCGTGCGAAACATATCCAAATCGGTTGCAGTTGAGCTGGACACAAAATTCAAACCATAGTGGCCTACTTGTCCCTATCTCCTTAATTGCTGACTAGGAATGTGCTGGAGAGTAATGTAATTAATTGAATAATAAGTTTTCATATACATTTCATTTATGAATGAAAACGATTCAAATTCGCAATTTTGAGTTGTGGTTTCAAAATTGAATTCCTCCGTTTACACAAAGAGTAATCTAGAAGCCACCGTGGGACTATATACTTGAAATGAAAATTTATTTTAGTTAATGAATACTGCGACAGGTACAACAACAATTGTGAGGACAATTGTTTCCTAAGCAGTGTAATATATGATTAAAATTACTTGCACACATTTGTACAAAGAGATGTTGTATTCGGTCACTATTTATGTGAGTATGTATAAATAATTGCATCAAGAGTTACAGTGTAATTTTATATATTTGTAATTCTATTAAATCTAATGATTTTTTGGATCAAATATATCTGTGACATGTTCTATGTATTTTTTACCATTAATGCAATTTTTTTTATCAATCAAATCGTACTGGACGATTTTTAACTAATTTATTAATAATATTGGCTTCAGTATCATCCAAACAAAAAAAAGATTTACGTGGCATTCTTCGATCCACACATTTTTCAATTCATACTTGTTGGCAAGATTTAGACTCTTTTATTGCTTCAGATGATTGTCACTAACAACTATTCTAGCCCTTTGTTCATAAATATTAGCCAATTTGACCTAGAGTATGAGGGAGTCTATATGTGTGGGCGTCCAATTCACAATAGTTAAACTGTAAGTATTAATATAATAGAAATAATATAAAATCAAAAAATTGTCTGTATACATAATGGACAATAAATGTGAAAGCCAACACATCAATATAGTATCCTATACATATACATATATATATATATTCTTATACTATATAAGAATGAGTTATGGTTTTGAATTTTAATCGTATGGATAGGGACATTTTGAGAATGTGAAATGAAGTGTAGTTTTTTTAAACCCTTTGGTACAATTGATGGCAACATTTTTGTGGATATATTTACAGAAATGTCCTCATATTTGTACATTTAAAACTTTTATTTATGGAGATATTTGGGTATTTTTTAAAATGTAGAATTATTTACAATCTTTTTGCATTGGGTACAACTCATATAAGTTTATGTGTTGGTATAAATTACTGAAATGGTTTATAGACACATTTAATTGAATTGTGGTTTTTATTGTGCAATTAATTCCTTATAATATAACCCTCACTACCTCGGACCTAATCAATAAACTTCAACTAATCAAAATTCTTTCTTTTGGTCTCGCATAACCTACAACCAATTGAATTAATTATTGTCTAAGTAACAGCTATTTCTAATTATTCACACATTCATCCATTTGCTTCTTGCTCTTCCATTTTCCCCAACATTTACGAATGTAGGATCTTTCTTCTTCCTAACCTTAAATTGCGCCAGTTATGTATACCACTCTGTAAAACTTTTTTTTTTATTCCTACCACTCTATAAAACTAAGATCAGTTTCCCTGCCTTTTCCAATTTTGTTCTAAAAGTCATATATTTCTTTGTGTTTCTTACAAGGGTGAAAAAGCCAATTGAGAAAAAGGATGTAAAGGTAAAATTAATGCAAATTATTATGAAACTTATGTTGGATGATCATTATCACAATCATGGCCAACTTGTTCCAATTCTTCTTCTTATTTCCCGATTTAATTGTATCAAAGTTGTGAAACTTATAAATTAGAATTTTGCTGATTTAATTACTCCCTTCAGTTTAGTACAATCTTCCAAAGAGGTATTTTTTGTTCCACCAAATTTTCATTTGCTTGCTTTCACAGAACTCTATGTTTGATTGTTTTCCACTAGCATAATTTCATTATTCATATGGAATTTTTGAAACATATAGTGGATGTTTGATTCATCATTGTAGGGTTAGTAGTGAAAATACCACATATGCAAGCAAATATTGGGAAATATCATTAACCACTTTCTACTTATGGCTTTCCAACTACAATTCATGTGGGCAATTTCTTCTCATTTTGGCTTCATGATGGATTTTGTTCTACCAAACAATCTCTTTTCACATAAGGGTGTTTTTTTTATTGTATTTCACCATTACGATTGAGATGTGCTATCAAAGAAGAAACAAATTTCCACATTGTCCTATAGTGTGAATCTTTCAAGAGAGTGTGAAAGGACATTCTCTTTAGGGCTAAATTATGACAACGAGTTACTTATTCCTTTCAAGAATGCTTTATGAAATAGACATCTTGATCTCCCAAAGCAGTTTTAATCATGTTTGTTTGTCCAATGCAACAACTATGGTGCCCACATTACTGATTGCTTTAGGAGAGGCAAAAGTGCAAAAATTATCCTCAATAAGTTCTATGAGCCAGCTCTTAACTTCAGTTTATTAGTTCTCAATGGATTTCCATCAATATGAACCTATAAATTTATTTCCTTCTAAAAATCCTACTTTTGGATCCTGTTATGTTTTGTTTTTCTGTTGATTAGAACAATTATAAATTCTATGCTCCAATCCACATCATGCTTGATGGATTGCTTGATGAGACCAAAAATATATTAGGCATCAACTTTCTTGGATTTTGGATTCTATGTGCACAAAAACTTAGGGACTTCCTTGATCATAGTTAAGATGGGTTGTCTGATACTTCCAAATTATTTGTGTGATTCTTTTGAGCTTTCCATAATATATTTATAAGGTTGACTCTTTCTTTTCGAGTGTCAGGTTTGTCAAAATTGATGTGGATGAGATAAAACTTGCTAAGAACAAAGCTAAGTGTTAAACATTTTTAATCTTGTAATGAGCTATAGTATAAGGATGGAAATTATCTATTTGACATTAAAAAAAAAGTTTTTGCTCTTATTTGTTATGTTGATGTTGAATAATAAAAAGTAATATATTATAACTTCAACTTTGGATGTTTTTTTTATTACGTTATTCAGTTAGCCTTTTTTGACATCTCCTTCTATGTTCTTGATTAACATATGTAGAAGAAATACTATGTGCACTGAAAAATTAACTTTATTTTTGTGTAGGGTGTGAAAAGATTTGTTTATGGGTAATTCTAATTCAACTGATATGATACTTACTTTATATACATTTTTTTAAATAACTTATATCTACAATACTTTCTGCTTTCTCAATTTTATTCTATTTTTCTTAAAACTTATGTAAAAAATTTTAAATAGAGGCACCCAACACCCGTGCGTTGCGCGGGCTTTCATCCCCTAGTATTTATATATATAAAGGAGTTGAATGACTCTTGGGTGATTTTCATCTTATGTTTGTAGTGGTGTTTTGGAAATAATAAAATTGTAACAACATTGATTAAACAAAATGCACATGTTTATGCTGCCTAATTTTGCATGGTTTATTTATTGTGCCCTTTTGGGGCTAATGATTTGGATGCTTTGTCATTGATTTAGTAAAGTGGGTAGAAAAGTAGAATGAACTCCCCTCAAATATGTTCAACTAAATTGATTACGCAAATTAAATGCATTTAAGACAATGTTAGTGCTTTAAAGCTAAAGATGAATGCTTGAATTGTAACTACAGAAAGATCCGTCTTCTTCATCTCATTTATTTGGCTTAAGAACACAAGGCTTAAGAACCATTAATTCAGCTCTTCCAACCTATGGCATTTATTTGGATAAGTAATTGCAATACGTTGACTAGGCCATTAAAGTATAAGAGGTGAAGAATCATTTAGGGTGAATATTACAAGAGTAACTGCAGGACCTCCCATCTTCTTCAGCATTTGCTCATTAATTTGTAAAGCAGGTTACGATAATGACTTTTGTTAAGATACAAAATTGTGGATTCAGATGGTTCTGTTGCACAGTGTCAGAGTTGGGTTTGTAGAGGTATGCTCAATTTTGCTCTTGTTTTCTAGTCTATAGGCTGTATAGCTTTTATTTGACAATCAAAATCGTGAATAAACCTTTGTGCTTGCTATTGTAGGCATGTGAAGTGTGGAGAGGTTTTTTTCTTACATTGCACTTTGTTGCTGAAGGTACAGGGTAACTCTATATTTCCATTTGATGCATGTCATTTGTTGATTAAATGTGATTATAATTGTACTTGATCCACTTGAATTGTATGCTCGAATGAACAAGTGTGTGAATGATTATTCCACTTTGAAAATTATATTGCAATTATGCAATTTATTGGTTCAATAGTTAAGTGACTGAGATGTTATGTGTGGATAGAAATCGCTATTTGGATAGATAAGTGGCTTATTTACATGCTCTGTTATTTTTGTACTGAGTTTCGTAAACCTGATAATTGTTTGATGCAAGTTAGTGTTGTAATGAGGAAAATTAATTTCCTCTCTAATTATTTGTAGATGCATGTATTGATCAAAATAATGGTTTTTAGTTGTAGTAGTTAAGCAAACAAATGGTATATCTAAATTTTCTATGCTTAAGTTTAGGGCCTGTGAGCTGAAATTTATAATGGATCAAATAAAAAATATCGATAAACTTAATGCTAAGAAGCAACTTCAAAATCAAAAGGCAGAAAAAAGATGTGCATTGTTATCAACAGAAGAAAAAGATAAAGGATGACAGAAACAACGGAAAATAAGCATAAAGCGCGGAAAACACATGTTCGTTTTGTTGAATAGAACAATGGTAAGTGTTTCTGATTGAACAACCTAACTTTGTTTGAAACATTAAATGTAGGGGAAAATGATATATATGACAATACCATGAGCTTCCATTTGTATTAGATATTGAAAAGGAAAGTAAGGGACCATGCCAACAACGTCTGGTTATTGCTCAACAAAAAGGTTGCAGTCAAGCACCAAAAAGATGTGATGCAAATTATGACAACAGAAAGCTTAAGGAACATGGAAGTGTGTTCCACTTGATATCAAATTGTCCAACACTGCCAAGTTATTTAACCACACTATAGCGTGGGACTTCCTCTAGTATTTGGAATAAAAATTAGATACCCTTTAAGAATTCACACACACAAACACCCCAATGTGTACCGCACTTTTTTTTTCATTTATATGAGTGTTTTCTCTGTACGTATGTGTAATTTATCAAAAGGAAGTAAAACAAATTTGGCCAAAAAATGCCTACATGACCATCAAACTATTGCAGCCTAAACTTTCAATAGTAATAGGCCTTTTACCCCACAAAATTCAGTCATCATAAAAGAAAATATTTTTCATCCCATGGTGCTAGGCACTAACTGCTATGTAGTCTTTAATCTCCTTTCTCAATGAAACATCAAGATGTGCAAGCCGTTATCAATTGATGTTGAAGAAACCTCTCTCTCTCTCTCTCTCTCGTGCAGGTTTCCTGCTTCCTGCTGGTTTTCTCGCAAGAAATGCGAGAATAATAACAGTCTGTTTCGGTTTTATTTGAAGATGGTAAAGTGAATATTTACAAATTCTTATTTTGTTAATAGATAGAATGAAAACAAGTCAATGTATCGGTAGACTAATTACTAATCTGGTCTTCGATGAGAATGATTGTAAATTTGCGACTTCAACTCATCATTTGTAAGTTCAATTAAAAAGTCCGGAAAGGAGGAAAAAAAGCTCAACGAATCTTCTGTCTCATTTTCTGTATTACTCTCTTTGTCCCACATTTTATTATATTGTTATTTTTCTTTCATAAACATTATATTTTAGTTTCTTTTTTGTTTCTTTAAGATCCAATAACTATTAACTGAGTAAAAAATAAATACAACAATTTAGAAAATGTAATATATAATAAAAATTAAAAAATACAGCAGAAAATTCATTAAAAATATCATTTTTATGCATTTTGATTTTTTAAGTTTGTTAAATTTTGTGTATTATTCAGTTAATAGTTACTGGGTTTTAAGGAAACAAAAAGAAACTAAAATATGATATTTATAGAGAAGAAATAATAATAATAAAAAGTGGGATAGAGGGTGACATAAGAAATAGAACAGAAGATTTGTTATGGAAATAAAGAACCAAAAACTATACTTTTTGTTTGGCATGAAAAAGGACGATGTATACTTCTTTCTAAATTAATTGCAAATGAATTTTAGTTTTTCCAATATGCAACCTAATCTTAAACCAAGTGACCTAACCTATTTGCTTCTGGGATGGCAACAACTCTTAATGCTGCAAGAATCAAACCCTTTTTCATTGGGGGTTTTCATACGTTAGAGAATAGGAATTAAAAGCCGGCACCCTGATTTTTTTAAATCAACAACGATGTCCAGTTAGAACACTAAAATTATATAAATTTACCGTATAAATGCACACACTTATACTTATTATAGCCCTGATATTAGATACTTTTCTAAATTAACTTCACTGTTACAAAAAAGTAGGAAGACATGGACATCACGGCCCCTATCTTCCAAGAAGTTACGGACATTTTGTAAGCCACATGTTACACATGTAAGCTAACCTGCAACTTGGCTCTTCGGTCACAGGACATAATTGCTAAAAGGACCACTTAATTTTTATCTTCTTAAACAGCAGCCCTCTCAATTCTCCGTATCACAATAAGGTAAGAGTAGCACTAACATAAAGTTGGCTTAATTACTTACTCATCTTCTAGTTTTTCTCTTATTAATTTTACTTTTATTTTTTAAAGATTTTCAACAGATATTTCAATTTACCATCAGTTTTGCATGTATACTTAAATAAAACGATCACTTGTTACTTTTCTCATGAACTCACTAGTGCAAAGTAGTCCTACTGAGTAAATGAGATAATGAACCAAAAAGCATAATCACTAGAAGGAAAATTGTACAAAAATATAGTTGCTAAACTGCTAATAATATAAATACAGACAAATTAAACATAGTAGTTAGGAATCGACTCAATTAACATAAATGACCAAAAGAAAATCACTTTGAACATATTTAGCGATGCCAATTAAAAAAACGATTAAACTTAAAGCATGCATACATGAACTTCATACAAATTACAAGCTATACTCTATTATTTTCACCGAGCATACAACGCAAAAATCATTACATAAACTTATACAAATATACATGTTTAGAAACATGGATTATTGATAATTAATTCATTTATCCACCACTAGTATTTAAATTATATTGACACTATATTACTCGTCATCGACATAAATCCTTTGAGAAAACAAGAAGAAAAAAAAAGATTAAGAAAAAAGTTTACAATAAGAATATTTGTGAAACTTCTTGTGCGGGTTTTTGTCTAAATTGCTTGTGGACAGTCATAATTTTAATTTGCTTGTTGATACTTCTTGCTCTAGGTTCTTGTTAAAATATCTTGGAAGGAAATCACAATTTTTTTAATCGAATTGAATCAACGTGAAAGGTTGCATAAAAAAGCTGATGTTGCTTGTTATGTTGGAAGATGAATACCTGTCGATAGCTTTTAGAGTAACTATTAATATTAGTTGTGGACTCTTTTATAAATAGTAATATTAGAAGACTCTTATTAAAATATTAGAAAAGTTGTAGAGGTACCTGTTGTAACAGACGTTGTAACACTGAATGATAGAGACGTCTGTGACGTACTACTACTCCAAAAAATAAACAGTCTTAACAAGCGTCCATTGTCATCCGTATCCATAAATTGAATCCTTTTCTATACTAAAACAATTATGGTAAAGATTAATTACAATTAATTCCTATAAGGTGTGTCCTAATTCTTACTTTACTCTCTAACTTTTTCTATGTCATTCTACCTCATGCTAGAGAAAACTACCCCTCTATTATGCTAAATTTTTATTTTTTCCCTTTTTTCTTCTTTTTTTTCCAGTTAATGTTAACTGATGGTTAAATTTTAATCACTCTAATTCATAATGGTAAAGTATTGTAGGAGAGAATTTAATTTATTAAGGAATACACTGATAATTGATTACTTTTAAAAACGGTAAAGAAGAGAATCTAATAAGTAAAAATCCATTAGAGAAAAAAAGAAATAAAAAGATGTCCAAATAATCAGCATGTAGACATGATTGTAAAAAACAAACAATTTATTTAGAATTTTCTGATTATAAGGATATAGAATAAAATATTATCCATTAATTTCTAAGGTTGAAAAATAGATGAAATTAATTGACTGATTATAAGAAAAATATGTACATATACTTTCTTCTTGTTTGCAAATTAGACAATGGACATCCTAATTTTTTGGTTACAATGCATTATAACGAATAAAAGAGAGACAAATTAATGTCGAATATCTATATGTAAAATAGACAAATAGACCATACATTCAATTAAATTTTGATTCTTAGATGAATACAAATTTCAAGCTAAAAAAAAGAATACAAATTTTAGAAAAGAAAAGTAGTAGAGAGATTTTTTATTTTCTCAAAAATAAGAATTTGAAAAAGAGATTTAATTTGGAAGAAAAGAAAAGAGAGAAGTAAAAAGAAAAATAATTAATTTTGTATACACTAACAATTTATGCACTATCAAGTTTGGATGCATGACCACTAATCTAAATTTGAATTTAAAATCAAAATTTTATATATGTATTATACATCCAATTATGATAGTATATTCACTGTCAATATATACAAGATTTATTCAAAGAAGAAAAAAAACAGCATAATAGGGGTAGCTTTGTCCTAATAGGTTAAGTGACTGCAAAAACAAAAAGTTAGAGAGTAAACTAAAGCTTAAGGTATATGTTAGGGGAATAAATTATAATTAACCCTTAGATAGTTTATTGTCAAATGCTCTATATCTTTCGCTTAAACTATATTATTACTTTTTTATTATTTTTGGTAGGACTATTGTTGTTTTTATTATTATGTTTATCAAAAAAGATTTTAAATAAAAAATTTTACTTTGACGATCGAGTAGGACTTTATTTTTAAGTTAGTGATTTCATAATTTAGGTTTCAGGAATAGTACCATTAATGATTGTCCAAATCTATTACCAATGAATATTATTAGTTTTTTATTTTTGTATAATTTGTTCTTTTAGTTAGAATTACTGAGTTGAAAGATAAAATATTTGTTACTTATATTTGTTACTTTTAGTAGGACTTAGAATGTTTCATCTTTATTTACTCTCCCATGAATAAATATCAAACCAAATTCCTATTAGTGAAGCCACTTCTTATAATTTTAAATTCAAAAGCCATGAAGGGATACTTAATAATTAAAACAATTCAAAATTCTATAAAAAAAAAAATAGGGAGTTGGAAGCATTATGACTTGACCATCCTAAAAACCCCTTCTGCAATTTATATAGACATGGATTTATATAAATAAATACTCTTATATCCTAAAAACATGATAAATTCAAAAGTCACAAATTTTAGGTTACTAAAACAAAGTTAACTATCTTCTTTTTTATATTAGAGCGAGACCTTTGTTAATCATGATTAATGCTCTTTCATTTATTCAAATGCACCTGTGCTGAAGCTTATAAAATTTAAGCAAATTGCATATTACACCCATATCAAAAATAAATTGCGCAAATTACTTCTCTATATAAGTAAATTATCGTATTGTCCCTTCACAACTCTATATCTAGCAAAATAGCCCCTAAATATTGAAATTACAATAGTGAACACAAGTATCCTACAAACTATCACAGTGCATTGTGCTTAGACAAGAATAAGAGTAGGCTTTGTGCTGAATTTCAAATTAAGGAGGAGCTAAGATTTACATAGAGTTATGTCTGAATGGCGTAACGCTTTTGAACTTAAAAACGACTCAAAAGTGGGCACTTAATTAAGGTTAAACATGAGGAAAAAGGAAAGCTTGTTTTGTAGAAGGTTAAACATAAGTTCTTACTGGTACAAGCTCAAATAGAGACAACAAATAATTAAGGAAATGTCTAACTTTTATCTTTAGAAATATTACCTTCATCTGGGAGATCAAGTCTTCAGCTGAGTAGATTATTTCAATTTTTTAAGAATCAAAACATCCAATTTTTCCCACTTTGTGTTGTTGGACTTTGGTGTGATCGGATTTGCTTGAAAAATTGCTGGATATTGACATTGACAGATTGATACAGTTGCATAAAATTCATGTGTTAAATACCAAATTCATGCATTCCAAAGTTCTAGAATTAAAGAAATTTTGTACAACTTTGTTCCGTTTTTTCCACATATGGAACTCGAAATTGAGCAAGCCTTTGTCCACTCGAACAAAATCGGCTCCAATTCAGCTAGACATTATAATTTAAACCATAATGGCCTACATTGTCCTTATCCCTCTTTTGTTCTTTTTAAAGAACATAATTTTGTTGAAGTAAATCGACACTAATTGTTTAAAAAAATACTAGGGTTAAAAAGTTCTTCAGAAATTAAAATTATATCGATATAAAAGTCTAAATCAAGGCCAGAGCTAAGCGTCATGGTAAGGAGTTCGGTTGCCCCCAAGTCTTCAACATAATTTTACATTATCCCCTTAAAAACTTTCAAGATTTTAGACTTGTACTTTCTGTATTAATTGTTTTTCTTCCTCCACAATAACATTAGAAACTCTTCTCTCGGCTCCAAAGTTTGTGTATGAAATCGGCCCTTTCAAAGTAAAGGTTTTCTGGTTCCGGCACAGGTCTAAACAAGAAACGTAGGGCCTGTTGGAAGGTGAGTTTTTTGGGTGTTTGTATAAAACTTTACTGTAGATCACTGTAGAAGTTGTAGAAAAACTTTTGTAAGAAAACTTTGGGTGTTTGTAAGGTGAAAAACTTTTTTGTAGAAGTTTTTATAAGGTGAAAAACTTTTTTTCCTTTTCTTTTTTTTTTTCTTTTTTTCTTTTTCTTTCTTTTTCTTTTCTTTCTTTCCTTTTTCTTTTCTTTCCTCTCTTCTTCTTCTTCTTCTTCTTCCTCCCCCTCCCCCTTCCCCGTTACCTCTGCCTCCCAGCAGCAACGCAGCCTGCTCCACCCCCTACTCCGCCACCGGCCCCACCTCCAGCACCTCCGCCAAGGCCTCCTCCAGCCCTTCCTCCCACGCCTCTACTTGCTCCACCTCCGGCACCACCACCAATGCCTCCACCAGCCCCTTCTCCTACTCTCCCGCCTGCTCCACCCCCAACTCCACCACCAGCCCCACCTCCTGCACCACCCACCTGCTCCTCCACCAGCACCTCCTCCAACGCCACCACCACTACCTGCACCTCCTCCAACTCCAGCACCACCATCGGCTCCTACACCAGCACCTCCTCCAATGCCACTCCCGCCACCCCTCTCCTCCCTTTCCCGTTCTCCTCCCCTCCGCCCTTCCCCCTCCCTCTTCCCTCGCCCCGGCAGTCAACGCACACCTCCTCCACGAGCAGTCAACTTTTTTTTTTTTTTGCAATTTTCAGCCTTCCCCTCTCCTCCCCCTCCCGGCAATCTGGTGCATGGAAAAATCCCCATCCCCGGTGCGATCTAGCCTCGCTACCAGATCGGCCAGAGGGGAAGGGGAAGGGTGATAGGGGAGGAGTGGGGAAGGGAATTTTTTTAAAAAAAAGGGATCATACAAACTGGGTAAAGGGAGAGGATGGCAGGGGAAGATGGCGGGGAGAGGGAGAAAGGCAAAAAAAAAAAAAAAGGAAACGGCGCAGGAGGTGGTGGTCGGCGACGGAGGTGGTGGTGGGTTGGGATGGGGGAGGAAGAAGAAAAAAAAGGAGGGGAATTTTTTTTTTGTGTGTTTTGTGTATTTTGAAGTGTGTAGGTAAAAAACATTGAAAAATTTTTTGGGATTCCTGTAGCAAAAGTTGTTAAAAAACTAGTAGGTAAAAAAACTTGCTTAAAAACCTGGCTTCCAAACAGGGCCGTAGTACATTGAATGGTGTCCACTAATAATTTAGGGATTCTTCTCGGGGGTGGGTGCTGACTCGTTCATATATCTAAATTCTATTCAACCTATCATGTATATACACTTATTAACAATTATTACCCTTTTTTTTTTATAATTTATACACTTTTTTTCTAAAATATTAATCGGGCACCTGTCAGAAAAACTCATAATTTAGAAATGTATACATTAAGGCATTAATCAGAAAAAAATCCTCATAATCTTATCTAACCATGTGATCTCAGGAATCAGATTAAGAAACCCTTAATACCACATCTGAGAAGTTACAACATACATTATCTTCTTAATGAATGAAGCTTTAACAAGATGTTAGCGTAAAAAAAATGAAATTGACGTTAGCTGTAATGTATCTCATACAAGTGAACAGGGTTCTGGTTATTCACGCTGAAGTTAAACGTGTCAAATATGGCAATAACTTCCAAATCAATCGCTGAATTTCTTCTTCTGATGCTTGGCATGATACACATTTTGTCTGTCTCTTTGGCATGATACACATTCTGCCTTCTCCCACCCCCAAAGTTGGGTGTTCATAGACAAAAGTAATGGGTTCATTTATAAATTCGTTGGTCCTAATTGCATGCCAATGACAAAGGATTGAATTTGGCTGTGAAAAGCTCCAAATAGGCACAGCGTAGTTAAATACACAAGTCAATGATGACATACGCTGGTTAAGCAAAATTTTGCTCAATACTGTCAGGCACCTTTGTTTGGATTGCATTTTTTCTGGATTTTTTATAGAAAATTTATTGTAACGATTTGATATATATGACGTAAAAAGATGATTGGAAAATGTGTTCACGGAAAACGTAACAATTTTTCTTTGAAAAAATTGCTGTCCAAACAATAGATTAAAAAGGAAATAGCCCTGCATATATCCAAATTGAATAATAGTATTCAATCATACAATTCTAGAAGTTCGCCAACAAATTACATAATCGAAAGACATACGTAATTAAAATATATATATTGAATATTCCGAGCATTTGTTTTTCTTTACTTTTTGAAAACTATTAAGTCGAGACGATGAAAGGTTGTTCCACAACTAACTATGAAAGCTCTAAAATTTATAAATACAAAAATAAGTAGAGTGACTAAATTAGGTAATAAATTGATTTGACACAAGCCCAAATTTTAGCATGAGCAAATTTTCTTGAATTATTTAAATTTAGGCCTTTTATACGATGAATTTCAGCTATCACTATAGAAAAAATATTATCTGTTTCCAAGATCCAACTTAGTTAACAGAAACTTTAACTAGGTGACTATGAGGTCTTTGGTTCTATTCTTAGACCCTTCCCCTTCCCCCTTTAAGGCTTGTGGTCTCCCCATGAACCAGTATGTGTGCACGCGCGTGTATAGTTTAAATCATCCAAGACGTAATTGGGTTTGTTTGGATATCAAGAACTTCAAAAAAAAAATTTCAGATTTTGTTTTGCTTATATCATATACACAAATTCCAACCACCTTCTTATCTCATATACATCTCATATACATCATATCATAAAAAGTGTTATAATAATTATTTGAAATAATCTCCCATCCAAACAAACTCATTGACTCTGAAGCGTGTGTGTGTGTGTGTGTGCATTTTTTTTGGTTGGGGCAGGTGTTTAATTTGACTGTGAAACATGGAGTTGGACTGATTTATTCCATCATAAAACCTGCATGACTTTCTTTTTTTTTTTTAAGTAGAAAAAATTTGGATGGTTCGATTACGGTCACCATCACAAGTCAGGGCATTGCCTCCGGAACTATAGGTCACTTATAGGGATTTTTACAGATTATCTACCAATACAGCATCCTCGCATCGATAGTAGGATTTGAACATACGACCTTTTGTTAAAAAATATCTGCCCTTATTAACTGAACCAACTTGTGTTGATCTATTCGTATAGATTGCATTCAAAGCAAGCACTTCATACTCTGTTTCAAATGGTTCTCTCGCAAGAAATACGAGGATAATTATTTTGTCTGTTCCGCTTTTACTTGAACATTATAGAGTGAAACATTTACGGATTTTTATTATTTTCTCTTTTTTATAAATAAATACAAAATTGAAATATGGGTAAGCAAGGATACAAATCAGATTTATGGCTAGACAAATTTAACATCTGGGTCTTCAACGAGAAAGATGGCATAACTGTGAGCTCAACTCATAATGTGGCTACTCTGTCTGCTGGGTAAAAACACCAACATTTCTAAAGAGGGGTAATCACCACATTTCAAATTTCGTATGGCCACAACAGACTTGTGATATGTTATAATTTTCTCAAGAATGCCTCTATAAGGGCAAACCATTTCCCTTGTATTGAACTATTCATACTGGACCCCTTTTCACTCTGTTGGATTGCTAAATTAGCTTCATGTAGTTATCTAACACATCTGTCCATGAAATTAGGTCACCCCCCATTTGATTTAACCCCAAAATTAGATGCAATGTTTAAAAGTAAAGCATTCTAGAAGTTGACCAGTGATCTGAAAACAAAAAAAAAAAGCTTTTTTTTTGGGCTAAAGCAAATGAGTAGCAAAATCATCCGAGATGGTAGGTTTCAATTGTATATTTGCAATATTATATCTAAAGTTCCACAAACAGTTTGTACCAAACTCCAATTCAGTTTTTGGAAGTGGCCAAAGGTTACCAACTTGGATAAAGTATGACAATTCCTGGAAAACCTTTCATTTCAAAGAAAGCCACCAACTCTCGCATGAAACAAAACCTGCCACCATTTTTTACTTTAAAGAGCCTCTCAACATACTCGGTTGCAAATGGTTTGAGAGAGTTCTGAGCTGTGTTTTCCATTTATCTGTTGCGGCATACTTCTTCATAGTTCATACGCTTTGAACTGTGTTTGAACTGTGTTTTCGTTTCAATAACCAGCAAAATTTGTGTGAGAAACTGCAGGAAAATTCATTCCAAAAGTTAAAAAGAAGAGCATTATCAGTACTCAACCTGTCACCATGCTCTAAAAGCCGATTCACTTGATCAATATGAATTAGGTTCTTGGCAACAACTCCTCAACATCCTTCTCTGGCACATTAAGCTCCTGCATGCCAACAAAATTCAATTAGGTTCTTGGCAAAGGCTAGCAGGAAACAATGTGATCTCAATGAAATCTCGTATTCAGCGTAAATGTTGCAAAAACTGGTCAAAGTTTAAGTAGATCCAATTGCATTACCGTCGCAGTAAGAAATTCTTGGAGAAAAATTCAGTTAGCTAGATCACAAAACTATCAAATCCACAAGCACAATGCCACTTTTTTCGAACACCCTAACTAGCAGAGTCAAGCATCCCAGTTTTCACCATCAGATCAATGGAAAGTGAACACAAAAAATGCAGACGCGCAAGGTGCCTTGTTCAAGCAAAAGTGAACGGATAAGTTCCATTGCACACTAAAAGATCAATCTATAAAAGCCAGTTGTTATCACCAGCGAGCCAACGTCTTGAAGAAACTTTCAAGTACAACCCTCCAAGCATATGAAGCACTTGAACCTCAAAACCAAAACCAAAGTGATTCGTATATGCATCAAGGATATGTAATAAGGATAGAGCAAATAGGTCTTATATATGTATGCTTATTTATCTGTTTTTAATGTGGCATTTGATGATGATTTGATTCATGTGTGCATATGACCTTCTTGAGGTCTACTTTAATAATGACGCTCAGTCCATTTGTTTTGACCTACCAATTCAAAGATTTCCATTGCAAGAATTCACCCCATATTTTAAACTAGTGGCTACAGAAGGATAAGGGCAAAGCATTCCAGAATCCAGACAGCCACGCCACGCCACGCAAGCTATGACAAGCCCATAAATTAAAAAAAATGCCCATCCATTCCATACCCAAAATTTTACCAAAAGAAAAAGGATATAAGTATATAATTAAAGATTAAAATTTTTTAGGGTAAATTAAATTTATCTCCCCTTAGATTTAGTCAAATTACAACTTAGACCATTGGATTTGACCCTATTATCAAAAGACCCTCAAATACAAAAAATTGGTAACGTTTACACCCGTTTTGTTAGTGGAGGTTCTAAAATACCCTTGAAGCCTCTTCCTCGTTCTAACGACATTCAAAATTCTAGCCCCATCAAAATAGGTAGCAATTAGTCTCGTGCAAGCTGCCAGAGCCACTACTACTCGAAACCTTAATCTTTCATTGTTTAAATCCTCTCTCAAAGAAAAAAAAATGAAATATTGGGACACAATTTGTTGTGTAAAAGATCTAATATTATGAAATCTACCTAAATTCAATTGCAAAATTATCACGGCCACATTCATGCCAAACTCTAGAAATATATGTCCACACATAAAGACCATTGTTGGATTGAAGTAATTAAGGTGAAGTTTTGAGTAGATCATCAAGTACATATAGATAAATCAAAGGACAAACCAAAATGAATCAGCAAGGACCAAGCTTTCAGATCTGAAGCAAACTCGGTTAATTTTATAGTGCACTGATTTCTGTATATGTGTGTAGAAATGGCATTACATGGTTCCTCCTTTTTATATAATGGATTCAATTCCAACAGGTTGAAGTTGATCCAAGTGAAAAATATAAAATTTCCCAGTATTTTTTAAATGCTATTGCTGGCCTTACTGTGTTTGTCGCATGAGGCCATCCGGTGATGGTTCAAATCAAGCTCTTTTAAATGTCTCCTAACTTCAATGGTGAATATATCGTTCTGTTTAATTTCCAAATCTTTTTTCCCTTTTTTTTGGGCAGTAGCACACAAAGTTATTTCCTTAATTAGGTTAATAAAATGATGCGAAAAGTTGCATGCTTATATGCTTTAGGGTACTTAATCAAATAGAATTTGAAGATTTTCAAGCATTTGATTATTGATATTCCTCTGTTGTTGGTTTTTTTTTATTTTCTTTCCCTTGTTTTGCTTCCAATATTTAAAGTTTCCATCTTAATATATTTTTCTTTTTTCCTCATAATTTGGTTGCTAGGTTTTTCTATTGTTCTACGACATTTGGTCGAATTTTTTTTTTCACCTTCACATAAGAATGGCTCTTTCAAGATTCTTTCATTCTATTACAACGCTTTTAGCACTAGGGTACTTGTGTCATTCTATTTGTCCATTAGGTACAATCGGACGGTATAACTGATAGGGGGACAAAGCTAATACGGTCGAACCTCAAGGATTATTTTATAATTTGGCCAAACCTTGAGGGAGGTAAATGTAATTAACCGATTTTTTTTTTTCTCATTGTTATCAGAGTAGACGAGGTGATTGAACAGTTATCACTCCTCACTGACTGACTCCACACTTGCGGTCCGCTCCGATCGATGTCGTCGGCTATGGCATGCATATTCCGGCGAAGTATTCGCCGTAGCCCGACCTATCTTCGATGTAAATGTTTGTCAACGACTCCCTCGCCGGGCGTAAAGAATCAGAAGAATGAAAGAATAGAGAAGATGCTGATAGCCAACAGGGGAGAAATCGCATGTCGAATTATGAGAACTGCCAAACGATTGGGGATTCAAACCGTTGCCGTTTATAGCGACGCCGATAAGCACAGTTTGCACGTCAAGTCCGCCGACGAAGCCGTGCGTATAGGTCCCCCTCCCCCTCGGCTCAGCTACTTAGACTCTTCCGCCATTATCGAAGCTGCAAACAAAACTGGCGCTCAGGTGAAAACAACAAAATGAACTAGACTAATTTCATTGTTTTATTGGTTCCTTATTGCTTGATCACTTGGAAATTAGAATTGAAAGAAAGGGAGAGAGTTCCAGCCCAGCTGCCTTCTGCGTTTTGAATTTATGCTTTTTACTTTGGATTTATTTTGCCACTGCTTTCTGGTGGCTCTGGATGTTGAGAATGTAGGTTCTAACTATGTAATTGGTATTTTGTTCTTTGGAAAGAGAGAGCGTATATTTAAAAGCAAAGTCTTCCTTGATGAATAGGCTATCCACCCAGGTTATGGTTTCTTATCAGAAAGTGCTGCATTTGCTCAACTTTGCGAAGATAAAGGTTTAATTTTTATTGGACCTCCTGCATCTGCAATTCGAGACATGGGGGATAAAAGGTACTTGCTGGATTAATTTTTTAAAAAAAATATTTGTGTTTTTCTACATGAATGTGGGGCTTTGTGTTTGAGTGTTTTTTACATCTATATCTGCAAGTTCATAGTATGTAGTTTTGTGTTACACCTATAGTATCTTAAATATAGCCAGACAGTTTTTAATTATGGACACACCCAACTATAAAACGCACGCAGGAGGAGTTATGAGCTATTCAAATTACTATGGATAGGAGATAGCGAGTTAGTGGGTTTAATGTTGGATAAAGTTGGATGCCAGTTTGTTTCTTCATTCTACGCTGAGCTTTACTGAGCTGCGGTCAGGCTGAATATTGAGGTCAATTAGCTTCATATTCGACATACTTTCCAAGTTTTGTTGATTATTGGTGACCCTTTGCAAGTTAGTGCTCGTGACGCTCTAGCTTTGATTCATTGCCCGATTGCTTCCCTTCTCTTTTCCCCATTCTTCATGATACTCCTAAAAAAATCCATTAACTTTCTCGTTAATCTGTGTGTATCTTTTAGTTAATTAGTGGCAACTATGAACTTCACTTCACATTTTTGCAAGCTTGTACCTATTCCTACTTTTCTTATTTTTACTTGTTGCGGAGGCTGAGCAATAATTAGCTAACCATTATCATTCTGCAATGCAGGTTTTAAATATTGTTAATGAAACTTTCACCCTTTCTGTTCCTATCTTATTGCATTAATGTATCTGAAGCCTGTTAATTTTATATTGCCCATTTTGCTCTTAAGTTTTACTTATATGACTCCATTTATTGCTGTAATATGTTCATCTGTGCCAATTTCGTTAAGTTCCTCAACATGAAGTGGAAGTATTTCTATGTTGTTAGGAGGTCAGTTCTAATATATCTTTTTGGGTTCGGGTGGTCAGTGCTTCAAAGAGAATTATGGGCGCAGCTGGTGTCCCACTTGTGCCTGGATATCATGGTCAAGAACAAGATATTGAGCTTATGAAGTTAGAAGCTGAGAAGATTGGTTATCCTGTCCTCATCAAACCAACACATGGTGGTGGAGGAAAGGTGCGCCTTTTGTTGAGCTACCATTGATATTGGTAATGTTTTTGCATACTAACTGCAATTATAGAGGTATCAAAAAGAGTGAAAAATGTTTTTCTTGAAAATTAGTAGAAATCCTTTGATTTGTAGGCTTAAAAACTGCAATATTTAAGGTGTGAAAGCAGTAAGCTAGGGGTATAAAACTTGTAATCTACAAATTTACACATATCTTTTTTTAATCAATTTTGCGAATCATTCATGCAGTCTTTGATCTGGTATATCACGAGTCATGACAGTTTCCAGTTTTTGTAATTGTAACCTGCCTCAATTTTGGAAATGTTTCTCCATATGTGTCTGCAGATGAATGCAGCAGACAATGTTAACATTTGAGTTGTGATTTTAAACCTCTCTGGTTGGGCTTAGTGGTTAGAAGAAGTTTTTAGGGTTATGCTTTGCCCCTTGCTGTCCAATGTTAGTCATTTTTCTTTGGGGAATTGTCAGAAAGTAATTGATAAGATGCAGTTCTAATAGCTGAATCATACAATCAAAGTGGAAAAGAAATGCTGTTAGATAATTCAACTGATTATTAGTACAGTAACTTTCACCTGCTTAAATAAAGAATTCTGTTGGAGGAGGAAGTTTTCAGTGTTGTGACAATTGCTGGGAACTTTGAACAACGGAGATTTGGTCCTCGTTCAAAAGAGTATTTCATCCATATCTCTGTTTGTCTGTTATATTAGGGTATGAGGATTGTACAGCATCCTAGTGAATTTGTTGACTCATTCCTGGGAGCACAACGTGAAGCTGCAGCATCATTTGGCGTAGATACTATCTTGCTTGAAAAATACATCACAAAGCCAAGACATATAGAAGTCCAGGTACTTCCCACATGGTATTAATCATTTAATATGTGCCTTGTGCACTTTTACTTGCCATTTTTGGTTCCGTTATACAATATTTGTGCTAATATTACTCCCTTTAATTTAAATTTGTTTGTAGGTTTTTGGAGATAAACTGGGTAATATTATTTATCTCTATGAGAGAGATTGCAGTGTGCAGAGAAGACACCAAAAAATTATTGAAGAAGCTCCTGCAGTAATGCTTTCTTCCTCCATTTCTAACCCTCTTAGCTTGCACCTGTTTTTATATTGAAATAGTGATGTAAATCCTCAATTTTCAGCCAAACATCAACAGCGACTTTCGCAACCACTTGGGCCAAGCAGCTGTTGCCGCAGCCAAGGTAATGCCAATCATTGCTTATTGGATGTCTTGCAGTGTTGAAACTTAGTGAGGGTTGTCTCACATAACCAAATTACTCATCAATTGCTGCTGACGAAATCATGCTAAATTATATTTCTGTTATCATGGGTGGCACTGTTGTTCTTTTTGTTTTGCACGCATGCTTATAACGTTGTTGCACTCATGCATACCTTATGAAAGGTGTAAGTTATGATGATATAATTACCTTCTATCTCAATTGAAATTCCCGCTGTTTGCTCTCTCATATTTTATCCTATTTCATTAGATCTAGGATGTGATATGGTTCCGAAGGATGAATCGGATATGGACAGTTCAAACAAGATTTCATTCTTGATCTAAAATCCACATATATGTGTGTGTGTGTGTGTGTGTGTGTGTGTGTCTATATGTATATGTATATATGTATATGTATATGTATATATATAAGGGGACAAGCTAGAAGATTCTTAGATGGTTCAATTTACAAAAATGTGAAGTTTTTTCATTTCAACCAAAAGCATAGAAAATTAAAATAAATTCCAATTAGAAGGTACCATAGGTTTCTACTCAAAGGACAAAACCCCCTTGGGATTGTTCAATGAGAAAGTGGTTTTGCTTTAGTCTGTATATTGCTTTGAGATGGGTTTTGCTTTAGTCTGTATATTGCTTTGAGATGGGTTTTGTTCAATTTTGTTTCTTTGATCATGTCACTAATCTTTTAATTTTGTCCATTTTCTTTCTCCACATACTAATGGTTTTTTTTTTTTTAAATTTGAAGGCAGTTAATTATCACAATGCAGGAACAGTTGAGTTTATTGTTGATACTCTTTCAGGACAATTTTACTTCATGGAGATGAATACCCGTCTTCAGGTGGTTCTTCAGGATCAGAGTTTTCTTTCTGCTTCTAGTTCAATAGCAACCAAGTAATTTTCATTGGGTATCTTCCTAGGTGGAGCATCCTGTTACAGAGATGGTTGTCAACCAAGATCTTGTTGAATGGCAAATACGTGTTTCAAATGGAGAATCTCTGCCAATTAGCCAGTTACAAGTTCCCTTGTCAGGTTCCCTTCTTTAGAGTAACTTTGTTCCTTTCTCGACATTTGTGTTGTCACCAATGTTAACAGGGTGCATGATAGCTGATTAAAAATTGGGTTTATGTGTTGGAGGTCTAAGATCAATTGTTAGGATTACATGCAACCACAGGGTTGTAGTTCGAGTAGATGTTAAATTTTCAGTTCCCATGCTTGTTATTATTACACCTCCAAGTAATAATAATCACGGAGACCGATAAGTTGTATTTATAGTTGCCTACTGGTAATAAGTAGAGGGAAACTAGTTATATTGCCACTAAAATCCAAACAATTACAATGAAAAGAATAGTATTTTTTTTTGGTTAAATGTTATTTTTGGCTGCTCTAATTTGGAATTACAACTTTGTCTGACAGACAAAGTAGAAAATTCTCATGACTTTCTAAGTTGGTTTACCTATGTATTTCATTTGGGACAATGTATTTTCCGTACCATCTGGGGGTGTAAAATGAATTTGTATTTTAATGGTGTGTTCATGAAATATTGGACTGATAAGGCTTCCATCGACTTCCATCAAATGTGGATCATAAATTCATAAAGTCTGAAATTTACCTACCTTATTAAAAGGACAGATTCAAGCATTCTAAAATGTGGCCCAGACAGTGCTTGATATGTATAATGAGTTAAATTTGATGGCAGGCCATGCTTTTGAAGCCCGTATATATGCTGAAAATGTTCCAAAAGGATTTCTTCCTGCAACTGGTGTTCTTCATCATTATCGGCCTGTTCAAGTTTCTCCAGAAGGTGCAGTTACATCAAACTGGATGTTGCATATTAATGAAGTAAACAGTTAACATCACAGATATTGTCACAAACAGTATATTTTGGCTGTGTTTCTGAGCTCAAAAGCAAGTATAACATGTGTCCTTTGGCTAATAATCAAGTGATGTTTCATGCATTTTGTACTTGCGCTTTTTGTACCTTCTAGTGTTTCTGTTTGGGTATTTACCTCATCCTTTGGATGTTTATGATATGAATTTTTGCTCATATTCATTGCAGTTCGAGTTGAGACTGGAGTCGCGCAAGGGGATATGGTGAGCATGCATTATGATCCCATGATTGCAAAACTTGTTGTGTGGGGTGAAGATCGCTCTACTGCTCTGATCAAGATGAAGGATTGCTTGTCGAAGTTTCAGGTACAGTATGTTCAACGTATATATTTAGCTGGAGCGCATGTTTCCTTACTGTAAAGTTGGAAAGTAGGTGCTTGTCTCCAATTCAACATGACAGGAACGTTCAATGAGAGTCGAAGGATGGTAGCGTTGCGCTTGACAAAGTTTGTTTGTTAATAGTGAGCTCTAAAGATGTACCATTCAATTTCACCTGAGATCAGTCCTCTGCCCTGATATCTTAGGGACAAGCTTACCTTCATCTCCACACAAATCCTTCAGCTTGGCTTGGTTCTTTTCATCCCCTAAATCATTTAACAGCTTTCTAAGTTGTACATGCATTTTATTTGAATCAAAATGATAACTGTGCTCACCTTTCTGACCAAGCTGACAATGTCTGGAAATGATAACACAGTTATAATTGCAGTTCAGGGAGCCATCTCGTGAGGTTGCCAGGTGCAAATATTCCACTGAGGAATTATATAAGGATGTGACTAGGCTAATATCATTACTGAGCAACTCTGAAAAGAAAATTTCCAGTCTAGATAATTTTCCCTTTTTTTGGTTTGGATGTGACAAAGAATTTCTTAATAGGTAGATTCACCTTCTATCATCTTCTGATCATGTAGGTTGCAGGACTGCCAACTAATATTGATTTTCTCTCAAAACTTGCAAATCATGACGCATTCAGAAGTGGAGAAGTTGAAACTCATTTTATTGAGCGCTATAAAGATGAACTGTTCCTCAATCCAAGTGATTCAGTACTAGCACAAGAAGCATATCATTCTGCTAAACATGCTGCATCCATTGTAGCTGCTTGTTTTTGCCAAAGTGACCATGCAGCAGTAGAAAAAGGTATCCCAAGTAGATTGAAGACCCAGTTTTAACATTTTTATAATTAGTTACTGAAAAAACTCTCATTCTTCATTTGCTGTTTTCGGCAGGGGGACTTTCTCTATGGTATGCTCATCCTCCTTTTAGAATGCACCACAATGCCAGGCGTATAATGGAAATGGAATGGGATCATGAATACAACAAAGGAATCAAAAAACTATTAAAACTTTTTGTCACTTATAAGTCAGATGGGAAATATGCGATTGAGGTACTTCCATTGAAGATTTAAGATCAGATATGCATAATTTTATAGGTTTGACATTTGTAGTGGAAAAGAGAAAGGCAAATAAACTACCAACAGCTCAAAATATGTTATCCTTATTTTTAGTGATTTTATTCCATTTGCAGATAGAAGAAAACAGTTCACCTGCTCTGGAAATTGATGTAGAACACTTGTCCGATCTTGATTTTAGAGTTGAAGTTGGTGGTGTCAGCATGAAAGTCAGTCTAGCTGTTTATTTCAAGGTTTGCACATACTTATTTTATGCTCAATTCATCCAATTAGCAACAATTTCGCTTGGTAATAAAGTTACCTCTGCACCACCAAACCCCCCCCCCCTCCAAAAAAAAAAAACACTAGATGCATTGAAGTGCACATAGAATGTTTTCAGGATTTGCTAAATCTGCATTCTTTGTGGAAATAATTCGGCCATGATTGAAACTCTTCAAATGTAAGTAATCTGTCGGACTTGGCTCCCTTAGTTTTTGTTGATTTGTAAGTGTCTTGCACGAGTAGATATGGAGCAACAGGAATCTGACATCCAATTATATTCTCCTCCTGATCAGTCGCTTTATGCAAATTGAACCTGAATAAATGGAAAACTATATGCTGCTTTTTAAGCATCTGAAGGAGTTTGGGTACAAATCTGCATTCTCTTGAGTTTTTTGCATGTCTCCACCTTCCTCCAAATTGGGAAGGGAACAAAAAAAGCAAAAGAAATGATATACTTCCTTGAACTTCTAATATTTATCCCTTCCATAAATGTGATTGTTGATTAAAAAGGTATTATTATGAATCTTTGCTTGTTCAAGTGGATGGATAGAGTTGATGTCTTGTCAAACTTTACTTGTAATGGTAGTGGAATCACGTTTGTCTTTTCAATCATCAGTTTTATTATTATACACTTGGTTTGAGTTCGTGCAAATTGTTATTTACAATTAATATATCAGAATCTAAAATATCATAAACTGCAGAGATACTGAATCAACAATGTTTGTCTGCCTTGTATTTGAAAAACTTCATGTATTTGTTTCCAGATTTAGAATACAATTTTTTTCCTTTCACTTGTAGGATCAAACTGAATACATTCACATCTGGCATAGTTCTTGTCATCATTTCTTCACAAGGAAAATGAGGCTAGAAATCTTTGATGATGGTGATAAGCAACACAAACCAGTGCTGGAGTCGGCATCTCATCCTCCGGGGACTGCTGTGGCCCCAATGGCTGGTTTAGTGGTTAAAATTTTGGCGAAGGAGAGGGAAAAAGTTGAGGAAGGACAACCTATAATAGTATTAGAAGCAATGAAGATGGAGGTTTGTATTGAAGCAGGCTGTAGTATCCTCTTTCTGTTGAAATTATCTTGCTTGACCCTCTTCAATGCTTAAAATTTGATTTTGTGCTTCCTTCTCCCTTCCTAATATAGCATGTCGTTAAGGCGCCGACCTCTGGTTATGTTAGTGGGCTTCAGTTAACTGCTGGGCAACAGGTCTTTGACGGACATGTTCTCTTCATTATCAAGGTTAGTCAACTTTAATGAAATGTTTGTTAGAATTGCTATTATGAAATGGGAGATGTATTGAAGGAACTTATTTGCAACTAGAAGTTTGAAAAACCCTTGATATGGGCTGTCTTAAAGTTTTCCTGTAAAGTTGGTGTTTGCAATTAAAAAAAAAAAAAATTGTTGGTGTTTGCTTTTGGTGTAAAAGATCCCACTTTCCAGGAATTTTAGGTGTTTCTGGTGTAAAAGATCCCACTGTATGTCAAACGTGAACTGTGTCACTGGGAGGCACTGTTGAGGATTGCTCTGCGTCTTTGTTGAATATATTACCCTCATTTTAACTGTCTAAATTGTTAGCAAGAAACAGAAAGATCCTTGAACATAACTGCAACAGCTCGAATATGACTCTACATGTCTTGGCTAGCTCGTAATGTACTCCATAAATTTGATGATTTTTGTTTCTTTGCCTGAAATGTTAGTAGAATTACAGTTGTTCTGCCTTATTGTGCTACCATCTGCTGAATATCATTATGCCCATAACAGGATAGTTGATGGCACTAAGGTTGTTCTTTTAGAGAAGAGGATAAAGCCTCGTGGAAGCAGTTTCTCAGAAGTGAAAGTGGATTAGTTCTGATTTCTATTTCACTGGAAATTACTATATATTAGGTGCCTATTCGGAATGTATAAACGCGGAGGGGTTACCCACCTTGTATAAGGCTATACTGATATAGCATGGCCCATTGCACAAATGTGAGTACAAACAATCAATCAATCAAGTGTACATTCTGAACCTGTTAACGGTTGTTGGAAAAAAAAGTGTACATTCTGAAGCACTTTTGATAAATCCTATTCATTACGTGATGGATAATCTTTTATATAGAAACAGTATATGTACATGAGCAGCGTTGAATGCAAATAATTAATTTGAATTTAAAAATAAAATTATTTAAATTTTGTATTGTATTATACATATAATATTTGTGACAATGTATATAAAGATTAATTCATTCGTGGTATGTATGATGTGTAATTTGTCAACCAATCACATATATAGTATGTATGTGTGTATATTGCCAACCAACCACATACGCACAATTTTTAAAAAAAATTCTGATTCCTCTAAATTATTAATGGTTAACAAGCCTTCTGTCGGAGTAATTCGATAGTAGCTTCATTGAGTTCTTATCTAGATGTCAGCGGTTTCTAGTCTCGCTTGTTATCGAGCCTCATTGGGTCCTTACTTAGAGGTCAGCGTTTCGAGTCTCGCTTGTTACCGCGAGTAATGCATCCCTGGGACGAGTTCTGCACTATTGCAGGGAATAGTCTGACGTAAGTCAGGATAACCCCTGTGTCAGAAAAAAAAATTATAATGGTTAACCAATGCAAACAATTGAAGGTTGACAATCATCATTTGGGCCTTAATCCGTGTTACATTTCTTTCGATAGGAACAATAAACAATTAGGGAAATTTCTAAATTATCTTTATGACTATTATTTTCTTTTGGGATAAAATCTTCTACCAATAGATTATCATTACTTTTGATTAATAGAAGAACCACTTTTCCCTCTCTGCTTTAGGTGAAACAAGCTTGACTCAGAAATGATTGCCTGCTGGATTTGCCTTCAAATATTACTCGATCTTTTCAACAAAATGATTCCAGAAAAAGTTGATGAGATTTGTACCATGGTTTCACTTTTTCCACATAGCAACGCAATTGCTGTAATCCTGTATCCATCCATGTGAAACATGTCCAAAATGGTTCCAGTTCGGTAGACACAAAAGTCAAACCATAATGGCCTACTTGTCCCTATATGTCTTCATACAAATATATATATAGTATACAAATATATATATATATATAATCGATCTGACTCATGAACTAACGAACTGAACTGAGTATCTTGGAGCTCGACTCGAACTTGATGTTGACCAAACTCGGACTGAGCTACTTGCGAGCGACTTGATTCGTTTGCAGCCATACTTGAGACTGTATATTTGAAATGAAAATCTATTTGAGTTAATGAATACTGGGAGAGGAGAGCAATAGCAATAGCTGTTAGGACAATTATTCCAAACAGTATAATAATGCCTAATACATTGTAATTGATTAAAAACTACTTGTACACATTTGTAATAAGAGATGTTATATTCAGTTACCATTCATGTGAGCCATATTGATTTAATTACGTTCAAGATTTACATAAAAATTTTCAATTCTTACTTTGTTGGCAAATTTGGGCCTGTAATCGTTTCGGATGATTGTCATACACAACTGTCCTAGCCCCTTCTTCATAATATTAGTTAGTTTTGCCTAGGACATGAGGGAGGGCCTACATGTATGGATGTCTAATTCACAACCGTTAAACCATAAATATTAATATTTTAGAAAAATGATATGAAATAAAAATTGTCTAAATACATAATGGACAATACATGTGAAAGCCAACACATCATTATTATATAGTTTCAAATAAAAATTATACACTCTTTGAAAAATCATACAAACACACCCCTTCCCCCAGTTTGTATCCTTCTTTTCCATTTATATGAGTGTTTTCTCTGTGCATGTAACATATCAATAGGAATATTCAAAATAATCGATGTGTGACGTTATTGTAAAAAAATGAATAATTTAATTTTGAATTGTCTAATATATAAGGAATAGAATAAAAATTTTTCTTTTAACTTCTTAGATTGAAAATAGATGAAATTAATTAAAATGTAATTGATTTGTAATTGGCTAATTATAAGAAAAATATGTATATATAATTTCTTCGTGTTTGTAAATTCCCAACAATCGACATCCTAATTTTTTGGTTAGGATGGATTAATAACAAATAAAAGAGAGACAAATTAATGTTGAATATACTACAATCTAAATAGACAAATAGACCACAAATTCAATTAAAATTTCATTCTTAGATGAATAAAATTTTACGTAAATAAAATAATACAAATTTTACAAAAGAAAATTAATCTTGTATACATTAACAAGTGTATACATTGTCAGATTTGAATGCATGAATACTAATTTAAATTTGGATTTAAAATATAAATTTTTCATATATGTCATTCATCTAATTGAAATAGTGAATACACTGTTAGTTTATACAAAATTTACTCAAAGAAAAAGTAACAACATAATAGGTGTAGTTTTGTCCTATTAGGAGTAAAGTGACACAAAAACCAAAAATTAGGGAGTAAACCTGAAAATTATGGCATACATTAGGGGAATAACTTGTAATTGACCCTTGTAGAAAACTGCAAACTTATGCTCTAAAAGACCCCATCATTTTTTCCCCTAGTTTAGCAGGAGAACAAGTCATATTCATGGATGACCTCCACATGTTATGATATTTATCTGTATCGGTCAGTCTATCCTGGACATGAGCGCAGCCTTCAATAATCCAATTTAATCCATGTGGTAAACGATAATTTTTTCATGGGATAATTTCAGAAACCTCTGGGGAGGTTTCTGACAGTTTCACTCGCCTCCCTGAGGTTTGCAAAATATTGGCTACCTCCCCTGTCAGATTATTGGACCCTAATTGTGACATTAGCGGTGGTGAATTGATAGGAATACCCTCATAACTTATCATATATTCTGAATTTATTTTGATATAATTAGTTAAGCCAGCAATACATAGGATTAACTAACTTAACTAAAATTTGGATGCAAAATTAATTCCTATTTGCATTTATATAGAGAAGTAGGCAAGAGTACTGTTGCTTTTTACTGTTAGAAGCTGTTGCACAAAGAGCTGTTGGCTTCTAGCTTCCAAAATGTAATAGCAACCTTGCCTTTCCCATCAGTTTCAAATACACCTCATGAAAATTACTAATGACAATCTCAAGGGCAAAGGTGTAATGAAGTTTTTCTCTCCCCTGATACATATTTTATATTCTTTCCCATCAGTTTCAAATACACCTCATGAAAATTACTAATGACAATCTCAAGGGCAAAGGTGTAATGAAGTTTTTTCTCTCCCTGATACATATTTATATTGTTTGTCCATTCGAATTGGGTTATATTTGATCCTACCTACTTAGTTGTAGGGGAGGTAGTTGATATTTTGCAAACATCAAGGATGCAAGTGGATTGTTAGAAACCTCAGGGAGGTTTCTGCAATTATCCCTTTTTTCATATAAACAGCGAGGCTGCTGGCGCCTATAGATTTATTACTGAAACGCTTTTGTTCACACAGCCACGTAATTCTTAAATAACTTTAGCCACCCTGCTGAATTGCTAAATTAGTTCCATACAGTTATTTAACATGTCTGTGCATGAAATTAGGTCACCTCCAATTTTCGATGCAATATTTAAAAGCAAAGCATTCTAGAAGTTGACTCGAGTGACCTGAAAACAGAAACTGTTTTAGACATATAATGACGCAAATAGTGATACTTGCTCGTGAAAGAGCGCTCTTTGATTTTTTTCTGAGCAAATGAGCACAAAAAACACCTGAGATAAAAGGTTTCAATTGTATATTTGCAACATTATATATCTAAAGCTCCACAAATCGTCTTTTGTATATACCAAACTCCAATTCAGTTTTTGCAAGTGGCCAGAGGGTACCAACTGGATAAAGTACGACAATTCCCGGAAAAACTTCATTTCAGAGAAAGCCACCAGCTCTCTATGAAACAAACCTACCACCAATTTTACTTGAAAAAGCCTCTCTCAACATACTCGGTTGCATATGGTTTGAGACAGAGTTCTGAGCTGTGTGTTCCATTTATCTATTGCAGCATACTTCTTCATACCCTTTGAAACTGTGTTTTCGTTTCAATAACCAGCAAAATTTGTGTGAGAAAGAGAAACCATACGAAAATTCATTCCCAAGATTAAAAGGAAGAGCATTATCAGTTCTCAACCTGTCACCACGCTCTAAAAGCCGATTCACTTGATCAATATGCCCCGTGGATCCGATTATCCAGGATAAGGGAAACCAACAACTCCTCAACATCCTTCTCTGGCACATTAAGCTCCTGCATGCCAACAAAATTCAATTAGGTTCTTCGCAAAGGTTAGCAGGAAACAATGTGATCTCAATGAAATCTCCCTTTTTGCACGTTGTCAAACCAAAATGACAAGCTCTGGAAAGAACAATAAAAAAGCATGTCGCGTTCAGCGCAAGTGTTGCAAAATTCGTTAAAAGTTTTAGTAGATTCAATAGTAAGAAATTCTTCGAGACAACTTTCAGTTAGCTAAATGACAACATTATTCAAATCCACAAGCACAATGCCACTTTTTCCAACACCCTAACTAGCAGAGTCAAAGCATACCAGTTTTCACCATCAGATCAACGGAAACCGAACATGCAAAAAATGCAGATGTGTAAGGTGCCTTGTTCAAGCAAAAACTGCATGGATAAGTTTCATTGCACGCTAAAAATATTATTTCATCTCAATCTAATAAAGCCAGTCATTATCACCAGTGAGCCAACATATGGAAGAAAATTTTCGAACTGGCAGGAAACAAAAAAACCCTGGTTATCACCTTTGATATGAAGGGTATGCGTATCCTTGTATAAGGTTTGATGAGCTTGAGCAAGACTTGGGTTCTGACATTCTTCAGAAGATCTTCAATGTAGTTTCGGATGAAAGGATCATCCATTATAGTTCTCCTATTGCTCTGCAAAATATCAGATACCAGATAAATATAATCAGATAACAAAAGCATGTACAACATAGCACTCGGAGATGTAGATAATGTTAACATGGCAAACAATAGTTTCACCTTGAGAATCTTCTCAAACTCCAATATTTCATTCCTTTGATATGCTGGCAATAAGGTTGGTCATAGCCAATATTTCTGGATCATTCTTATACCTAAGAAATTGTAATAGACATCAAATAACACATAAGCTGATGATTGTTCATAGATTACATTTAGAACAGAATTCATTGATCTTACGGTTTTGCTTCTTGACCATCAAACGGGTTAACCTGAGATTCCATCAGCATATTAGCAAGAACCAAATATCTGCAACAGAAAAAATGATAAGAAAAACACATTATTGATGCAAAAAATTTAATTTGCAATTACTATTAGCAAATAGTATTCATGCTCTAACTCAGACTTACTGCCATTCCACATTCAACACGTATAAACGATTTAGTAGTTCAGGGCAAAATAGCATGGTTTCTGATTTAATAGTTCAGTGTGAAATGGTCTGTGCACGCATTTTACAGATATAGACCAGCTATGGGCAACAGTGTAGCACCAGGCGCTTTGTACACAAAAGGGGTTTTTAATTGTTTTACTGGACCTGGGCCTTTCAGTTTGGAAGGAGTAGTCCTGACAGAATCTATTTTAAATACATAACCACTGATATATCGAAACTGGGTATTATTTGGATCTATAAATCTGATATCAACAATATTTCTCCAATCTTTTAATCAAGTTCATCTCCAGACCCAAACAGTTGCCAGGACTAACTAAATTTGAGTTTACTAACCAATGCATAGCAAGAAAAAGAGGAAAAAACCCTGATCCTTTTCTTTGTCCTTTATGTATTGTATTAAAAATGTGGGACAACGTAAAGAATGTATTGTTAAAGCACCTGTATGAATTGACATCCAGAGCTGTGTGTAAGAACAGGAAATGACAGGCACAAAAAATCACAAGTGAAATGCACAACAATGTCATCAGCATAGCAGGCTATCTAAACATACTTTGAGGCATTGAATGCGCCTGTGGTTTCCTGCTTCATCATAGTTCTTAAAAGCTTCGAAAAAGTCAGTAGCTGCCTCTTCCACTGCCGCTCTGCCATATGCATTTTCCCACCACATTCACGAATAATCCCCATAATTCTGGGATGAGGTATTGCGGACTTGATTGACAGGGCCTTTTGGTATAATTGCTGCAATGAAACATATTCACACGATTCTCATATGTCCACAGATTGATTACTAAGAACCAGATATTTGACAACTCAATCTCAATATTTCGTAGTCCAAAACTATCAAATATCCTCCACTTTGGCTATTTTCTGATCACTCTTTAATGTGTTTACCACTAGTTATAAAGAAACTTCTCTACAAAATTGACACCTATGGATCAAGTGGACATCCACAAGCTGAAAGGACTAGTATTAAAAGAGAACAATTGCAGGCCATGGGTGACATTAAGTCTCTTTTCCTATCAGGACTCATGAAACAGAACTAGCCTCACTTCCATCTTGCAATCACTCACAAAACAGATGAACCTGTCCAGTCTTAAATTTCAATAAGAAATAAAATTTGAAAACATTCTTAGGCTTAATGATTTAACAACATGAAAAAAAAACAATTAGATAATATCAAAGGCTATATCACTTTTGGTCCTCCAAAGTTAGCACCTTCAAACAATTTGGCCCTCAAACGTTGCTAATTTTCAATGTTGATCCATAAAGAAGAATTTGCATATGTTTAACTAACTACTAGCAGATGAAACTTCCTCGAAGTGTATGCAGGTATTACTTGCCATGTTCTAGCTATTGTCTTGATTCTGATTTCCAAATTGCAATTGCAGTTGAAAGAGTGGGAAATCAAGTATGGTTTAGAAAATTGGTGCAATACTTTGTTTAGTCTCTTCAATGCTTCATTAACAAGATTTCCTCCCCTCAGTTAATGAGCCAATTCCAGTAAATCATCATTTACGGGTTCAGATCATGAATTTAGTGACCCATGGCTAATTTAGCACAGCCTCTGTCAAATAGGATTCTTGACAATTGACGGTTGATAACCATGTTTGAAAAAAGTTGGGGGGGTGACTTGCACCACCATAGAACCTGATCTTCAAAGTTGGACATCCCAATAGCAACTTTGCTATAGTTGTATACTTTTTTTTAACTTTAAAAGCAAAGCACAAGTACCTTAGCCTCCATATACATCCCTGATCTTTCAACAATAACCAATTTAGCCACAATTCTTTTAAATACTCAGTTCAGAACCAATTTATATGCATCCCTTATTTTTTGACAATAAATAATTTCTCTACAGGTCAATGGTAGTTTAACATAAATGCTTCTCACTGGGAAGACCTAACAATTTGAACTTCCATCTGGTATAGGCTCCAAACTGTTACTTAAGAATTTTCTTTTTCTTTATTGCTTATGAAAGCATTCTGCAACTCCTCTGCAATTAATTATTCATTAAAAATGCCTATAAAACATAAGAGAAACAGAACATAAAAGAAAGGAGACATTTCACTTCATTAATTCAACAAGGCTTCACACAAAATAACCACATGCATCCTTGGAAACATGGCCTGTTCTTCTCTACTATGTGCTCTGCCTTTTTCAATTTCATTAGCATTAAACATCTAGCTGACATGTTATAATAAAAGTGATTTCGTTGAAGAGAGTAACATATGGATACCCTAAATGATTCTGAGAAATCTACCACTATGTACCCAGGGAAACAATTAAGGAAAGATAACCAAAAAGACATTTCATATGAAAAGAACACTCTAGATGCAGATAAATCCAGAAAAATGTTTTAGCACGATCGATACTCATAAAAGATAGCACAAAGTAAAGAACAACAAACCTTCAGCTTCTTGTTGTTCTTGGTCTCTGTATACATTTGAATTTCAATAGCATACACCTCCAAAAGTTGAGTTCCCTTTCTCTGATCATCTGAGCCATCATCTTTTTGACAAGATTTGTGAAGCTCCTTCAAAATCTAATCATGGGAATTGAATTATGTTTACATTCCAAAAGAATATACTTATTACCTAAAACTGGTATGAAAAAAATACCTTACTCATTCTGCCATATTCACCCATATCAAACCATATCTTACAAAGCTTTAGGTTTGTCTTGAACCAGAGTCTCTGCAGAGCAAAAAAGTTACTGGAAATCCTTGAGAGCAGAAGTCACTCAATGTTCGGAAAAAAATTGACATCTGACCTCATTCTTAGCCTCTTCAAGTGCCTTCAAAGTTGTCTGATAGAACTCCTGCAGAAGACCGAAGTTCTGACTAGCAGATCCGGACACAAAATCCATAATATTATTTATACACTTTTCACTGTAATTTCGTGTTACAGCTGATTTTATGTAAGTTAACATGTCTCGGTAAGCATCCATCATTTCCTTGTACTTCCCCAGTTTATAATACAGCTTAACAGTTTGCTTTAATGCCTTGAATCCCCTGAAAATAGGAAAAGAATTTCTTAGTCACACCAATCACAAGTTAAAGAAAAAAGAGCCAGCAAATAAAAAAAAAATAACAAAACAATAATGTAATGCATGAAAAAAACTCTCGTCTCACCATTTATACATGAGAAAAGGGCACTCAAAATCCAAATTTATAATTTTTATTTTTAAAAAGACTATTTCCCACTACAGATTGATGACAAATAGCAGAGTCCAGCATGTGCAGCCACATACAGCAAAAGAGTTGCTGGTTGCACTAAGGAAAGGATATACTAATTGAGTGAATTCACAATTAATCAGACAAGAAGAGCTACTATCCTGCTTCCTTTCATGCCAGATAGCTTGGAAGTTTCCTCAAGTAATAAGACTTTGTAATGGTCCCTTACTAGACATTTAACGATACACATAGTTGAAAATCAGAAAACAGAAGGAACATAGTTAACACCTTTCCAAGCAACCTGATACCCTACATCATTATGCATTCCATTGCCCGTGCACCAAACAACAAATGAAGAGGTTTCAATCCTACTGGACCTTCTCCTCACAACACTTAGCAATTACTGGTTAAGGTTGATATTTTTCAATAGAAAAATCCTGGTATCAAAATCATTATAAGTGATCCAAGACCATACATAATCTTCAACACAGTGCAATATTCCTTGTTATATATGCACTACTCAATATCAAAATGAAGAATTAACAGGTAACAATAGATTAGCAAAACACATGGGTATCTTGAAAGTCATTAATCGTGCCAAACATGCATTATGTGTATCAAACAATGCACAGGAAATAACATAAACCAATCAAATCAGTAAAAAGAACATCTCTAAGGTCACAGGCACAAAGAATGGTTCATGAATAAGGTGCAAGAGAATACAAAACCGGTGAGATAAAGGGCCTCTGCCAAGAATTACTAAGGAGGAAATTGCCGAGATATCCTATCCTTGTCAAACTTTTCCTTTACTTTCCAACAAACGTTGCAATTCCCTAATTTGAGAGAAAATTAATCCTAAGCTACACACCAGTCAGCTTTCTCAGGTTCCATGCGGACTACTTCAGCAAAACCCTCGAGCGCTGCTTCTGGATCCGTCTCAACCATGCCTGTACACAGAAATTGTTGACATAGCTCAATGAAAAATTGAAAATGCAAACAGAAGCAACACAAAACCAATAAATTCAAGGACACGGCCACAAGAAAGATACTGAAACAACAGCTACAATAATGCAGGAGCAATCATGTTTCTCCGAAATCCAACTCCATCTTTATACTATTAGTGTTTGATAACGAAATACCAAAGAGTTCCTGCTGATGTCATATTCTATATCTAGAATTCCAAGCTTTGAATTTGAATTTGAAACTCATCAAACTCCTATGTTCATTCAGCCTAAAATAAGTTCTTCAACATGTCACCACTTAAGAACCTCACTTCTCCATATCTGTAGCAACTAAATCCTAAAAGACAACAATTAAGCCAGTACATTCGCATTCTATCAGCCCCTTAAGTTCTAAAGAACAGCATATGTCCATCCAATACTTGAGCAGCTGTACCAATGGAATCAAAATTGTCTATAAACTAGAAACTTCTTAATAACTGTATGTGTATTATTTATCCTCATAGTCGTGAATATCATAAAGCAATAAACTTTGGATATGCCCCCTTCTGAAATTAAACTGATCTATTTCCCTAACCATATAATCCGGCACAAAAGGTAAAAGACAGTGAACAAATTGGCCACTTATTAGCATCCATTCAACTGGCATTTAGGAAAAACATAGGACCTATTATCTCATATCGATCACTACTACTCTCATCTGCCTTTCCCACTTCTTCGTCTTCCATATAAAAGGTTCTAAAGATAGACAAAATACTCTTCTCAGAAACAAAAAGAGGGAAAGAAAACCTACAAATACCATGCATTCTACTCCTCAAAATGCTTTTCTAGACCCTAAAACCTAAAGCCCAAACAGGTAAGCCAACAAAATCAAATTTCACGTATATATACTTCAAAAAAAGATAAGTAAAAAAAAAAAGAAGAAGAAGAAAACCTTTAGAGTTGTAGTATTGATTCTCAATATCAACATCCTGCTCTTCTGGGTCCTTCGTCTGAGTACTCAAACCCATAATCCTCCATATCCGCATCTGCAATCAAACAAAAATTACAAAAAAAAATGAGGAAATTTTTAAAAAAAAAAAAATCAAAATTAGACAAAGAAGAAGCTATATCCGAAAACCCTAGAAAAAAGAGTAATTAGCTATATTCAGTGAGTGTAGTGCGTGCCATAATCTCACCTGAGCCCATAATTAGTTTAAACTGTACACAAAATTGGAAGAAAAACAAAAGACAAGATTGAGATTTTGATTTTGAAGAGCTGTGAGAGCGAATGGGAGCTGGGTAAATATAGTAGTATATATAGGGCAGGAGCAGTTATTTGATTTAGGCGCAATTGTGCAAAATTGCAAATACATACTTCTCTTTGGGGGAAAATTCGCAATTGGTCCGCAACTTTTGGGAGCGGAGAAAATTACTCCCTAAAGTTTTAGGCCAAAAAAAAAAAAACAGTTTGATGATGATTATGATGGAATAATTCCACTTTTAAATAAGGATTAATTGCAAAATACTCCCTTCAACTACCTTTGCTTTGAACTATACTCCCTTAAACTATCAATTGAAGATATTATTGCCACCTTAGACTCTAAGGCTTAGAGTAAGAAATTCTTTACCACATTGCTTCAATCGGGATAATTTCCAAATTTGTTATCTCAGCTAAAAGGACTACACACCAACCCCACAAGAAATATATTATTGCCTAGAAGGCCCTTTAGATTTTTCTCTACTTTTTTTTCCTTCCCCTGACATTTTTTTTTTTGAACTTTCTTCTATCGCCGCCGCGGCCACCACCTTAAGGCGGCCACTACGGCGGCGCCACCACCTTAAGCCGGGCCACTACTACCACCGAAACTAATAAAAGGCTACACAAAGAAGGCTAAGTAGCTCTACTCCCACAACCCAATCTCCAATAGTTATATCTACACGTTAAAATCGCAACTGCAAGAATTCACCTTAAGCCGGCCACTACGGCGGCGCCACCACCTCAAGCCGGCCGCCACAACTACCACCGAAACTAGTAGAAGGATCTTTCTCCAACAGTTTTCTGCACATTGAAATCACAACTATAAGAATCTCAAAAAGACCATCCACCAAAACTATCACACCAAATCATTTCTAGACCAAAATAAGCATTAGTAACTCACCAAATTGATTACGAAAAACCAACTTTCACTTAAAAGAGCACGTAGAACGATAATAGCAATATAGACATTACAATTGTTGATCCTGGACAGTAGCTCAAAGCCGGAACTAAAAGATTACCAGATCAACCTAAAGGAGAGTGTAGGATCATGTTGGTGGAGGCCCTGATTAAGATAATAAAGAGCCAGATGAACCCATCCCCCCGACCTTATTATTATGCAAGGACGAGAACTATATATAGGTCCCATTGGAAACTGTAACGGGTTGCTTGCATGGTTGACTGATATTGACTCCAATGGGTTGTCGGCCACCACCAGTACGTCCATGAGTAAGGATTTGATGGTGGAGACGAGCAGAATTTGAGGAAATAAAGAGGAAGAGCAAGCACGGGGTGGTGGAGGAGATCAAAGAAAAGAGGAGGTGTTGTTAGTTGTTTTTTGCAATGGAGAAGGAAGATGGGGATGGAGAAGACAAGTTAACCCTCTGGCCTATTTACCCTTTTAATTTGTTTGTTTTTTTCATCCCTTCTTATTAGCAAATGAGAGTGTTGGTTTTTTTCTTGTTCTGTATTAGAAAAAATGAAAAGAAAATTAGTTTTATTCCTATTTGTTTGACTATTCATTAGAGTAATGTGTAAAATACAACAAATAAAATACTAAATGCTTATTGAATTAAATAACATGTAAGTTTAAATTTTTGAAATATAATTATCTCTTTATTTAGTTCATAATTCATGATAAAAGGGATAGATTTTTTTTTTTAAAGTATAAGTTATTGGAAAAGCACCAATCTTGAGCGGTGTACAAAATGTACTTACGACACTAAAAGCTCTATTTCAAATTTGATTAATGTTTTTTTATCAAAAACTTAAAATGCTCTTTTATCACCTAAAAGTACTTTTTGAATAAAAGATTAATGTAGTTTATCAAGAACTTAAAATGCCATTTTATCACCTAAAAGTGTTTTTTTTTTTAACAAAAGCATTACACATTCAAACAGGCTTAGATATGGATACACATTAGAATAAAATTTTGCATATCTCAAGATCGCAAAATTTAGAAGTTTTGGGTTCAAATTCCGTTCTTCACATCTTAAATCTTACTCTGTTAAAAAAAAATTACTTGTTCTTAACATGAATTCAAGTATGTCATTTGATATTATACTATTATCCATGCAAGACTTTTGACGTGAAGATTGTTTATTGTTCCACTTTTAGAAAAGACAAAGAAGGAGTTATAATCTTTGAGTTTAAGCATAGTCTAACCAATAAGAATCTTGAGTTTAAGCATGTATGCATTAGTACTATATTTTTGCACCATTAATCGGTATGACACATTTTTCTTTCCTTTTTTTTTAATGCAGTCATAGTAGGGCTGCAAACGAACAATCGAGCCGCTCGCGAACGTCTCGAGTCAAAGTTCGACTAGAGCTTGAATTGGCCAAATCGAACTCGAACTCGGTCGGTATGACATTTTTTTCTTTCCTTTTTTTTTTTAATGCAGTCATAGTAGGGCTGCAAACGAACAATCGAGCCGCTCGCGAACGTCTCGAGTCAAAGTTCGACTAGAGCTCGAATTGGCCAAATTGAATTCGATCTCTCACGAGTTCGAGTATATATCTATATATATATATATATATTTATTTTTTTATTTTAATAGTAATATTACATATATATCCTTAATATTTTATTATTTATTAAGAAAAAATATTATTTTATTTATTTTTTAAAAAATAAAATAATTATTTTTTATTTTTTGAGTTCAAGGTTTAAATTAAATAGCTCGTCGAGGTTGAATTCGAGTTCGAACTTGATAAAACTAAGTCAAGACTCGGTTCGATTAGGCTAAAACTCGACTCGACTCAGCTCAATTGAGCCAAATCTCGACTCATTTGCAACCCTAAATCATAGTTAGCAATATTTATAGCTACATGATTAATTAGCCTTGAAGTTATTGAATGAAATTCATAATTTGTCAATTTAAAGAATGTTATGTAGTTCCTTTAATACAAATTACAATAAAATTCCTATAAAATAATAACTTTGTGACCACACAAATTCTATTAATTTAAAGAGATATTAATTAATCGATAAATTAATAATTTATTAATTTATTTAGTATACATACAGTTCAAAAGAAACACTGATTCAATACCTAAATTTTATCTTAATTAGGCACTGTCATTAGATTTTCCCTTTATAAATCTCACCTTACATTTTATTTTATTTGGCCTTCCATTGTTTTGTAATATTAATTTTCAACGGTTAATATGCATATTCATATTTTTCATTCTTTTCTTACCCAGAAAAAAAAAATCATGCTTTCTTTTGTATAAGGGCTAATGAGCATTGTGTAGGATAAAACCATTTTTACAAGTGACTGAGTGAGGCCTAGCTTATTACTCCATGGCGACTGGTCCAAGTGGGATCCAGCTAATTGTTTGCTTGTGCAAATTTTGTTCTTCAACCAGGCTTATCTCCCCACCAAAACAACCTGTCATCCTCCTAGCCGCTACTTTTTTGTTTACCACCAAAATTGGCAGAAACCATGTATTGATAGTTTAAGATGGTTAAGTGCTATAATTAGCGGCGAATTTCTCGAAATATTATTAAAATTTAAAATTGTCATAAAAGTGGTGTTGTACAGGATGTATGGATGATATAAGGGTCGCAGTAGATGTCAATATAGGCGCAACCAAAAAAAAAATTTCAACCTATTTTTGCCTTTATTTTCAACTGCTTCGGAATACTTTAAGTTAAAATTTTCGGTAGAATTTTTTTATTTTAACCCGCAAATGACCGTTGATTAATATATGATCAGCGGCAATGATTTGAAGGTGAAAGAAAAAAATTTATAATCCAACTGCTGCACTCAAAATTTGCAGTGAAGGAATTTTTAATTTTATAATACTACACATGCAAAAATTTGTGGACCGTTGATGCACTTGATCAACAGCCCAAGGATCGAACGAAAGCTTCATCTGCGAAGTTGAAGAAATTTTTTTTTTTCAAAGTCCTCACAATCATCTCCGCAAACTCCAATTTGTGACGTTGCATTTATGTTTCCGCAAGCTTGCCTGCTTGCAGTGGGTGGATCTTCTTTCCAGGTCGCAGGTGGAGAGCCGGGTCCATAAGCCAATTCTGAAAAAACTGCCTTGGTGCAAGGGATCAACAGGACACTAGCCAATTCCTCTGCTCTTTGCGGACACGGGAACGGGAAGAATGAATGCATACTCGCATGGATGCCCTTGCTTGTAGAACGCACGTGGGAGAAGCGATAGGCGACACAGACGACTCTTATCTTATTCTTGATCCACTTGATCAATGGTCCACAAATCGCCGCAAACTATATTTGCGGGGAAGGGAAATTTTTTTTAGAAGCCGCAAAGTTGATTTGCGGCATTAGAAAAAATATATATATATATATATATTTTTAAATGCAGTAGTTGTAGACCGTTGATATAAAAAAAAATAATTATATCAATACAATTTTACAATAATTATCTTGTAAATAGTTTTCTATAAAACTGGTTTGTTCATTCAAGCGAGAACCTCAACTTTAGAACTTCAAACTATGATTTTTATTTGTTTCTCACACAATCCCAGATCAAAATCCCCCCCCCCCCCACCTCCCAAATTTCTTCTTCGTCTTCAAGTAGCCATTGTTGCCTGTAGAGAGACTATCTGTCATTATTCTCTCCGAAAAAGGTGGTGGATTGAGTGACATTGTTATAGGTCCGAACGGCTACAACTGGGACGAGATCTACACACGAAAAAATACATTGGAAATATGACTACTCTATCACTCCACACAATAAGAGTAAGATGAGCGTTGGTGGGGGTGATATTCAAATTTTAAGAATCTTTCTTATCAAACCTTCCGTTTTATTTTCATTCAAGTTCATGTGCTAATTATTGTACCTATTTATTGTTCAATGCTACATCATTTATCGTTATTTAAATTAACATTAAAACCAAAAATTTAAAAAAAAGGATGACTTGGACAAATTTTATGTTCATTTAATAGAATGCTTAATCATCTTTTATAAAATTAGCACAATTTTTGTACATAAATTAAATTTTAGGCTTCCACGGTTAAGGTTTATATTAGGGTTTTAATGTTAGGGTTTAGGGATTATGGTTTTAGGGTTAGTAATGTTTTAGAAAAAAATATATAAAATAAAAGGAATTGCCGCATATGAAATATGCCGCGATTCCTTATTAAAAAACTATGCTATGAGCGGCGAAGCCTTAAAAAAAAAAAAAAGTAACAGCCTCGCCTTCACCGCTAAGCGGCAAAAGGCTTTTCCCAAAAAAAAAAAAAATTACATCTCCGAAAAAATAAAAATTAAAATAATTTTTTAATAAAGCCTCTGTTATCATTTGTGGCGACCCTTAATGTAGAACCATCCCCCAACTCACACAACTTCTATGATATTTTTCCATTTTAACAATATTGCGAGAAATTCACCTTAGTAATTAGTAGTTTAAGGAGTATAGTTCTAACAAAAAATAGTTGAGGGTATTATTTTGCAATTAAACATTTAAATAATATTTGATGCATTCTTGTTCTTCTCTATTTCCAAAAATTACAAAGGAGACAAACAAAGTGCTTTTAAAACTCTCTCTCTCTTTTTTTTTTAATTTTTTTTGTCAAAAGGCCGTTAGGCCCATCACACACTAATTGAACGATGATAAGAGGGCTCCATCAAGTTTGCAATAGAAGAGATTTGTCTAGAAAGATTAGCATAATTATTGACTTTCTTGTCAATAGTGAACAAAAAGTACTAGCTCTGGTTGAATAGTTCTAATGTTTTTATGCTAAGTTGAAAAGCTTGTAATCCTTAGACATGTATTTGATCCGATGAATACTAACTTTAGAGTTGGATTCGATTTCAACAAAACCCTAAATTCTAAACTAGCAAAAAGGCTTGATGGAGACCTCATAGTTCTGCAATTAAATTAGAAGCATTAGCCTGATGTTAACTAAAAATTGCGTTATTTATGTCTTAGATCATTTTGGAAAACACCGCACCACCTCTCATGCTTGAGTTATGTACAATTAACCTGTCAAAATGGCAATAAAGTACAGTCTAATTGGTAAGATATTTCATCTATAATTGAGAGATTCGAATCATCACGCGATAATTGAGAAACCACTACTAATTTGAAGATATTTCATGATGCATGAGCTAAAGTTGAAAATTGACGCGCTGTGAATCTTCACTTTTTTTTTTCCGATCCAGAGGAGTTGAGTGAACAGTGCACTATTTGAGTAAAAATATTTGAACTCAATTTTATTTTATTTTTACTCGAATTCGACTAGATCTAACTTGATCAAATTTAGTCGAGCTTAATCGAGTTCAATTGAGTACAACTTTAAACAAGGGATATAATAGACATTTCACACTAATGCATGTGAAAAATTCAATTTATATATATATGAGATTTGATTGAACTCGATTGAGTATTAGGCACGAGCTATTTGCAGTGCTTGAATTCAAACTCAACCTCAATCAGTTTTGGCAGAACAAAATTACAAGTAAATTTTTTTTCTTTTTTTTTTTTGAGAAAAAATTTACAAGTAATTCAATTGAACTTGATTCATTTACACCCTTAATCTACTCTATGCTTCAATAACCTCTTCCAACAAATTGGATTGGTGCCCATTAGAATGCTGCCACTGAAGCACGTCCAGATTGTGAAGATCACTAACTACAATTACCTATCGAAGAATTGAAGTCTTTTCCACACCAAAATAGATTGCCCCGACTGTTAATTGGCTTGCCTTCCTGGCTTGAGTTTGACCTGGCTAGCCTATCACAGTTTAGAGTACTTTCAAAGTGGGTTAAGCTTAAACCACTTGTCAAGTTTTAAGAGTGTAATATGTTCGGGTCGGTATAGATTGACAGTTTTTCAAATACAAGTCTATAATAATGCATCTTAAAAATGTCTCAAAAAGACTTCAAATGTACTTTATAAAGGCACCCCCACCTCCAACCTCCATCCTTCTCTTTCCCGTTTTTTCCTCCTCCTCTCACCACCTCCACTTTCCTTCTCGTGCCTTCCCCACCATCTCGTCTTCCTTCTTTCACCTCTCGCACCCTATCTCGCCACCTCCTATTTCTCCTTTGTTCTCGTCCACCACTCTTACCCTTCTTTACCATCTCTTTCTTCCTCACTTCTTTTCTTCCCTCTAATTTCTCCCTTTTCCTCTTTCTCTTGTCCCCCATCTTGATCTTGTCACAGGACTAGACAGCAACCAAATCGGGAGGGGGTACAGGGGTGTAGGAAAACGGGGGAATATAGAGAGAAGAAGGGAGGAAAGAAGTAGTGAGTGAGGGGAAGAGTGGTGGGAAAAAGAGGAAGTGACGGGAAGAAGAGGAGAAAACACGTGGCAAGAGAGAAAGCAATAATGTGTGGGGTCAAATTCAGAGGAGGGGCGATATTTGTGACACACTCTGAAAACCCAAAAAATAAGTCAAACATACATCTACAGTAAAAAAATTTCAAATATGCAATTCCAACTCATAAAAGTACTTCCAAAACACCTAATCCATAGGGACTTTTATTTATTGGAATAACATGTGTAACCCTTTTTTTTCTTTGCCAATCTTTTCCTATACAATAGACACTAGTACGAGCGAATCCATGACACATATGTAAAATTTATAATATAAATTTTTTGTTGATTGTCATATATTAAAACTCATTATCGTATGATATACTATTAATCTAGCATAGATTAATTCTTTCTCTATTTGTAAACTCATGATGTTAGTTTTTTACATACATGTATATTTATGTTTTATGTCCCTTGTGGGTATTACAATCTATGGTGCTTTATAATTCTCAACATCAAAGCTTTCAAATACGTTTCCTGATTACAACTTGATGTCCTTGGATTACTTCAATCGGTGCTTCAATCTAGGGTCTTCAAAATCAATCATTTTTTGTGCCAAGAAAATGCAAGCCTCTACAATCCTTCGTTGCTCCTTCCCAAGCTTCAGCTTGCTCAATGGTAAAAGCTTTTCTCTTACATTAAAAAAAAGGGAAAAAAAAAAACAAAAAAGTTCTCTTCTATTTCTATCCAAAAACTTCTCCTTATTTTACCCTTTCATCAAGTTAATGAATGCATTGCCGTAAAAATTCACTAAAATCTCTTTCATTTCAGCATGGGGGTCCAAAAAAGCCAAAAATTTGTACGAGTACATTGTATATTGCTTAAGCGAATGTTATACAGGCGGAGGTGGCAAATCTAATAGGAGCCAAAATCCAGCACAGTCTTCTGAATCTAGATCATCTTGAATGGCAATAAAATGCAAGCCTCCACAAGCCTTCTTTGCTGCTTCCCACGCTTCAGCTTCACTTGTAGTTGCAGGGGTCTTTTTGTAGGTGGCGTAAACGTACCGGGTAGAGATTCCAACAGATAGAATCAAGGAAGCTCGAGCAAGATCAGCTTCGACTGAACAGACTTCTAAGCCATTCATCCATGCTGCAGAAGGTCGTAAGAGTAGAAATGGAATAAGAGCATATTAGGAGGATACAACTGCATTGTTTTCGCTGGTATCAACAGAGAATTCATGAAGTTTTGTTGGCTTAAATTATTGGTAAGATATAAGAACCATCTAAACAGGTGAAATTTAAACAAGCCACCGAAACTAAATTCTTTATACAAAGACAGTGTGAACAAGATGACCTGAAGGAAAAATAACTCACAAAGGACCTTTATTTCAAGTAACACTTCTGGACAACCATGGATGATCTACTTTCTACACAAACTTCTGAAACTTAGGGGAGGGAAATATGTCAGAAGTTAATAGATGTAAAGAGGGGATGAGCTGCTTCAAGGTGAAGTTCTAGAGTATTCTAGATGAAGAACAGCTCATTATAAGACCTGTTTATAAGCATGCAAAAGGCCAATTATATGACATTAAAGATGCATACTGAGGGTAGTTGATCCTGAGCTATATTTCAAAGCTAAGTATAAGCATCAATTTAAGGGAAGATTGTTTAACAGCAGGAGGTTATGGCAATGCTCCAGTGAGCAATCAAACCTTATTTTCTATCTTGAATTTCTCAGATGTCAAAAGCTCAACGAGTAACTCTGTAATTGGATATAGTGATTCACAACTTATTTTGTTTCATAATAATAAGATATTTTGATGTATAACATTTACTCCCTACAGATAATCATCTTCTTTCTGCTTTAGCCTGCGTACCTTTATAATGATCCAGACATCATTTTCTATCTCAAAGACCACATTAGGCATGCTTAAAAGTTACACGTACTAAAACCAGGCTGCAGAATAGGCTTGTTTAGAAAGAAAACAAAAAGCAGCTGAGAGAGGAGGTGGAGGGTGAAGTAAACAGGACAAGGCATTAAAGGCTTCAAGCTCCTCTGAGACACTGTATTTCTGATCTCCATTTGTGGGTAAGGTGGGATGTACGGGAGAGAAGTAAGGGGACCTTAGCAACTTTCTGCTCGACCTAATTAGCTTTTGTTAGGCAGTTTTGGCACCTAACTATGCATACAGAAGAATTCAGGGTTCTTGAAAATATAGCCATTAGCAGAACTGCTAAAGAGCAGAACAGTACAAGGGAAAGATGTTCAATGCCTACAAAGTTGGGATACAAGAAGAGAGAGAGAGAGAGACGCAAAAAGTTCTATATATATGTGATTGGACTACTATAACATGCTAGCTCTATTTTGAAAAATTGAAATAACAATTTCTGCAAATTAGTAATATGACAGGACCTCTTTATCCAGACTAAGAGTGGAAGGCCTCTAGATATTTTAGACCTCTAGAGGTTAATATATGCAGATATTTGTTTCTAACAGTCCAGGTGCACTTGCATCATTAATTTGCTTGTAGATTTGTGGTTCTGTTGTTGTTATCCACCAATATTGATTAACGGTTTTGATCATATTTTACTTAGACGATGAGATGCTGAATCCGGGCACTGGTATCTAAAGTTTTCCCTGGCAGTTCCATTCCTTAGTGGATAGAACATAAAGATTAAAAGGGCATGTAAAGTGGAAGGCCTGTTACAGGGGAATGTTTGACATTATTAGTGACATTTGCAGATTTTGTGATTTTTTCAATATTTTTACCCTTTTTTTCTGTGAGTACATATTTCTACATGCTTAACAGAATAAACCTCAGACTGAAAACCTGCAGTTTGCTGGCCAGATAACACGACTATTGCTCTCGAACAGGAGGCGTAATTAACATGTTACAGGAAATAATTCAGAAGTAATTGGACTTGACAAGTTTGTAATCTCAGAACTGATTAGTTTACCAGCTAATGGTACAGCACGTGAAGTTGCAACAGCAAGTCCAGGAATCAAAGTCTTGTCATCAACTTCAATCCCCAAAAGATCCAAGTCTAGACCAGCACCAAAAGCATATCTTGTCTCTAAGGATGACACCTCTTCCTTAATTGCTGCAACAAGAGGACAACAATTTCATGCTTTCACCATGTAAAAAGTCAGACCAGTTTTTTAACAGGAAGGATAAAGATGAATAGCAGAGAGACTGTGAGTGTTATGGAGAATACATGAAGTGTCCACATAATATCTGTTGGGACTCAGCTCTTTAACCCCAAGACCAAAGCCAAAGGTCTGAACACAAATTAGTTACTTATTCAATTGAACCTCTTTAAGCTAGGTTAGGTTATGTAGTTGTATAGTAGGCCTTTTGTAGTCAAATAGTAAAAGGTTAAGCAATGTCAGAAAATTATCCAATCTCATGTGATACTTATAATTACTTTGTAGTGAAGTAATTTCAACTAATGGCAATACAGTGTATGCCTTCACTCTTAACAGAGCTCATTTTAGAGGGGAGATTTTTGTAGAAATAACTCAGTTCCAGACTTGGTTTAAAACCATCTCTTCTAAGGAGTGATTTCTTGACTAATTTCTAGAAAACCTTAAAGCATGACAACTAGGTTTTAGTTATTGTGTTCCCTTCACTCTTTATCCAGTTCTACCCTGCATCCAAACACAGAAAAGAATCTCCCCTTTAACATCCAAACTCACCTAACATCCTAAACTCGAAAAGAATCTAGGAGCCCTTTCATCTTTGGCAAACTGCCCCTGCCACTTGGGTTGGGCTTAGACTACCAGAAGAAAAGCAAGGTAGCACTTAGACAGAACAAATTACATCCAAGGAAACAAAATTCAATCAAAATTTCAGAATTTGTACGTACCAGAAAATGGTAATTGCACAAAAGCCCATTTTTCTCCATAGAGATTCTCTGGAAGTTCCATGGGAAAAGGATTATCAAGTGCAAGAAGCGACTTAGCTCCCTTCTGGAAACCAGGGTGACGCATATAAACAGTTTCATAGCGTTCTTCAAGCCAAAGAAGTAGTGATAAACACTGAAAGAAGCAAATAAAACATAAAAGATGTTAGCATTGGGTAAAAAGGATCAATACGTTAGTGGAAAAAAATTATCTCAAAATTAAATACAGCATTCAGTGTCGTATGCATTTAGAAATACAAACATAAAGACACAACACAAAAATTGGACCAAATTGATAGTATCTTTTACATTTGATCACCATAAAATATGTGTCCATGCTACATAAAATGCACTGCATTAGTATGTTACGGAAACATACTAATATCTTTTGTATTGTTGGCAGCCAGAAAGTAATGAAATTACACTTGCTGCTATATTCCTATATGATGCTTGTATGATTTCTAGTGTTCATTCTGGCAACAGAAGCTCATTTCAGTCTAGCATTACTAGCATTCATTCTGGAACAGAAGCTCATTGTACTCTAGCATTATGCTATGCCCAGCCTCCTGAACATTACCATATGAGTTAAAGCTCGATAAACTTTTTAGCATTTCACACACCAAAAATGTGATTCTTCAAATAGTTTCTAAGGTTCACGTTTGACACCAGAATACTCACAACATCATTAGTAATTGTTTACCCAAAAAAGGAGGATGGCATCCAATCACAGGTCAGAGAGGGAGAGCAAATCATCAGAAAGATGACCTCCTCCTTAGTAAAAACATTATTCAACTGTACATACAACAGATTATCCCCTGTGCATGTATGATCCATTTGGTGATGCAAATGGTTACTGAAAACCATTGAACCTCACTTATAAGGTAGACCTGGTTTTAATCTAAGTAACTCGCCCTCTGGAAATCACGAAAACCAAGGATGTGATTAGATTCAAGTCCAACAAAACTTTTGACTAATATGTTAAGGTTTTATGAAACAGCCACAAATGTTCTAAACTCAAATAGGGAAAGTATCCCCTGCAAATCTGCTCAAGGTATGAACACTGAATCCAAACATGTGAGAGTTTTTTTATTAAAAAACAACAGGAAGGAACTGCTTATATGTCTGATATAGGGTCTTAAGGAAAGGCTTATACAAAGGAAGAAATATGGTAACGCCGTGCACCTAGACAAAAAGATGACAAGAAAATTTTTAACTGCTCAACAACTCATAAACTGCATATCAGTGATGTTCATCTGAAGTATAGCAAAATAACATGCATTATCTAACAACAAGATTCTCTATAATAGAATTCTAATAGAAACTCAAGGTCACAAAAGACAGCACAGGGGAATCGTACACAGCATCATTTCAAAACCCAGCCTCTTCTACATGATCCTGTGTCTTCTCATATTCAACAGTCTTGCCTCTTTAACTAACTTATAAGCTTTTTGTATGACAACCAAAGGCCTGTATGAGGTCTACTTGAATCAACATTTTCTTCTTATACTTCTATGCCGGAAAAAAGAGAAACCATCTACAAAGTAGTACATGTGTACTGCTGGATTGCTGTCTATCATATTATGCTATTATGATTGCTTCATGACTCACAACAAATATTTAAGCAGTAGTTTGTCAGTCAATGGTGAGTCTCTTTAAATTCAAAAAATATTTTTCTGTGGTGTGAACAACTGTAAAAAGTTTAGAAAGTGTCTCCAAAAAATCTGGCAAAACCCAAGTGCCTTCAAAGACTGCATCTCTTCTCCCCATAAATACTAAAATGCATGCTGTATGCTACTTACCAAAAGCAAAAAGGCAATAATTTGCATCTTGTAGCTGAAATATGATTATTAATTCTTGGTTTATCTAAAACAGCATAATTACTAAAGTAGCAATACTATCATCAAAGCTGCTAAACAAATCTCTTGAAACAATTTGATTTGAGAGCAATCAAACTGTTTATCGAAAAAAAAAGGAAAAAGGCTGAAGAAAAAAAATGGATCTGAAGGAAAAGAAGGTAAAATAGTAGTTAAAAAAACCAAAGAGTACACCTCCACAAAACTTTTAAGCAGAGATGATTCTCAAACACAATTCTTTTCTTCAGCTCTCCTATTAAACTTTTTTTATAGAGAAAGTATTTTTTTTTTAAATTGAGGGCACTGCAATGAATTTTAGCAGAAAACCTATTCATAGTTCCAAAAGAATGGCAAACGATCATCATTAATCAGGGCAAACTGTCAAATTCCTTCTACCAACATAAGCATGCTGGTTACTTTTAACTCCCATTCATCAAACATTAAAGAATGTCAAGATGGTTCTTGCATCTCAAACTGGCTACTAGTAGAAAGTTGTGAAATGTGGTTTGCAAATAGTATAGCAAATTCTTTTAAACAATAACAGTTCTATATACTTTTTTATTATCAATAATGGGCAATTATTTGAAGCTGGTGAGTCTCATAGTAAAAAAAAACATTTAAGAAGCTAAACTTGAATTGGATTTCTGGAGTATAAAGATATCTAACCTACATCATACACACCCGTTTACTACGAATCAGCTTTATTCCAAGCTCGGTGCATGCACGGGTGATTATTGTCTGCATTTGTGACCTACAAATCATCAAATAACCAATCAACATTATCATACTACTGAAAGACAAAATCCAGCAAATCAAAAAGCACTAAATACTAGAAGAATCATTGACTTTTCAGACAATTTAATTTACCTGAAAAAGCGGATCTTCTCAGGTAGAGGTACACCAAATTCATCACAAATTGATACTAAAGCATTCTTCAATGTGACACTATTGATAACATTATTTGGAAAATACTTTGTATACTGAAGTGAAAGTGAATTATCACAGACTACAAGCTCCCATATCTTCTTTCCTCTGATATCAAGGATAGGCCTAGAGCAGAAGTCCAATTCCCACTCTGAAATGCTTTGAGGATCAACTTCTGGATCAAGATAGCGTAATTCTGCAGTTGGATCATCTTCTTCATCAGCAATTTCAGCTTCCAATGGTGAAGATATTGAGCTCTCTGAAACTGGGCATTTCGGAAAACGACAAGTTCTATATTGATCTTTTGATGGTCTCTTGGATACTTGAAAGAAGTGAAGTGGCATCTTACTGAGGAAACTGAAATTTGAGTTGAGTTTGCATGGCTGAAATGCAGGATTCGTGATTGACCCAGAGCCTATGCTTAAACTACACATCCTACTGAAATTTATTTTCCAGTATCCCAGAATGAATGGAGAAATCAAAGTGGGGCAGGCTACTGACAGAATTGGTAGATTGTCATCCGCTAAACATATGCTTAACTAGAACCTACATCAAGAAATGCACTAAAGATTTTCCAACCCCAAAAAATTCCTTCGGAAGGCATTCAACTCCTTGTGGGAAATAAAAAGATAAACCTCCAAGTTTGGCCAACCTGCAAAAATAAATGGTCATTTATATGAGCGACACTTAGCTTTTACTATTAGTTTGATTATAGTGAAACAAAATATCCAACATGCATAAAATTTAACCCTATTCTTGAGCAATCTAGCATAGGGTTTACCAAACAGGATTCTCAAAAATCAGCAGTTATTATCATGTTCAACTAAAAGCTCGCATAGTCGGGTAGCTTTTATTCAATCATGAATTTTAGCTCTTTCGCTGGCTTAAATTCTACTCCTAGATATTCTTTGCCTGACTTTCCACCAACAGGGCGAAACAAATCCTTGGGTCCTCTCTTAGTGCACCAGCGTCGTATTCTAGAAGCCAGTGTAATTTGAACTATTTTAGACGGCATGCACACTTTAAAGACGAATAATCTCACACCATTAATCCTGCTGACAAAATAAGCCCTTATTTCATTAATCTGGTAAACTAAAAGCAAATGCAGTTCTAAACTAGAGCACTTGATGGCCATTAAACATAAACTTGTAAAATTATTAATCATTCCCTGCACAAAATTCTTATGCTAGTTCATCCCATTTCATCCCTTGTTGATTGGATACAGTAATTTCCTAAGTTTTTTCTTTTTTATTTTTTTCCTTTCATTGGCAAGGGAAAAAAAGAAGAAGAAGAAAAAGCTGTGTGCTTGGCCTAGTTACCAGGAATGAGAGGCACATATATATTTAAACTGCAAATCTCCTTAAGAAGAAAACCCCCCAATAAAATAATCCATCCCAACTATACAAAAACTTACAGAAACAAACAGTTTTGCAATTCTTGCAAAATTTTCGCACAGTTACATCTTCAGCAGAAATCAATAGGAACAGAACAGTAAATCAGATAAGAACTTAAATAACAACACAACAAATAAGAAAAAAAAAAAGCAGATAAGAGAGCAACAACAGTAAACAGAATCAAAAGAAAACAAAATTTATCCAGGATGAAGAGGAAGCGAGGGACTCACAATGGAAGAGGAGAAGATGAGAAGAAGAAGAGTATGAGAAGTAGCTTTTTGTGGACTGTGAGGTGGAGAAATCGTTATGCTACCATTTTTCAGTTGGGAAGTTGTGGATTTAAGTAGTCTTGCTAAAATGGTTGGGCTATTTACACTTTCCACCCTTGTGTTTTGGATAAACTGCAGGAGGACCCTTAAGGTATGAAAAATTCAAAACCTAGTACACAAGAACAAGAAGTTTGGACTATGGATAGGGATGGCAACGCGGGGGGTCATTGGGGCAGGGGTTGGGGTGGGGGGAATTTTTTCCCCCGTTTAGAAACAAGGCGCCCCCCGCCCCGCCACCCATTTGAAAAACTATATATATATATATATATGTACATAATTATATATATATATAATGATATTTTCAATTATATTACTAATTATACATGTCTATTAATAAAAATTATTAATTAATTATACTAAATTTATTAATACATTTATGTTAAATTCCTAACTACATTTAATACAATAAACACTTTTTTCTAAAAAAATATAATAATAATTTAGTGATTGTATTTGTATCAAAAGTGAAAACTTGATTATTTTAGTTATATTTGTTTTATCATATTAGATTGTATTCAAATAACCTTTGTTTAATTATTTTTATGAGTTTCAATTGTGAAGTTATAATGAATAATAATTTGGTGATGTGTTAATATTTTAGTACTTGATTATTTGCTCAAATTTAATTATAATGAAATTATATAATAAAATTTAATGAAATTTAATTTTAGTACTTCCCCGCGGGGGAAGCGGGGCGGGGCGGGGCGGGGGACCCGGTGGGGGCGGGGGTGGGGGGAATTAAAATGCAAAGGGGTGGGGTTGGGGGAGGTGTCCCCCGCCCCATTGCCACCCCTAACTATGGATGCTAAATTTTGTTATTCATTCTTACCTATACAAATAGAAAGAACAAAAAACTTTGCTAGTCATTCGTGCATGTATAATGTCCAAAATACACTCACTTAGGAATAACAAGGAAAAAAATAAAATACTTCTTATTAATAGACCAAAATGAGGGTGAAAAGAACTACTAAATTGAAAATTTGAAAAAATTGATAGGCTCATAGTTTTAATAGAGTAGGTTATGATTTATAATTTAAAGGCTACTTAACTATATAAAGTTAATATTGTTGAGTGTATTTTGTAAAATTGCATTTGAAAGATACCAAATATTATATTGAAGTGATAGCTAGAGTATATTTTAATTCTTAACATTTTAGATGTCTAATTATGCTTTGGTCCCCAAAGAAAAAGTACTAAAATAAGGAAAACAAAGATTGATTTCATTTGACAAAAAAGAAAAAAAATCAAAATTAACTTCAAATGCTACCTAAACCTTAGCCCTCCCAAAAATCAGTATCATGGGTATCCGGCTAGTTTAACGCAATTAGAGTAAGAGCACCAAAAGAGCATCAAAAATCCAAAGTGTGTTTGGATAGGAGATTATTTGGAATAATATTTTGGAAAAATACTGTAACATTGTTTTGATCTGATATATGTGAGAAAAAAGACAGTTAAAAAAATAAAAAGATTATTAAAAATGTGTTTATGAAGTAATAAAAAAAAGCATTTATGAAGTAATAAAAAAATGCAAATAAACCACTATCCAAACATACTCAATGAAAGAAAAAGTCATGTTATTTTTTTCAAGAAGTTTTGATTGAAATTCGAATTACTTAAAATTCTAATAACAGAATATCAAGCAAATAACAAAAAAATGGAATTAATAGTGCAATATTGCACTGTCAATTCCACTAGATGCATGATTAATTTTGTTTAATTTTTAAAATTAAGATCAACAATGATTCCTAACTTTTCCTTTTAAGACTTGAAGTCGTGACATTTCAATTATAAATGAAGTGTCATACCAAGCTATACTTCATTGTTAGATATATGATTATTTTATTATCATAGGTGAATTAATCATATATGCTATCCTAAATTTGATCCCAAGGTATAAATAGGATTACTATTTACTACTAAAAAAGAGCACGAATGATTCAATAGATGTATGATTAGTTTATTACCATAAGTGAATTTGATTATATATGCTATTTCGTTTTTGATCCCGAGGTGTAAATAGGATTAGTATTTACAACTAAGAAAGAGCATAAATGATGCAAAATAGGATTAACATTTAATATAAAATTTAAGAAAGGTGTTAATTTGACTTTCCACCCTCAACAGTTGTCAAATCACATTTCACACAATTAACTTCTACTTTCAACCGTCAATATCTAATTTTTCATAATGCAGTATGATGGAGAGAATTCTAGGAAACCTAGACCATGTTTGACCCAATTCAACACTTAAATTTAATGGATTCAAATCTTAACATATTTAGATCGTTTGATAACCAAAAATTGAACATCTAAATTATTAAGTGGCACTGAATTTTCTAGACAAAACTTACTCTCAAAATTAAGTGATAAACTATTCACTTATTATTGAATGTGATATATACTCAAATATATTACATTTAATACTTAACAATTCAATAAATTAATAGATTCAGATTTCAGATTTCAGATTTCAAATTTCAGTTTTATCAAACATACCCTTAGACAATATGTATCCCGTACTTACAAAATTATTGTTGCTAATGAAATTTTCTCTATTTTATTTCCTTATTTGTTTTGCCTTTTACTTCTTTTGCTTTTCCTTTTTCCCTATCCTCACATGCTACTAGCTAATACTTCCATTTCAAGTTTTCTTTACTAGTAATAATTTTTTTGTGAATTTCTTTGTATTTTCTAACACATTGTTTTATTTTTCTTGTAGTTCATGAGGAACTTATAGCATAACAAAGTACTACAAATCATTAAATTGAAAAGCATAAGCAATCTAGATATTAGAGTATCCAAGCAAATATGATCTAGCACTTACAAGTGATAAACAAATATAGATCAACTACTACTTTTATTTAATTTTGATTTGTTAGTATTTACAGTTGATTACACATTTTTTTAAAAATTTTTTGTCAATCTATTTCTTACTTTTAGTATCACTATTGAATAAATTATTCCAAGCTCTAATTTGCTGGCATCTTCCTTGGAAATCCTAGCCATTCTTATCACGATATTGGAAAACATCTAGCTTTCAAACAAGCACAAATCGTATGTTAGCATATTCATCCATAGGTCAAATAAGATATTATTAAATTATGCTTTATACATAGGCAATACATGCTTGTTGAGTTTGTAATTAGTGGTGGCGTTTGGATTGTAGTTTTCTGTCAAAAAATTCTTACATTTTTCGTGAGTTCATTTTTCAATCATTTTTTAATCTCACATAAATCAAATTGTTATAATATATTTTCTATAAAAACTTCAAAAAATAACATGAAGTTCAATTAGATTGAAGTATTATTCTAAATTTACAGATATCAATAGTAAAGAGAAGGAAGTCCTCAAAAAGTAAAGAAGGAAATTCTAGCAACAGAGAGTTGGGACTTGAAGGACCAAGAAGCAAAAGAATTCACTGGTGGTGATGACCAGATTCTTATATCACTCTCTTGTAAGTAAGAATGCTGATTCTTTTTGTTTCTTCATTGCTAGAACTTGAGGAAAACAGAGGCTGCTCTGACGTCCTTGTACTTGGATTTGATTATCTCAGACATCATAGTTGCAGATGCAGAATCCCTCGAGTCTGCATAAGCCAATAAGCAACACAAATACAAGAAACCTATAATTTGAGATGAAAATAAGGAAGGAGGAAAGTACCAAAAATGGAAAAAATGGCTACACGTGCTGCTAATTGTTCAGCATCTTTCTTTTTTCTTCCTCTACCTCCGGTATAATTGACACCATTCAGAACCAATGTAGATGCAAAAACTGGAATTAAGCCTTGTGGTTGAACTGTATAATATGCTGGATACGCCAGGTGCATCTTAAGAGCATACTCGTTCAGGATAGACTTGCACAGAGTTGTGTCCTCATTCAGGATAGACTTGCAAAGAGTTAATAGGGAGGGAAAACAATCAAGCAAATATCAGAAGAAGTATTTGCATTAACTCATTCACCATACAAGGATTATATCAAAGATATTGGAAATCAGATTTGGTAAATCTTCAAACCACAAAAAAAAAAAAAAAAGGCCAGGCTACACGACATGCTTCAGGAATTTAAGCAAGGCTAGAGCTTGGCAAGCACTGCTTAACACAGTACAGAAGCAAGAAATATACATAATAGAATATCTAATGTGTATAGATAAAAATGCTCTGTGCTTAAAAGGCAGATCAACTTATATATATACAATCTCATTTAAGGAAATGGAAAACGTCTAGAATTACTTGAAATGAATTTTTAGAGAAATATGAAGCACATCATATGCTTGCAGAGGTGTTCTATACTTGACAAACTAGTATAAACCATTAAACCAAAACAGGCCTTAATATTTTGCGGTCGTGAAATGCTGCGTCCTGTGTTCTTAAAAGCTTATGGTAACAATTTTGTAGTGTACAAGTTAGTGTTACAGTTCTTAAGCTATCTACAGAGACAGTAGAAAAAACAGCAGTTAGGCTCATTCAGATGTTCTTCTGCATTCAGACTTCATATGACAATACATTGAAGATGAGCAAGCCGACATTCATTGGCTAAGACATTGCACTTCAATAAATATAGCAGAGATGCTCACACAAACCTTTGGATTAATTGGGTACCCATCATTGTTCATCTTTTTTTGGATACCCTGTAATGCAATCATGGCAGCATTATGTTCTGCACTCTTTTGTCTTTGAAAAGTCCCTTGAGATGCATACTTTTTGCCATCAACCAATACTGTAGCTCTAAAGTTTGGTGAATGTTCAGCTCCTCCTTTAACAATCCTGTACACGGGGGGCCGTAAACAAGATTTTTGTGTATATTCTTGCAATCGACTTTTATACATGTGGTGTTGTAAACCACCATCATTGTTCATCTTTTTTTGGATACTCTGTAATGCAATCATGGCAGCATTATGTTCTGCACTCTTTCGTCTTTGAAAAGTCCCTTGAGATGCATACTTTTTTCCATCAACCAATATTGTAGCTCTAAAGTTTGGTGAATGTTCAGCTCCTTCTTTAACAATCCTGTACACGGGGGGCCGTAAACAAGATTTTTGTGTATATTCTTGCAATCGACTTTTATACATGTGGTGTTGTAAACCACCATCATTGTTCATCTTTTTTTGGATACCCTGTAATGCAATCATGGCAGCATTATGTTCTGCACTCTTTCGTCTTTGAAAAGTCCCTTGAGATGCATACTTTTTTCCATCAACCAATACTGTAGCTCTAAAGTTTGGTGAATGTTCAGCTCCTTCTTTAACAATCGTGTACACGGGGGGCCGTAAACAAGATTTTTGTGTATGTTCTTGCAATCGAATTTTATACATGTGGTGTTGTAAACCACCTGCAATATTCAATAAACATCAATAACTTATCGCCATCGAGTGATAACAGATTGCAAAGGTGATTTGGCACTACCCAAGCATCACAAAAATTAAGGCTTAATTAAGCAACATATACACCAAGGCCAACCTCAAACTCGGGAGTGGGAAATGAGAAATCAAGTACAAAACAAAGTAATACTTCACAATAAGCAGTTTAGGAAAGCACACTGAATTAACTAGAAGCACAGATTGCATACCATATATACTAAGGAAAAAAATTTGTTCCAAACTTTCACATAAATCTTTAACTTCAAACAAAACTTCTGTCTAGTAAGCTGTCACTGGTAGTCGATTCAACAAGTGGAAAGAATCCCATATGTACACATAGCATGGTCTAGCTTTCTGAAGGTTCGAAATCTGACACTTCAAGAAAACTAGGGAAAATATGCTTTTCTGATCCTAACATGTTTGCAAGTCCTTTGCTGCATCTCATTTCAGACATAGTGCACTCGTTTTTCAATCTTTTGGGGGCAGTCGAGGAGAAAGTGTACTACATAGCACCAAGCCACAACCAACAAAGGAAAAGAAAAAAAGAAGACAAAAAGAAGATAAGCAGAAAAATGAAAATGCAATGACAGAAAAAACATACCTCCAAATCAATTACAAAAATTTTTAAAAAAATAAGAACCAGATTGATACGCTTTCAAGGGGGCGAGGAAAAGGGGGAAAAATGAAGAAATCTAGGTGTGTGACTTAATTTTTGTCACTTGTTAAAAATAAGATTATGATGACTGATGAATACGAGACTTGTAAATCTTGAATAAGAAATTAAGACATACCTCGTGCCATTGAGTATGTCTCTCGTTTGAGTTGTTCGACTATCCCAAGTGCCTTGATCTTCTCGCTTCTACTTCACTTATGTTTGCTGAGTGATGGATAACACATAATCTTGATTGAGTGAAAAGAAGGATCAAGAGCCAATTTATAGATGCATAAGTGACCCTTCCCATCTTTGATCATTTACAAGCCTCAGTGAATCTTCTCCTTGATAAGATAAATCTTATTATGTTGTTTCAAGAATGTACATACACAGTAAAAAATTTATATGCTTCATTTATGTGAAGTTTCATAAATGTAAAAGATAATTTCATTAATCACTTGATAGATTCATGACTTTGATCATAGAATCTTATGATTCACTGATTAGGTACATGACTTTGGTTACAATACCTGGAACCTATCTATACATGTACTTAATTTGTCCTCTCATATGTATGGGATACAGTGTATAATGTTACATTTATTTGCATATTACATTTATGTGATCATGAAGGCGACCAAAACCGGTAACTAACCTAACATTCCTGGGTGGAAAACGCCTCACGGAGGAAAAAATACATGTAAAGAAGAAACGGAAAGCAAACAAACAAAGAAAAAAGGAAAATTCATACCCTTTGAGGACAGTTGGCCTGTGATCAGGCATGGTGGTTCTTTGTGGAAGTGAATGTGGTTGTCAAACGAGGAAAAAGAAGCTGATCAGACAGGGAGAAGATGATCCCAATAGGCACCAGTTCCCTAGTATTAAAAACGATGAAGTTTACCCCCCTTCTTTGTTTCCAACGTTAGTTTTTCTAGCTGTAGCTCCCTACATCTTGCTGTAGATTTATTTGCATTTTCCGATGCTCTTTGCTCGCTCAGGCAAGTTGTTTCTGTTATCAGGGGAACTGGTTTGACAAAAGTGACACTGCGTGCCTAGATGTGGGAATGACTATGGTAAGCAAAGGAGGTAATTTCCGGTTGACTATTTCCAAGAGTTTTCGGAAGTGGACATGGGGGTTAAATGCACTAAACCCCCCAAACTTTGCCGTTATTGTGTCTACGGCAAAAGTACTTAACCACCCCTTTTTGAAAAGCCAAAAGATAAAGAAATAAAAAATTTATTTATCACCCGGTCAAGATCCATTTGGATTGTGATTTTAAGGAAAAATTTTTGAAAAATTCTCTTGATAAAATTTTTAATTAAATTTTTTTATCTCATATACATCATATTGCTACCTTATATCTTTTTTAGAATAATTTCCAAAGTCTCCATACAAACGAGCTCTAAGATATTATAGTATCGAGATTGTAATTAGTATTACAATAAAATAATAAGTGTCTATAGAAATGGTTTGAGTGGGTAAAGTGCAGCTCAAACTAATGTTGAATGGGTTTTAGTGGAGTTAACTTGTGGATGCGTCGTTTGCTATCATGGTTGTCACTCAATGGTCAAAAATCTACTGGAAGTTTTTTTGTAAGGAATCTGAGAGATTTTGTGCATTGTCTGCAACATTGCCAGGCAAGAGAAAGGCATAAGCCTCTTTTTAGATGCTGTCGAAATGGGAAGAAGACAAGGCAGCTTTGCTATCACCAGTTGGAAAATCTAGACAAAGATGTTTGTACTGTTAAACCAGCTGGCAGTAACTTATTTTAGCTCATAATCTTGCTAATGATTGCTAATTCAGCCTAAGTAACAAACTCAAGTATTTCTAAGTTCTATCCCATACCTACCAAACGTCTGTTAGTTTAATGAAAAAACGAAATTATTTGTATTATTAAGCCAATTGAAATTCATTTCGATTAACTATTTTTCGGGTGTTTTTGAAATATTTTACTATAATAATATATGTGAAAAACTTTTAGTATAGATGTTTTTAATGTTGCTTTCGGAGATATTTTTGAAAATATATTTTGAGGTATTTTTAAGATTTAAAAGTTTAATGGGGTATTTTCAAAATTTTATAAAACTTTGCCACCACCCACCACCACCATCACCCCTTCCCCCCTCCCTCCCTCATTCTTTCTCCCTTTTCCTCCATCCCTTCATCCCTTTCTTCCTCCCCTCTCTTTCCCTTGTCCCTTCTTCCTACCCCTCTGGTTGCCATGGCTGGTGACCAATTTCTGATCATGACCCGCGACCAAATCTGGTCGCAGGTGGTGACCAGAGAGGGGGTGAGGGGGAGGGGGGTTGCAAGAGAGGGTAGGGAGGAGGGAGGGAAGGGGAGGGGAGGAGGAGGGAGGAGAAAGGAGAGGGGAGGACGGAGGACGGAGGAGGAAGAAGGAGAGAAGAAAAGAGGTGAGGGGGGGGGTGGTGGTGTGTGATGGTGGTTGATGGTGGTGGTGGATGAAGAGTGAAGAAAATAGAGGAGTTTTTTTTAGTGTATTTGAAATGTGTTATGTTTTTTGAGTTGTTTTTGAAGTTGTTTGTAAGGTTTATTGGATAAATTTTATATGTACTCACAGTGTAAGCATACTATCACCGTTAAATTTATAATACATGTGTAAAAGTTGAATTTCAAATTCAAATATTGTATAATTGTCATTCATCCAAAACTAACAGTGTATACACTGTCAATGTAGGAAAGATTAATCCAAAACTTGAAGACAAAAACAGTTTTTTCAAAGAAAGATGTTTGTATTGTTATACCAGTTGGTAGTATGAGAATCTGGTTCATAATCTTGGCCTTCTAAGGAGACTGTAAATACTTTTTACTAATGAAAATCTCACATGTTTTTTTTAGAAGTACATGCCACTAGCAGTTGTAATATTTTGAGAAAAATTGCAAAGTTACAAACACTTCTTCCCCATTACCTATATTTTAGTATGATTAAGTATCTACTTGAAGTAATCATTGGGATTGGCCTCAATGGTTACGAAAGGACTGTTAATCGAGCTATTGGAGTTTTTTTCACTACCTTTTGACATAACACTTATCGATGACTGCCCCTTTCTCTAATAGTAATAGGTGGCTCAATCATCTACTTACGTAATTTCCAAATCTATTTTGTTAGCAGACAATCTTGGGAACTACTGTTGACACAAAACAGTCTGTAGCAGTCGTAGTGGACGCGTTAGCGGTGAGCAAGCGAGGAGCGAATGAAATGAGCTGTCACAGGTCACAGTAGGTATCTGAGCGAGGATTGTTGAAAGACTTTGGTCCGGTCAAACTGTGCTGGTTCCTCGCGGCCAACAAAAATAAAAAATGGGAAGAAGTGTCTCCCACAATTGAAAGCTAACCAGCGAAGAAAAGAAAAATATGAGAAAGAGGATTAAGCCAAGAAGAATCTCATTCTGCTTTCTTTTTGAAAAGTCAAAGTAGTGATAAATAAAAATAAGAATGATTAAAAGCAAAACGAAAAGGAGCATATTTGGAGGGGTGGACATTATAATTTATAGCCCTCCCTTCTTTTCCTAGAAAAGATGAAAATAATATGGCTACAGAAGCACCGACGGATTTTGAAACAAGAGCTTTTACAGGACGATATGAAAGAAATTCTTTGATTCTTTTGAACCTATAGCCTTTTTTTATATCTTTTTTTTCATGATAAAATAAAAGCTAAAGCACTTTGTCCCCTATCCTTTATCTAGACGTGTTGTGGTGTAAAAAGATGCAAATCCAACAAGAAGAGAAGGCAGGCCCCTCATGGGCAGCTCTCGGTTGGTCACGGCAAGCCTCCTTAAGGAGCCGTTGTCCAGTCCCACCAGGATTCAAGTCCCATGGTTATCATGTTCGGGGGGATGGGGCCTCTCCTCCCGGGCCGGTGGGAGATTAGTCGAGTCCAGTTTACCTGATGGCCCGAATACCCCTCCGTCAGTCAAAAAAAAAAAAGAAGTCAAGGTCTGTTGTAGGCTTGAAGTATACTCCAAGAATTAATTTATACGTTGACAAATCTTGATCATGAAACATTCTGGAAACACTAAACATTATTGAAGACCACAGTTCACGTCACCAAAAATGAATTATAGTCATACAGTTTTGGAGGTCCCATCCTGCAGGAAAGCTCCGAAAGCAAATAGTAAATGCTAAAAACATTGAAAATATGCATTGCGGAGTCGGAAAGAAAAGCATGAAAATGTCGGAATGATTAAGGATACCGACAACATTAGAATGGCTGAAAAGGAAAAAAAAAAAAAGAAGAACGAACCAGAAAGAGTACTTCAAAAGTGGAAATTAAGGAGATCTACTGTTTAGGAAAAGGTTCAAACACTAAAATTAGTGGTGCTCTGTACCTGGACAGTGTCCGCATGAAATTAAAAGGTCTTTTGAAGTGATGATGAGCTAAAGTTGAGTGGCAAATAATGAGTTGCTTTAGCAAGAAAGAAAAGAAAAGAAAAAGTTTTCCTATTAACCAAGGAAAGAGGGAGGAAAAGAAATGAAGGTCGAGACTTCGTCCTCAAGTTTTCAATCAAAAATTGTTGATGTTGAAACTTAAAAGCCCTATGAAATCTCAGACCCCTTTTTTTTTTGCTTTCTTTCTTTCTTTCTTTATATGAAGCCCTTATCTTGTCTTCTCTAAAATTCTTTTTTTTTTTTATTATTAGTCGTTTTTAGAGACCTGCAGCAATATAATGAAATTGTAAAATCGGATAAGGAGCATTAATTACAGTTGATAGTTGACGTTTTTTTTTTGGAAATTTTGCTGCTTGATATCCCAAAAAACGTTTTGTTCTCCGTCAGTTGCCGTGATTGTCACTTGTCGCCATGCAAAACACACGGGGCAATAATGAATGGAGGACGCCATTTTACCCGTAACAATTGCAAGAATTTGAAACTACGTACAAGGAATGAATTCTTGAATTGTGGCCCAAAAAAAAAGAATTCATTGAAATATTAGTAGGTTGTTTGCGAGGACCATTAGCTGTTGACAAGCAGGTGAAGTGGTAGTTTCGGAACATGGAAGTCAGCAGGTAAAAGGTTGCTGTCAAAGAAAGAATGCGTTGCGTTTGTGCTAATCAGAGCTGCACTATTAAGTATGTACCAGAAGATGATGGTGGTGAAGAAATGGAGTGTTGAAAGGTGTTGATAATCATATATAATATATATATATGGATGCGTGCTTACATTGCAAGTAAGTTGTTCCCATAGATCTAGGGATTAACGAAGCACACATGACGTTTGCTTCCAAACAAGTGGCGGGTTTTCTTCTGGTGCTCTGTGTAATGCAATTTTGTTAGTCTCTCCTTAATTCCTGTGCTAAACAACTTTCCCATTAAAATTCTGCATTCTTCATTACTTTATTTAGGGACTAAAATCAGCAGAATATGTTTAGAAACTCTTGCTAAATTTGACAAATAGATGGTTGGACTATGGAGAATTGTTCTTGAGATGTTCCCAAATATATGCTTTAGTACTAGTAAATTTTACGTACGTGTGAAATAAAAAGGTGACAGGTGAATGTTTCAAACTTTTATAAACGCAAAACAAAATTTCAAGAAACAACTTTGTCAAAGAAGTTTGATGCATAGTTTAAATTTCATGGCACGAGCCAATTTAGACAATTTAGAGTTATAATGAAAAAAAAAACATTTACCATGATGCCAATTAGAACCATAGACAATTCAATATTCTTCAATCTTGCTTGTGAAGGAAACAATGAGATATGCTAACGGTAGTCAATTGACAACAAAACAAATATTGCAGGTCTTGAATTTCAGTGTGAAGCAAAGAGTTTTCTTGGGAGAGTAGCAGATCTTCTTTTTAAGCCTATTCCTTGCAAGGTTGATGACGACTGCAAGGGACTTAATCTTCCTTGGAAGTCATGTTATATGACTCAAACAGATATATGTGACAACCATGAGTGCAAATGTCTTCCTTTCCATGGATTTAAACTACAAAAGGTGCTATCCTAAAGGTGGCAGAGTGGAAGGTTGGATGTGTTGTGATAAGCTTTTGTATTGTCCTATGGGTTAAATAACAAAAACCCCCCTGTGGTTTGACTAATGTTTACTTTAATTCCATATGGTTTGGAAACCTATAATTTGACTCCCCGTCGTTTCAACTAAATTGAAAGTTTGACGGAAAACATCCACATTAACGGAATTTCTGTCAGACTTGCACTTTAGGTGAAACGATAGGGAGTTAAATTGTAAGTTTCCAAATCATAGGGAGTTAAAGTGAACATTAGTCAAACCACAGGGGGGTTTTTGGTACGAAACATTCTTCCAAGGGTTTGACTTATAGAGGGGTAATTTTGCCATTTTCCATTCAGCCGTTAATGTGAATGTTTTCCGTCGAACTTTCAATTTAGTTGAAACTATGGGGAGTCAAATTGTAGGTTTCCAAACCATAGGGAGGTAAAGTGAACATTAGTCAAACCACAGGGAGCTTTTTGGTATTTAACCCTTATCCTATTTACCTCTAAAGTTGGAATAAAGAAGCCTTATCTTTGCATACCCAAAAAAAAGATACCATTAGCTTTTTATGGTGAAGGAAGCATAATGGAAGAACATTCTTTTCTTAAAATTTCTGTTTATTTTTTTCCGTTAGAACTTAGTATCATTCAAATTCACATATACACACGCACGCACACAAGCACGTGCGCATACACACACGCACATACATACATTAGAAACAAAAAGTTAATTAAAAGGAAAAAAAATAAGTGCAGATGGATTTTCCAATAATACATTTCTTGAGGATTATAAAGGTAATGAACAACAAAAGTACACATATTAATGGATTTTAAATAACACAATTTTATATGAGTGAATGTAATTGCACTTGATTGGAAGATAAATTAGGCACGCCCACCCTATCAAAATTATTGTAGAAAGACAAAATAGGGTCCTGAATGTATTTCTAGTTAAGGGGTTTTATTAATGTGGTTCCAAATTGTCAAATGTTGAAACCTTGGAGTTTAAAAGTTTCAGTTGTAGAGATCATGATGTTATATTTTTAATGAAAGAAGTTAAGTAATGTAGAACAGTAGAATATATATGAAAAAAGGAAACTACTTATATCAAATTTCATTAATTCTAAATTCTTTTAACTTTTTTTTTCTTGTATTCTTTTCACATGTTTGTTTTTGAACATGAGATTTTTTTTTTTTTTGGATAAAATCATTATTCAATCTTAGATGAATATGTAAAATACAAAATTAAATTAGTATAAATTATTTTTTTAAAAAAATTAAATCATAAACGAGATAGGACGTACACCCACTGATCCGATCCTCTTTCAACTAATACCCGATTAGTTGACACGTGGAACAGATAATGGACAGAAAATTGCTAACTCACAAGGTGTGGGTTGGATCAAAAAAATGCTCAGGTAACCGACTTATGCCCACCCCTATTGGTAGCACAATTCCCAAGGAGAGAGAGAGAGAGAGAGACTCAAAATTCAGCCACCTCTAGACTCCAAAGTTCGAAGGTTTGCACCAACTGCTGCATCTTTTGAGATTTACTTGGTAATTTACTTTTGGCCCGGGCAAAAATTAAGTCACTTTCAATGAGCAGTAGTACGGTTGCCACTTGCCAAGTGTGTTGATGTACTTGTAATGGAGGAAGGAAGAGACTTCTTTTTTTTGCCCCCATTGGTAGGAAAGATGATGCCTTCCAACTCCAAAATTTTTCTGGGTCACTTGTTTCTTGAGGCCATATTAAGGCAAAATATGCATCTCACAGTCCTGATCTGACCTACAAGTAATTTAGGAAAACAAACATAATTACAGTTTTAGTTTCTTTAGCTGAGTTTAGGACTTCATCGAGGTCACCTAAAATAAAAGAGAGATTGAACTGTATATTACATCTATGACGCCTACCATCACGAGAAAACACAAAACTCAATGTAGTCTAGACACATTTTAAACAGTGCCAAACCTGCATTAACCATTTCCTAGAAGAAAAAAAAACCTGCATTAACCAAACTAATCCCCAACTTGTTCAGAACTCAAATTTCCAGGATCATACCAAGATTTGATCCATCAACTAAACTATATATGTTGAACAATTAATCTAAACTACATATCTAACTTTGAGGTAAAGTTCGTTGATTTCTTTAGCATAAGTCTATCTGAAAGTAAGTCCTCAGGATAAGGTTCATACAAGCCAATCACAGGTTTTCATAGTTCTTATATGAGATAACAGAAATAGAGAAATGAAGTTTTTTTTCGCTCAATATTTGATATGTAAGTATTACTAGAAGAAAAGTGAAAATATTTCTCTGCTAATGCAGCATATCTATGTAAGGAAGACCGAATATTAAGCAGTAACCAACCAACAGTACAGCCATAAAATATTTGGCTACTTGAACGACTTTCTTCACACATCAAAGGCAAGCAAGACAATCTGGAGTTTGAATGAAATACCTAACCATGATACAATAGATTCATCAAAACTTTAGGAGAACTGTCTTTTTGACAATTCTGCACTTACAATTACTAAGCCGTTTTTATTACGTGTTTTTTGCATTACGTATGACCTAATGACACAAACTCCATTAATACTTTACTGAGAATCAGATCCAAGAACCAAACAACAAGAAAATAAGAGCTAAAACTGATTACTATTGTGTATTGTGTTCATGCTGGTAGTATGGAATAAAATTGATGGATGTTAATAAATGCTCAGAAGCAAGTTGCAAGCAAGCATTTAACTCAATACCTACCGTTTATAGAATATGCATACAAGCTTCTCTGAAGAGAACAAATGAAAAGCAATATATTCAAAGAAAAGAAAAAAAGTTATTGGTTTCATTTAACATGTGAACAAATGAAGGCAGTGAAGCATGCTGCATTCCCTAAGATGAGCACAAAGCTCTAAAGTTAAGCCACAAAGCATCAGTTCCAAGTGAATTTATCAACAATAAACAAAAGCGCAATGTAACTAGTACTAAAAATTCAACAGCCATAAATACAACTAAAGCATATATGGGAATTATCAGATCTCTCTAAATCAGCAATGCCATTATTGCCTTTCCCTGCATAAAAATGATACATAAGTTCGCTAGTTCTTTAGATGCAAAACCATACTTTGAACTAGGAGATCGCAGAGCTTTACATGCTTCATAAAAATGAAAAAAGAGAAACCAAACCAGAAGTCTAGTACAACCTTTGGATTCAAATGAATCCTCCAACTGAACTAGGATCTAGACACGAAGGAAATGTTAACATCATAAAAATAATCAGAACCAAACAGTACGTGTTCACTCGTAATAACTAATAACTTCCAAAAGGATGACAAATACCCAATATTACCTCTCCGCAGGTGATAAAACAGGAAAAACACTCTTCTTACTCTTTAAACATTTGCAGTACTTCAAGTTCTTAAAATCCTCTTCCCGCACCCCTATTGAACAACCTACAGCCTTATAACACCTCCACTCAACCATCAAGGTTGAAAGCTCCAAGAACATTGAACTAGCCATGAACAATGACATTATCATATTTAATCTCCAAAAAGTTGAAGTGCAATAGATCCTTAGGAGAAGTGTTTTTCACCTCATGGGAAACTTTTGTGTGAGTTGGCAAAGATTCTATGAATCTTTTTGAAGATAGGGACTTTAAGCCTCAGTTGATCGTATCAAATCTGACAGTATAATCATCAGGAAATCCTCAAGTCATTCTCGTTTAACTATTTTGGGGAGAAATTTACTAGGCTTGCTATAAGGATAAATGGAAAACTTACCAGAACAAAATGTATTTAAAAAGCAGCAAGACAAAAGGAAAGTCAACATACATGACTTCAAGATTATACCAGCTTTCACCTGCAAAAAGCATAACCATTCCTGTCTTTGGGCTGCATTTGAGCAGGGTAACACCAGTAACAGTTGAACACTCAGATTTCTGTTTCAGGCATTTAGATGGAAACATACAAACGAAAGTAACCTGATACAGCACCTAACTGCCTACAGTTCCATGAATGATGAACTTAATTAGGAAAACACATGTACAGGCTCAGCGGTTGAAATGCACTAACTTACTGTTATGAAACCTCTGAACTGACAGATTATAATTCTCATGGCGGAAGTTAGGACTATAAAGGGATGCGTCCATTTATGGTTTCCGGCACTATTTTGGAGATATTTTCATCCAACTATTTTGGGGAGAAGTTTACTAGGCACAATAACGATATATGGAAGCCTTACCAGAACAAAATGCATTTCAAAAGCAGCAAGAGAAAAGGAAAACTGACATACTGGACTACAAGACCATACCAACTTTCACCTGCACTGCAAAAAACATATCATTTCCTGTCTTTGGGCCTCACCTGAGCACGTTAACAACAGTAAAAGTTGAACACTCAGATTTCTGTTTCAGGCAGTAAGATTGAAACATATATACGACAGTAACCTGACACCGCACCTAGCTGCCTACAATTCCATGAACGATGAACTTGATCAGGAGAATACATGTACAGGCTCAGCGATTGAAATGCACAAACTTGATGCTATGAAACCTCTAAACTGACAGATTATAAATTTGACAGCGAAAGTTAGGATTAAAGGGAAATGTCCATGTATGGTTTCCAGCAGGTTAATCTGCGGAAAATTAGCATATTCAGAGATTAATGAATCTCTCCCACAATACCATACTCAACAACTATTAACAAATATTTTAGAGTATTAGCTCAGATTTTGCAAAATTCACATGTTTATATATTCTAACTGATTCTAGTAACCATATTAATTTCATATTCAGATTACCTTTCAGAGTGACTATAAGCATCTGAATTAGGACTAATTAGCAATTTGCAAAACAATCAGGTCTCCACGTTTCATACAATTTATTATACAAGGTAAATCAAGCGAATTATGCAGTCAAAGAATCATATCACCCCGATTGAAGAAACCTCCAACAGTTGGATTGCAGTGAAAAGATAGACAGATTACGAGTTTGTGCGTGAATCTAACGGCTTCTAATCAAGTTTTCTGGCTCCTAATCAGGCTTTTGGAAAGGAAGCGTTAGATTCCCGCACAAACCTGAAATATGCCTCTTCTCTCAATAGTTTCGACAGAGTAATGAATCCCAAGGCATATACAGATTACGAGTTTGTGCGTCAATCTAACGGACTCCTAGGCTTTCCGGCACCTGATCAGGCTTTAGAAAGCAAAGCGTTACATTCACGCACAAACCTGAAATATGCCTCTTTCTTCTTTTTCCATGTCAATGCTTTCGACAGAGTACTTTGTCGGCCGTGATAGCTAGGGTGAATGTGTGTCTATTATATATATACGCGAGCATATGCTTGGTGAGCTGTACATAGTTGTAGTAGTTGATAGGGTTTGGCATTTGGCAGTGGAGAGTTCAAAGCAGTTGGGACTTTGGAGTAGGGAAGAAGCCAGGGGAAATTTGCGAATTAGAGGGGGTTGATTTGGTGCCAAATGGAGGTGGAATTGTACTTGATTTTGACAAAACACGTGTTTGAACTTTGAAGTGGAGTTTTGAGTTAACTAAACTACCATATAGTCAGTCAAACTTGACCATTACGTGTTGTGTTTGACAACTTAATTTAATATTTAAATTTAAATTTAATAAATTCAAATTTTAACAGATTCAAATATATTTGATTAGTAAAAATACTGAATTTTTACGTAAAACTTGCTCTAAAAATATGTCATAAGTTATTTACTTATCATTTAATATAATATGTACTTAATTGTATCAAATTTGGTATTTAAGAATTCAGTAATTCAATAGATTCAGACTTCAAATTTTCGTGTTTGGATTGTAATTTTCTGGAGTTTTTGTAAACGATTTGATATATATAAGATAGAAAAGTGATTGAAAAATATGTTTACGGAATTCTTAGAGATTTTTAGGCACGCGTTAACACATCTAAATTTCACCCAATCTTTCATGTATATATACATACTAACAATTATTATCTTTCCTTATATTTATATATTTTCTATTTAATCTTACCTACTCTCCCCTTATATTTATTTATTCACTCTAATTAATCTTACATTTTCAAACATATGACACTCAAAATATATTTTAATCAGTACCCATCGGTTAAATAGTGCATCTTATCTTGCTAATTAATACCCAGTTTTATCCGTTAGAAAAGCTAGTATAAGCTCACCGTTGTTTATTTTATTAATTATCTCTTTATTACTTTTCCCCTATTTATTTAATATGTGATGAACTACTATATAAGAAACTAAAACTAATACAAGTATGGTAGATTTTAAAGTTTGAGATAAATTACCCTGTAGTTTTAGTTTCCTAATTTTGTATCATAGTCATATCATTCCCTATAAATAACTAGATATATGTAATTTTGGTAAACAAAAGATAAGCCTCATAATGTCAGCAGCATAAGTTTCCCGTGCCGCTAATTTACTAGGGGACGTGACGGCTACAGCCAATTGGCCCATTCCATCTAATTTATGAAAATACAAAAGAGCCCAATAAAAAGGAGCTTTGGCCCACGAATGTCTCATTAATCAAGTCAACCAACTTTTGATTTCAATTTGGAAAAATGAGTAAAATGGTCCATCACATTTTCCAATCTTTTCTTTTGGTCCCTCACATATAAAGGGCACAAAATTGTCTCTCACACATAATAAGTATGTCAATTTGGTCCGACAACCCATTTTTTTACCAAATTTTTTGACTAAAAAAGCACGTCCAAGTCACATGTTCATACTTCAAGACACAATAGAAATATAAATAAAATTTTCCTCAAACAAAGCCCTCTCACCACCTCTTCTCTTTATCCATTTTTACTCACCTCTAAACTGCCATCCTACTCTCTCCCCTTCTTCCCCACCAATGCGCCACTCTCTCTCCTTTCACTATGACCCACAGTCCTCCTCCTCTTCAATCTCTCCCTTCCTTTTTCCTTCTCTCTTTTCATCGTCCCAAAACCATTTCTCCCCAATCTAAGGACTACTAGAGGCCAAGAGAAAAGGAGAAGAGGTAGAAAAAAAGGTTACAAGTAGGTAGGGAAGAGAGAAGAGAGTGGCGGATTGATAGAGAAGAGATGGGAAAAGAAACTAGAGGGAAGGTTTTCTTGAGGTGCATCTTATTATTCTTCATATTTTGCCCCTGAAATATAAGCACTTGATTTAGGGGTGCCATTTTTAGCAAGAATTTTGGTCGAAATAAGTTCTATGATCAATTTTCACATTTGTTATATGTGAGGGAGTATATTGTACAAGTTTGTACGTGGGAGGCCAAAAAAGAATTTTCTTGAAATGTGAAGGACTATTTTAGTCATTTTCCTATATTAAAATCTAAAGTTCTTTGACTTGATAAATGATGTAGAAAGTAGAATATACGTGGAGATATGGCTCTGAGCAACTAGTCTTGAGATTGTAGATTGTAGGAAGGAGATAAGAGGCTGTTAATACATGCTTGGGCATAATATAATCAACATGAAAATTTAGGAGTTTCATTTAGTTCTTTTTTTCCCCCAAAAGGTCAGACTCTTACATAGTTAAGTCGCAAAAATCCTAGATTTTTGAGATTCAATGGATAATAGTTCGCAAAAACACAAAGTACAGTACAGTTTTAACCATTAATACAAAGTTATATTCTTGGCAAAACCCCAAAAACACAAAAGTACAGTACATCTTTATCATTAATAAAAGTTATATTCTTGCCTAACAAAAAACAATTCAGATAAATGAGATAAATTATCTCTCAATTCCCTAGTTGAATAACGAGAACATCTATGAATTTGTTAAACCACCTTTCATGACAATAGTCACAATCGTCTAATCTTACACGCAGATCATGAATACCAAACCATTCTAGCTAGGACTTAATGGACTACACTAATAGTGGGTAAACCCCAAATGTTGAATTAAAGCAAAGGGAATTGATTTAATCTCAATGACCCTTATTGTTCAGGAACATCTTCCCTGTTAAGCCACATGTTAGAGCTTCATTAGGTACCTTCCTTACACGATCAACGCCTTCAGCAAAAACAACACCCATTCCCATATGCAAATGAGGTTCAATGTGACAATGGAACGCCCACACTCCTGGATTATCAGCCACAAACCTTAGAGCAGTCCATCCATATGGAAAAATCACAGCAGTATTTCCTCAGTGGTGGATTTCTTTAGGTTAAATTTTGCCTCATCTTCCTTAGTGAATTTCCCTTCTCCATATCCCAAAACCCAAAAAACATGGCCATGCAAGTGCCATGGATGGATATCACTCACATTTGCCGCCAATGCATTTGCATTTTGGAGTATAACATCAACAGTCCTGTTGAAACTCAACATGTAAACCCCATTACCATAGGTTGAATTAGGGTTTGGAGCTTGTTTCATCACATCGTAGTCAGAGGGGAAATCTTCAGGCGGATTTTTATGATCAAATGCATTCTTTAGGCCATATTTGATGGATCCCAAGTAGGGAGTGGCAGGTAGGACTAATGAGACGTTGTTGATAGCCCATTTAGTGTATCCATCAATACGATTTTGAGTGCTGAGGAGAATAATACGATGATCATAAGTGGTGGGAGGTTTGGCAGAGCCCATTTGAGCATGGATCTTGTTAGAGAATGCCTTGCTATGATTGTAATCATTCCAAAGGGGAGCAATAGGTGGTGGTGAAGTAGGAAGTTTTGATGCTGAAGTAGGAAAGTAGTTCAATATGGTTAGGGCTTGAGGGGTTTTTGGTTCTCTTCCTCTTACACTTAATGAAATCCAGTAATTTTTGGAGGGTTCTTGATCAGTTGGGAATAAGATTGAATAGCTTTCACCAGAGTAAATGTCCATATTGTCCACAGAAAATGGCTGTACATAATTTCCATCAGCTTCAACGACCACTAGCTTGTGATTCTGTAGAAATGAGAAAAGAATGGGAATCAGATATCTGATGATTTCTTTTTGTTTTTAGCAAAGGAAGAATATGCTCTGACCTATCCCTTTCAGTGCTAATTTTTCATCTAATAAAAGAAAAAAGAAACTTCAATAATATCTAATGGTTCGAGTTTTCTTGAGAAATAAGCATAGGAACCAATTATATCTAAGATAACAAGCATTAAACTTTCAAAAAGCAACATTTAAAAGAAGCTTTAAGTCAGGAGTTAGGACTGACTTAATCCTTGAAAGATAACCTATGCAGATATGGGAAAAGAAACATGGTTTCGAATAATCCAATAGATCTTAAATAATCCAATAAATAAATATCGTGAAACCAAATCTAGACCTTTGATTGTCCTTTCTACAATCTTTTACTGCCTCAAATATCTCTTGTCTAATGTGATAATTTTCTACTTCTTACGTTTTCTATTTTTCTCTGTAACTTGCAAGTTTGCCACAACCAGAACGAAGTCGAATCATGGGCACTTTCGTGCAAGGCCCTCATTGCTAAATAAGTACATATATATATGTTGGTCCAATCTTGCACAAGGCTTTCATTGATTCCTTTCACAGGCATGCAAGAAATTTGCAGGCAAGTCTGGCCATTCATATGTCCTTAATCTTAGCGTTTGTTCTAATCAAGAAAACTTCAAGTTCATGGAGATTTTACAAGAAGGATTGGTGTTGATGTATGGTTACCGTACAAAATTTTGACTTCTATATAAAACCAGTAAAAACCCAAAAAAGTAAATGAATCAAATCTTTGTCCAAACATCCATGTATGTAGAACATAAAATGGTAATATACATGTCGAAAAACCTTCTTTATACTATGTTCTGATAAGATTACTTTCAAAAGTTGTATCATATTTGGGAGGGAGAAATTCAATCATTCTTATATAATGTCATATTTCTTTCTTTGATGATCTAGATTGGGAAGGGACACAATACTTCAGGCATTAGGGTTTGTCTGAGCCCCTTACATTTATAGATTTGCATGTGTGTGAAATTTGATCACTTACTTTGATCATATCCTGTACAGGAAATTTGGCCAAATTAGGACAACTCCATCTCCATCGCGAATCTAATATAGATCCATTAAAACAAAGAAAAAAGTATGCCATCAATATCCTAGAGACAACAAATCTATGGGTGTCATCCAACCAAGTCAATACAAATGCATAATATCTAGCTTTAAAGGCACCACTCGTGGACTTAGTTTTACCCCAAAGATTGCCTACTGAAAAAGTACAAGTCTACAACTGGTCCCTCTTGTAGATTGTCCTTTGCCCAATAAAAATGCTATGTACCAATTTTCACGTCCACATAGTGTGCTGCACTACAGCACAAAGGGACCTTAGTCGCTTTCCAGAACAACTTCATGGCATCTAATTTGTCTACTTCTTTTTCCCTTCTTCTTTTTTTTTTTTCAATTATTAGTTTTCTGTAAACATCATCTACTGTATCTACTTGCCGATGCATATTCTTGCCAGGAATACATTAGAGGATTTTTATTCTCTCATCCTACTCTCAGAATACTCCTCCAAGCAAGGAAAATTTTCTTTCATCTTATGGTAATATTCTGCTAGTAAACAGTATAAGCTAAAACTTGTACTACATGTAAAGAAAATTAGCAATCTATTTTCTGGTGCCTATCGACTCTTGTAGAGGTTCAAATTTCAAAATCCCGCTCCTGCATTCTCTTAGTTTACCACCAATTTTTTCCATTTTAGAACTATTCTATGGTGTAAATTCTTACTTAAGAATTATGCTAGCTAAGTCAAGTGTGCATCAAATTTGAATGGACAGTCTGATGTGGTTTAACCATCCATTTTTCTATTGTTTAACCTAAAAGTTCCCATTAGAAATGCTTATATATGGTAGATGACATAGAAGTTTTCTTTATACTTTGTGTTGATGGGATATGTTTGCTACAAGAAAATTAACAGTTCATCTATAAATAAGTATACTAAGGTCAAGACCCCTAAGAATTAGAGGTCTTGAATTAAAATTCGTCCACCCTTTCTTCACCTTTAAGTCTCGCCCTCCCTGCGGGAAAAATTTTTTTGAAAAGAAAAAGTATACTGCAGGAATATATTCCGATTATTCCACTTGGGTTCACAAGTTGGTAGAACTTGTTCTTGGCCTTTCCAACTTACTTTATATCATCCTCAAAGAATTTGTCATCTTGGCCAGAATTTTTTACCCAACTTGACAACTTTTTTATAGTATTTTCCAAGAAAGTAAAAGGATGAAATGTGGACATGTATTCATTTGACAGTGAGCTAAATTATTTTCTACCAGAGAAGAAGGTTTAATTTCATTTCCAAAACAGGGAATACTAACAAAGGCAGAATAGTCTGCTTCTTTAGGAAATCGTCCCTTATATTGATTGGTAGAATTTAAAGGTTAAGTTCTACATTATCCTGGAATTAAGTTCATGGAAGCAGACTAGTCAGTTCCGCTATAGGAAAAAGCCATCGTTTTTTAGTTTTCTATCAATTACTATCAACATGACCTTAACATCTCATCTATCCAAGGGATAGAAAATAAAATAGAAAAAGCAAATTGATTTATTTTTATATTATGTTTGTTCAATATTCTATGTCTATGAAATGCAAATACGCGATTCTAATCAATTGTTTTCTTTCGTTTTATAATGACTTTAGCAGTATGGAGAGGGTTTTTCTTGATTGATTATTTTAACTAATTATAAATTCTAATTTTGGATAATCAATTTTTTGATGTTTTAGGTTGTTTTTTTAGTCTAATTATAGATTTTTTTTTAATGACAAAAAAGCTAAAATCTATAATCTCCCAAAAAAATAGCTTTTAGTGATTCTAATTAATTATTCTCCATAATCAATTTCTATGATCAGAATTGTAAAAACCTAAAGCAACCAAGAACAAGGCCTAAGTGTGCTATAGATAGACTTAACATTTAGCAACAAACAAGTTGGCTAAATGCAAAATTTTGAAGATTAAAAAGGATAATAAGAATTTTTTTTATCTAAAAAGTATTATTTTTCCTCCTCAATATTATCAAATAGACCAAAAGAGATTGGACAAAGAAAAGAGATGGTAGATTCTTTACCCCAATTGCCAAGTTGAGTGAAGCTAGTGCTGTAGTGCTGGTTACCCTTAGCCTGTAAGTCTTGTTTGGATGCACATGGAGAATCTGAGGTGCACATGGTTCATTGCCTCTGAATTCGCATATGCTTGATGATGAATTGATGAATTGAGCTGCTAGGGAACAATTGTACTGCCCTCTCCCATTGATCAGAAGTGTCTAATTAAAGGTTACCCCAAAAAAGAAGACATATAAGCTAGTATAATAATAAAAACATTATAATTTCTATCAACTACTAAATTTATCTTGGCAAAATATGAAAAATTAATGCACATTAACCATGAGTTTTTACAGGGTTTTTTTTGTCTCTTATTTGATATCTTTCATTTATTACATTAAGAATTAGTAATGCATTGTCAATATATTGTACTCCTCACATATCAATAGCCATCCTTCCATACTTGTTGTAATTTAATTTGTTTTTATTTTCTCATCTTCCATTCGAATTCTTCCCTTGTTGAAAGGACTAAAACCAAAAAGCAAGAACACAGACCTGAAGAAAAAAAATGTTTTCCCTTGTACTTATTTGCTTTTTTCTTTCCCATAACTTTCTGTGAATCACTAACTTTTACACCTCGAATATAAATGAAAAGTTATTGCGCTTAAAAGAAGATAAGTTGGTACAAACAAATCAAGATAATAAAGTAGGACCATGAAACCTTTGAGCAATTTTTTTTCCATTTTATAATAGGCAGATCTTTTTTTTATATATATATGATTACTTAACCAAATTTCTTTTATCAATAATTTTGAGCTATAAAAACTATTCAGACATCATTGCACACGTCCCATGGTGCCTGATCTAGGATTCTCCATATTTTGTGAAGAAAACATCTTTCATGTCAGCATTCTCAAGAAAAGAAAAAGCTATGCCTGCATTCTTACGTTTGAACCATTGGACTCAGATCACCGGAAAATCAAGAAAGATAAACCATCTCATATGTAACAATGGGGAGAAGGTGCTGGCTAGTGAAACAATATGCACCTATCACTTATTCTAGACAAATGGAGCGAGTCAATCACTTAAGCAGTGCAAATCAGCATGGAATTCTGTAATAATTATGTCAGCTTAGTTGAAGTGGACGATGTACCGCACATACAAAAGAAAATAGCTTTCTTAACCCCCTTTTTTTTTTTTTGGCTGCAATAAAAAACGATGGTTTTTTGTTTTCTCTACCTGGGGCTCACCAATCCAACGAAATGGCTTGGAGGATAGGTCAACCTCTTGTAACTGAGAGCTTTTGTGCCACCAATCACTGAGTAAAAGATTAAACTCCCCATCATAGTGGAATGGTTCCTTTTCACCTTCTGGTAAATCCACTATCAAAGAACCATATAGCCCTCCAGATCGCTGCATACCATAATGTCCATGGTAGAAATATGTTCCAGCCTGCAGGTAACAAATGCAATAGCTTTTTAATTCAGGTACAAAAAAATTGATCAAAACTATTTATTTTCATTTAAGTGACACTGTCCTAGCAACCATAGTTGATAGTGCAGATAGATGATAATGCAGATAGACTAAGATAAAAAAAGGTGCAACTATGTTTGCTGTGTATCTAAGGTTAAAAAAGTTTTATGTTACCAAGATAACAAGTAGAATAGCTACCAAGAGGTCATTTTAGCTGTAAGGTTGATTAGCTAGCCATCATGTTAGAAAGTTCACAATGACTTTAATAAAATGTTGACAATAATACTTAGTCTGATTGCATGCTTACAAGGGCTTCCTCAGTGTGTGTGTGTGTGTGTGAGAGAGAGAGATGAATAGGCATAAAGATAAAGTGTGCAGTTGTGTAATGATTCAATGGAGTAGTTTGAAAAAGGGCAGGTGCAGGCCTGGAGGGGCTTAGCTTCTGATTTGATTTACCTTGTCAACTTTGAACCGGTAAACAAATGTTTCTCCAGGGTTAATTGCACACTGGGATATTGATGCAGTTCCATCCGCCCATGGTGTTCCAAACTGAAGAAAAATGAATCAGAATACAGTGCTAAAGCTTGAATTGGATTGCAATTTTTAGAAAAACTGTAGAAAAATAATACTGTAGCACAACAAGAACTTCCTATCAACCCTTGAGAAGAAAAACCCTTTATGCAAGGGGTACAAAACAAACCTGTCTTATACCATGCCAATGAATAACAACTCCTTCAGTATTAAGCTTATTTGTGAGCTCAACAGAGATGGTATCTCCCGCAAGAGCCCGGATCGTCGGACCGGGAAACTGACCATTGATTCCAATAACCACATTTTCGACACAATCCGGTGACCAGTACATAGACTCCACAGCCCATTTGAAATGCCTTGTTTTAGCACCAAAAGCTGGATTCTGAACAAGAGCTAAACAAATGAACAGGGAAAATGATAGTAGCCCTTGAACCAAATGTATCGCTAAAGCCAATCATTCTATCAAGAAAAGTAACCCTCCAAAAATAATTTGATTGAATAAAGATGGAAAGAAAACCAAAAGAGAGGGTGATCAAAGTGATACTAGGATGATACAGGGGAGATTTGACGTGGGATGGTAGGATATAGCACTCTTCGAATGCTGGATCATAAGTTTATATATAAGAACATAGGCACATTAGAGCTTGAAGATAGCAATTTATTTATTTATTTTTTTCGGTTCTTTATTGAGGAGAATTGAAATGGAAGCTAGTGATTCGATTTGTTTATTTGTGGACATGATTCTGCTTCATGGGCATATGTTCTTCATGTCCACTTATTGTGCATGGGTCAATTCATTTTTTTCTTCTTCTGAGAGCCTCCATGTGCTTTCCAAGTAGCATATGAAATCATTCATCTTCAATAATAGTTATTTCATCAATAAGGTTTCAACACTTTTCCAGGACAGGTTAAAATTTCAATAGTGGTAGTCTCTTCTTGGTGGGAAATATATAATGATTTAAAATATGAAATACAATCCATTACCATATATGTGTCATAGTTACATATTTTCTCACTCCTATATTTTTTCTCTTGTTTCACCTCATTTCTCTTTCACCACTTTTGCTAAATTATAGGTTTAGCGCGGAATCCTAGAATGAACAAGAATCTTTTTTCCAAAAACCCTACGCGGCTTAGCATCTGCTTTAGTATTCAGAGATAGAGTTCACCAACAAAAAAAACGATTGAAATATGTCTAATAGATATAAATATGAAAATTTCTAAATTCAATAAAGTGGGCCATCAATTACTTTGTGTACATCCTATGCCTCTAACTTCAAATAAAGTGAGCCATCATTTATTTTGTGTACATCTCCTGATATTTTCTCCTAATTTTTTCAATTGACACCAAAAAATAAGTTTATCCACAATCTCCAATTCAACCATACAAAATCATAGGTTTATTTTTCTATATCTACTGTTTTATCCTGATGATGAGTCATCAATCAAAGATTTCTGGCACTGTGGAAAGTCATAATCCAGCTCAGACAACTCATTTTGTTGGGAACTTTTGACGAAGGAGCTTACTTGGTAGTGCTTTAACACTAAGGCACCAACAGGGACCAGTCTTCATTTGGTCACCTAACTATCTTTTCTAGTTTAACTTTTCTTATTCTCCTTTTCATCTTTATAATATTTCAGGGGAGCTTTTTCTTGATGAATGATACTTGATAAGTAGATTTGTCAATTAGGGGGGAAATGAAAAGGCCTTAACTCCCTCAAGTCAACTACATGTTTTGTTTAACCCTTTTTTTTTTCCTTCGTCTGTAAGGGGGCTGGAAAGCTGTTCAAGCTTTCAAAACTGAAGTTTGCCTTAACTGAACCAAATGGAAATGGAACCAGTTCATTCAAGAAAGTAGGGGAACTGTATTTGTCCGTTGATCTTGGAAGCATTTAGAGAAAAAAAGAAAAAGAAAAGTAGCACTAGGGAAATGTTTGGTGAAAAATGGTGAAGATTGTAAAGAAAATTCTGTTGACAAATTAAATTGGTACAATACTCTCTTTCAGGGTCTTCATGATCAACTTCTTTTGGTAATTACAGTTCTTTGGTGGTGGAAACTGGAAAGTATAAACAAGTGCTGAAAAATTGCCTATTTAATCCTTTAGCTTTTTTTATTTAAGTTAATTTTGTCTCTCAACTTTTAGTTTGGCCAATTTGGTCCTTAAATCTTAATTCTGTATCTAATTTAATCCTTCTATAGTTGCACCACCGATTAAAATTTGTCCACCACAAAAATACCAAGCAATCAAGGGCAATATAAGACCAACAAGCCGAGTTAAATATTAAAATGAAGAAAAATAAAAAAAAACGTTTTTCCATTAAATGGGGGAAAAAAGCTTTCTGTTGAATTTGGGAGAAAAATAGAAATCAGTTTCTTGGGCATCTTCAACTAACGAAACTGTTTTAAAATTGTAGGACTAAATTTGTGATTTTCCCTCGTTTTGCTTTTATGGTTTGATCACTTAGCATCTTGAAATAATTTTTGTTATTAATTTAGTCGAAGCAAAATTTAAGAATAAAAAAAATATTACAGTGTATATTGCCACACTAGTTACTTTCTCTGGACATTCTTCTTAAGCGCACCCTAATATCTAGTTCTGATTAGGCAATTTGAATTTTTAGTTTACAGCATCCGAAATTGTCTTTTTCATGTTTAATTTGAGATCTGTTGTGCCAAAGAATTCGGGATTACACGTGCTGAATTCTATCTAGTTCAAATCGATTCGTGTAATTCTTATTACATTTAGTATAAATTCAGATAATTTTAATATAATTGCAAATAATTATATACCAATTTAGTTACACGAATTGACAAATTCAAATTACACCCAAATTGTAAGAATATCTAGTCAAAATGAGTGTGAATGTAGGACCAAAGAGTAAAGCGATCTTTTCTTTCTGACTTATTTTGAGATTTCATAACTACTTTGGCTTTAAGGAGACAAAATGCACAAATCCATTATGTATCTTTGCTTAAAGCATAAGTTGCTTTTTTATTCTCTTTTCTCCAAAAAAAATAAAAATAAATAAATAATAATAACCCTTTTGATTCTATAACTTTGTTTTGCTTCTATTCTTCTAAGCTTTCTGTCTTTTCCTTCCACTACCAAATATATAAACTCCCAACTTTTCCATAATTTAACACCAGATCGATCAAGTATTTTAGTTTTATATTTTCCATAAAAATTTTGTGGGATCTTCTTTTACACATTAAACTAGTCAAATATCTATCTTGTAAAGAATTTTCAACTCAGATTGCTTATAAATTCAACTCCTTAAGCCATATAGTGGTCGCAATTAGCCATCTTGATTTGATAAGGAAGTTTGGTAGATGAGAGAATTTAGCCAGCAAAGCTGCCTAAACTCAAAAATTTCCCAACCAAGGTGTTTTGTTAAGTATTGAAAAAGAACAACAACTCCTAAACGTATGTTGATGCAAATTGCAAAAGCTCCTCCACCACTACTTCCCATAAATTAAAGCAAAATCAAAATGTGACAAATCTTACATGAAAATGTTCCCCTTACCATCTGAACTAATTGCATCATAAAAAAACACAAGATTTGGTAAATAGGAAAATTGGGAGTTGTAAAATCCAAAGTTGGATCTCAACACAAGTGAGTCCAAAATCTGAGGATTCGTAACTGGATTTTCTTACTAATACCTAAAATTCTCATATGCCTGGATACCATTCCAATCCTTCCAATGACTCTGTCTCAAAACTTTCTTACTCTGTTTCTTTTTTTATCCTTTCACCTCTCTTTACATCCTTTCTATTTTCAACTGTCAGGTATAAAATTCGAACCATAAACTTAGTTATCAGCTCAGATTGTTGGTATAATAACTATTTAATGTTTGCAATTGGAGCATACTTTAAGCTTTTGTTGCTAACCATACCTCACCTGCTTAAGAATTAGACTGTGGGAGAGCTTTATCAAACTAAAGACTACTACTTTTGACTCTAGCTGGTACCACTCATAGAATAAAAATTGTGATTCATTCCGATTAAGCTTTCTTTCTAGGAATCTGCAAGCTTTTCTAAGACTAGAAAAGTCTGATCGTAACTTCCTATAAAAGTAAGTATAGTTGGAATGCACGACTGCCATTATATTACTCATCACAAATCATGACTTGCATAAACTCTTAATCCGCCATTTTGATGGCTCTACGTAAAGGATTTATCTTAAGTAAATTGTTTTACATCTTTATAGAAGGGGCACCTAGGATAGTTGGGTATGCATAGAGCAAAACATATCTTTAGTTACAGAGTATCAGTTAATAAGATGTGCTATTTTGTTTCATAAACAACGTTAAGAGAAATTACTAGCTTTTTGACATGACTTATACTGGGATTTATAGCTACCAATGTATAGGGGTGTGTAAAATCGAAAAATTCCGATTTACCGATCGAATTCAAATTAAATTCGGAATTTCGAATTCGGTAATTTGGAATGGAAATCGGAATATTCGATTTCGAATTGGTCGAATTCGAGTTGAATTCGGTAATGAGATTTTTCAAATTGAAAATTCCAATTTCGAATTCACAATTCAAAATTGAAATCGAAATCGGAATTCCGATTTCCGATTTCCGATTTCCGATTTCGATTTCAAATCTGTTTTTTCATATATATATATATATAATATAACATTTATATTATAATAATAATTTTTATATTCATGAATTCGGTGAAATCGGAATTCCTATTTCGATTTCACACATATATATAATATTTTTTTATATATATGTAATATAATATTTATATAATAATAATAATAATAATTTTTATATTAATGAATTCGGTGAAATCGGAATTTACAGAATTCCGAATTGAATTCGGAACGAATTCGAATTCGGAATTGGTGAATTCGAAATTGAAATCGGTCGAAAATTCTGATACCAAAATTCCGAAAAATTCCGATTTCAAAGTTCCGAATTACCGATTTCGATTTTGATTCACACCCCTACCAATGTAGCTATATATTTTTTTTCCCCTTCTGGACACAATAATTCCAAATACACTTTTGCTCCCACAGTAGTGGGAAGCAATGGAGCCAAAAGGGCCAACTCGAAAGCTTAGAGGGAACTAAATTATCTGTGGACCAAAAAAGGGCATTATTGTACCTTTCAAAAGTAATTGCAAGTAGAAAGACACGATCCTTCAACCTACAGCCAAATAAGGACCTTAATGTTCTTATGGCGGTGTTGGTTCAATATAGTCTATAAAAAGACAAGTTTTTTGCCATTTGTTGTGACATAACAATAACGCCTTAAATCTTTCTCGTTCTTCTCAAGAGCATTAAGAATTCATTTGTTGTATTCTTAAGGGGATAATGTTACAGTAGGGGCACCATCGCATTTAGTAAAGTGTTTAGTCATGCCTCATAAGTCGAAAGGCAAAAAGCTAAATTGGCCTTAAAATTTTTATAATTTTATACTTTTAGCCCTTTATGTATTGATTATCTTTTTGACCTCGGCCTAAACTATTAAAAACATGTATTTGTAGCCCTTTTGTCAATTTGAGGAATTAAAAGTTGATAGAATAGGCATCACAAGAGACGCGCGAGCAAAAATTGGAAGCTTTTATGCCGGTATATTAAAGGGAGCAATCCCAAATTAAGTTTTTGATTCAACCCAAATTAGGCCAAAAATTTTGTGGCACGAAGAGTTCATCGCTATAAAATATTAGAAAATTTGATATCTATCAGATCTTGAAATAACCAACAAAAAAAAAACTTGAAATCATGCTAAGTTGCATGAAGATTTGGAATATTCCATGCCAAATTCTTTCTTATTTTCAACTCTTCACTCTCCAAGGAGCATATTGGTATAAAATATAAAAGACTTGGTAAAACATTTGTGACATGGTGATTGAACTACCATCTTTGATTTGAGATCTAATCTTATCTAGTGAGATTCACTAAAAACTAGTGAGCTCAAATTTGGAATCCATGCAAAAGATGAAGTCCATGAGTGTAATTGCATAAAAATTTTGATGTTATAAAGTGGTGATCGCTCATCTATCAAAAGTGTTGACTAGTAGTGAAAAATAATTGTAGCGGTCACCAGACCTAACTGAAGCAAGAATAAGATCAAGATGACATTATTTTTATGAGCTACGTGGTGTTGGATTAATAGTTCAAATTGATGAAAGGGTTATGATCAAACGTTTTTAATAATTCAGGAGCTAATGGGATATAAATAATGGTTATAGTCCTAAATTGTTAAATTTTGATGGGTAAGATCTGTTGGATTAATGGTTCAAATTGACGAAAGGATTACAATTACACGTTTTTAATTGTTTAGGGGGGCTAATAAAATGTAAATAATGGTTAGATGGCTAAATTGTTAAAGTTTGAGGGCCAAAATAGGCTTTTTGCCAAAAACAAAATGAAGTAAAAATCATTTATGGGCTGATATATCTGATAAAGGAAATCTCTTGTTGGTCAGCAGCTGAAATTTCTTACGACTTATGTCACACCCCAAACAGAACCCAGATACCTATTAACTTGAAGACAAAATGAACAACTACATGAAACATGATGATTAATCGGCTGAGGCTGCTTCCTTAGTCCTTGCACGTATGCCAATTGGAGTCCTGAAACTTTAGTTAGCAAGAAGGAGAATTGAACAAGAAAAAGGGCAGGGAATATTGAACAAGGCATTGCATCCATGAATTTGTGATTACACAACATCATTTCTAGAGCTCCTTAAAGCAAAACTCGAGTATATAAAAATCTCAGAGCCAAATCATTATGGCAAAGTGGAATTTACTTGTAATGCTTTAAAATTTATAAGCTTTTAATCAGAGTAAATGGTAAAACCATTTAAATCCATATTCTGCTTCCTTTTTTTTTTTTTTGATAAATAACAAGGATCCTTGAAGCCATATATCTGTTTCTTAACATATTATCTACGTCTATTTCCTAATCTAAGATTTCCCTTTCCTACAAGGGATAATTTCAGAAACATCCCTTGAGGTTTTGACAATTTCATCTTGTTTTCTTGAGATTTCAAAAATTACACATACCTCCTTTGAGTTTATCATTTTGGTAACAAAAACTATTTAATGGTCAAAATTTGAATGAATAACATAAAACGCCCTCATAAAATTATGAAGTTTATTTTACCTTCTTATAAAATTCTTTTAAAAAAATATGGAATATGTACAAAATCTCAAACCTACTTTCAACCCTTATCTATATTATTTTAAACCTTTCATATTCTTACATTTCAAATTAGTACCATTATCACCATGACCACCACCATTATAGTCCGTAAATTCTAAAACCTCAATCTAAGTTACCAAAAAAAAAAAATCAGCACCATTAAACTCAAACAATTTCACTAACTGTATTAATATAACATGCTATCCTTCAAATGTTGGAGTACCAACACATGCTCTGTCCTTTTTAAACCTTCAACTTACTTCTTCTTCTATTCATCTCCAATCCTCCAAGCAAAGTTAAAATTAATTTGTAATATGTTAGAATTGTATTCAGGACATAATTAGTTATTTCATGAGTGAATTTTTTTTTATTAAATGTTTAATTGTATGATGCATTCCTATGCACAAGATTAGGAGTGTATTGTTTAATTACATGAAAAATTTTAATATATTAAGGTTATTATGGTCATTTTATACGGCCAAGGGAGGTGAATGTAATATTGAAAATCTTAAGAATGCTAGATGAAATTGACCTCAAGGGTGCTAGGTGAAATTGTTAGAAACCTCCCTTATCCCTTCCTTCAAAGCATCAACTTTTTTTTCGGTAGCTTATAGAATGAAAAGTATTAGCAACAGAAATAGCGGCATGAAATTCAGGAAAGCAAGAAATTGTGTTCTAAGCAAAAGAAAAAGGCAAAACTGCACGCATGCTTTTCATGCAACTGATTCAAGAACTCTAAATATAAATCAATGAAGAAACTTCAACTATTCCCACTTTTCTCAACACAGAATTTGCTTCTCCAGCAGTGTTTTTCTTGCTCTCTAGACTCTACATCATGGACACTTCCACCATAGCAAAATCACTCATCATCATTGTTCTAGTGCTATTGTCTGATCCAGTGTTACAAGCTGAGGGACAGGGAGGTTATGGACCTTGCATGACAAGATGTGGGCAGAGAATTATGTCTTGTGGAATTGAATGTGCACCAAAATTGGGGCTAGATATAGTTTCTTGCTATCAAAGATGTGGAACAAATGGTATTCATTGTGTAACTTCTTGCTTGAGCACCTTTGGGATTGGCAGAATTCAACCATCACCTCCCAACAACAACCTTCCCAACAACAACCACTAGGCTCAGAATTTCTTTGTTGCCAAGACTGTGATCCATATGTGATCTTTAATGCCCTTAGGCATTAACTATTAATAAACCTCTTTATACTTTGTTAATTTCTTTGTTGTATCCATACAAAAATAATTACAATTTGCATGTGTGGAGGATTATACTAATGCATAGAACAAAATTCACAGTTCCCTTTGTCCTTTTTTTGAGTCAAATTGTGACAATTTTACCGGTAAAGGGTGGCTTGTGACATATTGTTGTATCCTTTTTCCCTAGAAATTAATTTAGAATAACATTGTGTTTTAGACTAAAAGCTACTTTGAATTTGTTCATCTACACTTGGAATATGTTCATTGAAGTATTTATTTTATGGGGCAGATATATCCACAGGATAGTATAACCACCTACATAAGAAATGGATATTGGAAGCTAGAACCATTTCCTAGCTTTAATCAAATCCTTAATAAATTAAAACACATTTGAACCATACAAGAGAGACTGACTTGTAATAATATGTTAGATAGAGAGAGCTTCTTGTTGGATCAAGCCACAAGCCTAGAATTACAAAAGGAACATAAAATTATTTTTTTTCAAGTATTTATTTTCCTTTCTTTTCTTCATTGCTGTACCATAACCTAAATAAAGGGAGGGTCCTTGTAAAAAAAAATTTGAAAAAGCCTGGGAATGTTTAATTTCAGAGAAGAAGAAGAAGAAGAATCAAGTTATAAGGATCCATTTTATATGGTGCCAAAAAAATGAGGCTTGGAAATGGGGGAGGTGGGGAGAATGGTAGTTTTTTTTTTTTTTTTTTGTGGACAGAATGGTAGGTAGTTGAAGGAGAATGAATTGATTTGTATTTAAGACAGGACGCTGTATCATTCACATTACCATATTGCCATGCGTTGGTCATTATTGCTAACTGGCAAGTGAAGTGAGAAAATTAGGTAAACCTTAAAACATGGAATTAAGTAGCATCGTATCTGAAGGAGGGATAATAGGGTAAGCATAATTCAACAGTTAGTTAAGATGTAAAATAAGGTCAATTGTAACTTGCTTATATAGCCTTTTAATTTTTAACTAAAATTTTGTCTGTGGCTTAGCACAATTTTTTTTATTGTGAATTTATATAAATATTAATAATTTAAATGCAAAAATTAATAACAATCATACATGTTCGTTCATATTAACTTTAAATAATTAATGTATTCTAAATGTTTGATTATTTACTAATTTTTAAAAATTTGTTTACATACTTTCACTATAATATGATTGTATACATCAAATAATGTACCTCATATCAAAAATTTGGTAGATATTTTTTTTATAAATATTCTTTTAGATAATTTAAATTTTTATTATGACCATAAACCTAAAACTATATATTCTCATTTAATTAAGTAGAAAAGATCCAGCAATCCATTTACCTTCATCAATAAATATTCAGTTTCCAATAATATTGGTAAATTTGTTGATATATAGTTAATTCTACTTTTTACACTAAGTCAATTCAAAATTAAGGGAAGAGATGATGAACAATTTGAATATTAATCAACGATCTGGTGATAAAAGGGAGTAACTTATTGGATATATAAGATTTCAATAATTGTGATTTGAAAATATTTTTACTATAATTCTATGTAATGATTTGATAGAAAGCAGATATTATTAAGATAAGATTAGTTATTTTAAAATTAGAGATAATTTTTATGGTTAAATACCAAGTGACTCATAACTCATTAATTCTCTTCAATTAGGCACATCATGTGGGAGTGAGAAATAACTCTGATTAAAATAGCCCCGTTTTTCCTTTCTACTTCTTAAATCCTACCTTTCCCTTGCTATTAAAAAAATGTTAGCTTAACAACCAAGAAAGTGATAATATTCAGCAAAATTACCTAGAAGCTATAAAATGTGATCAATTACATTGAGCTTTTGCAAAGTTTGTCAGAATGGAAGGGGAATGGCCTTCAATTTTTGCCCACAAAAATCTTTTCCATCATTAGGAGAAAAAAATAAATAAAGCAACGTCGGCCGAAATTAGTATATTTCAACTACTTAAATTGCATTCGAACTCATCTCGATTAGCACAAAAACTAATTATACATGCAAAAAATGTTTAACTTTATCAATTATAAGAAGATTTATTTGAACTCGATTAAATAATAAAGAAGTCAAACTTTTATACAACTATTTCATATTTTTATGCAAAACTTGCTAATAAAACGAAAGCCAGCTTGAATAAATTGGAAGTTCGTACGATTAAAAGGAAAAAGGTCGAAGCTTCCAAGCGGGCCTACTCTACAGCGTCCTCGAAATCCCGTAACGAAGGGAAGATACGCGCTTTTTCAGAAGCACAGTTCTCAAACCGGAAGTCGTCCGGCTCCAACCGAACCGGCCGGTTCAACCAAAACTATAAACTCCAAGGCCCACATTTGCCTTTTCCAAGGACCAAAGAATCTGAAAATCTCAGATCTCAATTCTCCGAAAACCCTCGCAGTGATCTACACGTCGTCCTTCTCTCTCCTCCGCCACGTGTGGACCTCTTGACGATCAATCGCCGGTGGCCGGCGTTTATTTTCCGATTGATTCTCTTGGCTTTCTTTCCCACTGCTTCCGTCCGCACTTTTTCCATATTTACGGTATTATTCCATATTTTTGCACTGGCAACTCGATTTTATTAGGTAATGAACGTATTTGCCGTGTTGTTTGTTCAGTTGGTTGAGGCAGTTGGCTTAATTTACTTGTTTAGTTAGTATATCTATGGTTTTTTTGCATATAATTAATTATTATGGTTAAATTTTTTAGACGAAGTATCAAAGGCTTTTTCGTTCTTTCTGTTGAATTTTATGATTCGGTGATGCCAAATTGTTGTGAATATTTTATATTGTGGTCAAAATTTTCCTTTTCTTTAAGCCTGGTTGTACATATCGTGTTCTATTTGATGAAATGATTATTTAGGGTATGATTTTCTAGACAATTTGAGTGGTTCTGAGAATGATGTTAGTGGTTTTAATTGGGAAGGTATATATATCTTCCTGATTTTTATGTGATTTATTGGCAATGACTGGAATTCCAAAAGTATGCATCGTGTTGATTCGTGTGATTTCGGATTTTTCTGGAGTTGATTTGTTTTGAAGAAGTGGAAGTTAGTGTTTTGTGGGGTGAATCGTGTGTTTTGCTGTAAATTAATTGGCAAAGTCATGGTCAATGGAGGCACGACTTTTTTGGTTATTCATGGAGTTTTGAATCTCAGATTACCATGTTTTGGAGAGAAATATTTGTATGGAGAGTAATCTAGTGCTTTGATACTGATTTTATAGGAAATGGCAGAGGATTCTAGAAAGGATAGTGGGGAAGTCGATGCCAACCTTGCAGATGCTGAGTTGGAAAAATTAAGAAGAAGAAGAAAAAGGGTTTGTTCTCGAGAGTATGGAATGCAGTATTTCGATCACAGGGTGATGATTTTGAGAAGAGACTGAAACACATCACTAAGGAAGAGGCAGCTGTTCTTTCTAGAATGAGAAGGCGCTCCCAAAGTTTGAGGGGGATGATAAGAAATTTCATCATACTTTCAGCACTTTTGGAGGTAAATCTGTTAATGTCATCATCCTGAATAGATTTCAACATTTGATGTTAGTAGGATATTTATGTTCACTGAAGCTATCATAGATCTTTTCTACTCTGCACTTGTATTTCAATTGCCTCATTCTATTCAAATTCTAGTCACTTTATCATACTTTTTATATATCTTTTGGCCCTTATATTGTATTGGATGAGTGGCAGAACAAAGCTGCGGTTACATGAAGTTTCATTTTTCTCATGTTCTTTGGCATACCTTGGAGTTGATTACACGGCAGCTCAGTGACTAATGCATCTGCACTTTTGCTGCATTGTCTTTTCTGCAGATTGAAACGGGGTTTTAGAATTAATTGAATTTTAGCACCAGAAATTTTAGGCAGTCATGCAAAAATTGTGGGGTAAAAGGAATTCTAAATTGGCTCTTTATGGACAGTATACATGAGTTGAGAATGTTTTAATGGAAGTGGTCTGAGAAGATGTATTGTGCCTCTTGTTGCATCTGATTCCAATAGATGAAGAAGTAAAATCTAGAAGTTCATTTTCTTCCTTTTATGAATATTTATAGCTCATTCTCCACTTCTGAAAATGGTTATTATTTACGTCCATGATAAAAGTGTATAGTTGCTTCCCATGATTCCATGCATTATTTTAGCATTGTCTTTCAGGAAAAAAAGCCATGGAAAACTTCATAACAGTAAGTTGGATTGGGTAGAGTGCGAAATATGTGTACAAAGTTGAACTGCTAATGATATATTAGTTGGACTGGAAACTACCAATTTTCTTGCCATTTCATACCAGTATCCTTGCCTTTCTCATAAAATTGACTTGCTTGTCACTGTAGAAGTTTTCAAGGACTGCAGTTACCACTCTTAATTATATATCTTGAAAGGAACACTTCTAATAGATGGCAATTTGAAGTAGCATATTTATTTTTGTTATATATTTGTATATGTGTGTGTGTGTGTATATAGGTTCAAGTGGATTCCTTCTTTATGTTTTTGTTAAAATGCAAACTTTTTTGAATCTGTTTGTTATCCAACATTTCCAGCCGATGATCTTTTATCTCTCTTCACAAAGGAAAAGAAAAAATTAGCTTTATACTGATTTTCTGAAGCCAAAGTATGATCTGGTTATTCTGGACCATAGTGGTGTGTGTATGTAGGAACAAGTGTATCATAAGCTTCCACTGAAGGAATTTTTAATGTGCCCATATAGGTTCTGAAGGGAGCTTTGGCCCTAATTTAATGACATTATTTTCTTGTAAGTAATAGATATTTTAAGGGCACTAACCATTCTAAGTTTGGCTTGGCAACTATCAAATAACCTCTCCAATTTCTATGTTCGTCAACTTATGGCCTTCCTTGAATTTTGACTGTTAAGTCCAATTTTATGCCCTTAAACTTATTTCTTTCTTTTAATGCAAAAATTTTCTCTGGAGTTGAGGTTGATCTCAATGGACGTGTTTGAAGTTGGCCTGAACACTTTGTTTGATGACCATTCTCTTCTTCCTTTTTTCTCTTGGGTTCTATAAAGCTTAGTTTGATTCTTTGTTTTCAGGTTGTTGCAGTGGGTTATGCCATAATGACTACTAGAACATTGGAGTTGGATTGGAAGATGAGGGCCTTGCATGTTTTTGCCGATGGTTTCTTGTGCCTGGTTTATCTTTTCTTACTTATTCAGCGTTTGAACAGCTTCAGCAGGATGCGTAAGTATTGGGAGCTACTATTATATGCAACTTCTCAAAGACTGTTGGATTTGTGCTCCTAATATTTAATGTTCCCCTTTTCTCAAGTAACTGAGACAAATATTTTGTTTCACATGCTTCTTAATCCATTTCCTTCACTGTTTATTGCCTGTCTTTGTTTCCCTCTTGATTCATGCTGATGCAACTCAGTCTCTACTAAGACTGGCTTGCAATTTAGTGAAATATTATGCTTGATTTTAAGTTGGATTTGCATGTTCTTTCTTGATTACAATCAGATTTTTAAGTCTTTGAATACAAGAATTCAAACTTTTGAATTGGTGTAGCACACCCGTGAATTGATGAATAACTTGGTGTTGTATAGGAATTCAGGATGTTTCTACATGCTAAGCGTATTAACTTTTCCAGTTCTTATTTGAAGCATAGACGTTTTCAAAATTCTCAGAGATGTAACATTGTGATGGGTAGTGAATGTTAGTGATTTTGTTTCATGCTGCAACTGGCCCTGATGAAAGGAGAAAAATACCTAATTAGAAACTAGCTAGGGGCTCATTCCTTGAGTAGAAGAGTATGTTTATTGCAAGTCAATATTGGGTCTCCCATTTCACCCTCTTGTAGTCTTGTAGACATGATTCCTAGTAGCAGCAACATTGATGATGCTAAGGCCGCTGCAAGCTTTTAACCTTAGCTTGTTCTCTTACAGCTTGGTCTTGCCCTTAATTTCTATTATTTACAGTAATTTTCATACGCATGAAATGTCCTCTATTGCAGAATCGCAATGTTAATTGATTTAGATATTTAATTTTTAATGCTATTATAGTTGATCGCAAAAGACCATACTACTGTGGAAAGATTAAGGGTTGAAAGGCAAGCCAAGATTGATGAACTGAAGGAGAAGACAAATTATTACATCACACAGCAACTCATTCAGGTAAACTACTGCCTAATTTTGTTTTGATGTTTGAAGTTGCGTTATATCTTTCCCTGATGTTTCAGAGGCATTATCTTTCATGGCTTCCCATGCATACTTTTACCTTTTCCTTTTGTTTGATTTGTAGCCTGTGTCTTGATGTCATTGTACATGCTATTCCCAGACTAACCTGTGTCTTGATATGTATGACATCATTCTTTGGTGTAGAGGTATGATCCTGACCCTGCTGCCAAGGCTGCTGCTGCAACAGTTCTGGCTTCAAAGTTAGGAGCAGATTCTGGCCTTAAATTCTATGTGGGAGATGAATCTAAATTAGCAGCGCCTGTTGGAAAGAGTAATGATGTAGAGGTTGTGCATCCTGGTGGGCTACGGAATAGGAAGCAGGTGCAGACCAGAGATGGTAGCACTGGTAGCACAGTATTGCATCCTTACGAAGAGGAAATGATTCACCAAACAGGGCCTGAGGGGCTTGACGTTTCTTCCCATCAGCAGCTGGTGGTTGAGCATCACCAGCCGACTGGATCAAGTACACCAGATGGTGGATGGTTTGCTCGAATTGCAGCTTTGCTTGTTGGAGATGATCCAACACAATCATATGCACTTATATGTGGCAACTGCCATATGCACAATGGTAATGGAAAAGAATTTTACACTGTAAACACTGGGATATTCCTGTGCAACAAAAGATTAATCATCTTTTCTATTTCGCAGGGCTTGCTAGAAAAGAGGATTTCCCTTATGTAACGTACTACTGCCCCCATTGCAGTGCTCTAAATAGGCCAAAACAACCAGATGGACGTAATTCCGAATCAAATTCCCCTGATATGAGTTCCTCGACGAGTAATAGTGATGCTGAGGTGACCAAGAATGCTGCTAGTGCTGTGGTGAAGACATCTGCAACTAGCAGCCCTCATAGCCCGGTTGATGCAGCTTCTAGGACGGCAGAAAGCGATATAGTGGCATCAGATGGTCCAGTTAGTTAATTGCAGCCATGGATTGGGCTTTTTCCGGTTTTCCTGCTTGGTTTTAAAATTGTGGAACGAAAGTTCGTTTTAGGGATGTTACAATTTGATAGCAAATATGAGGTGATGAATGATGATCAATCAGGATTCTAAGGCATGTTTTTTCCTGATGTGGAGTTTAAAAAATTAAGGTTGCCGGCTTACTGCGTGATTGCTGCCTGCGTGGTTTATGAGGTAATGCTGAAGACGTCTTCAAGTCCTGGTGCATGGAGCCGTGATATGGTTCGTAGAATTTTTGTTTTTCTGCTTTTGCTTTTCGTTTTTTTCCCCCCTCCATCTTACCCCTTTGGTTGTTGGTATAGTACTGTAATATTAGATTTTGGCAATCGTTTGTAAATGCTACTGTAAAAACAGAGATACTCTTTCGAGAATCCAAAAAGGGACTCAAAGATGGTCTTTTGCCAGGAGGTTGCATTCTCTCTAGCATAGGCTTCTGGTATCTTTTTGTTTTGTTGAATAGGCTTCCAACATTGAAATTTAATGAAATAGGTGTTTATTGGGCTCGGTGCAGCCAAATGTTGTTCAAAAAGCGTTGCGAGGGTGTAACAACATTGGTAGTCACTGCTCGCAAAAAAAAAAAAAATGGTAGTCACGAATCACCGTGTGGACGGCACCTCTGCTGCGTGGCTGATGGATGTTTATCAGTTTCACAGCTACCTTTCTGGCTTTTTCTTAACTGTGTAAAGATAGCGAAACTCAAAAGCCACTCTCTATGGATTAGACAGCATTTGTAAAGACTTGTTTCAAAAACAAGTTTATAGTAATACACTCTAACATTACTCTTGAAATGCCTAACAAAAATATATATTTAAGAAAATAGTCACCTCTTTCTTTCTTCAGCACTCCAGCCACTCTCTCCTTTCCTTCCCCTCTTCTTTCCTCCCTCCTTCCTTGCACCACCTCCCCTTTCCTGGCTTCTTGCGCCGCTCCTCTTTCTTCCTACACACCTTCCCCTCCTCTCTATTTTCCCACCACCCCTCCCGTTTCTCGCCACTTTTTTCCTCCTCACTCCCTCGCTTGCTTCTCCCTCTAGTTTTCCCCTTGTCTCGCATCCTTGTCCTCCCTCTCAAACTGTCGTATGAGCTGACGAGAGGGATAGGATGGCAAAGGAAAATAGTGGGGAAGGTTGCGTGGAGAAGAGAAGGGGGAGAAAGAGGTGGCCGAATGTTGGGGAAAAAAAAAAAAGGTGGCCGGGAGAGAGGGAAATGCGTAAAGGATTTTTTGTCTCATTTTCTGTATTATTCTTGTCTCGACATCTATTAGATCACCATATATGATTCATAAACATCTCATTTCAATTTTTTAAAATCTCTTTAAGTTCCAACAATTACTTACAGGGTAGATTACAAAATACAACAAACTATTACCAAAAAAAAAGCAAAATAATCATTAAAAACCCATTTTTAGTTAACTTTTGTATTTTTAGTATGTTAGCTTGTGTTTTCTACCTGTTTGGTAGTGTTAGAACTTAAAGGATAAAAAAAAAAGAACTGAGATGAGATGTTCATGAAGGATATATAGCGATTTTTGTAAATGTTGAAATAGGGAATGGTACAAGAAATGAAGCAAATTATTCTTTTAGAGGGTCATTGGGACTGAAGAAGGTGGCGTCGGGTACTTGGGAGAATGATGGTAATAGGTGTCTAGGAAAAAAGCAGGTAAAGGAGTGTGTCATAAACTCAAATATAATCCAAATATATATCTATACCAAAGTTTTATAAAAACATATCTAGAAACACAAACACTTAATCCATATAGACCCCATGTTACCATGGAACATTTACACAAGTTTTTCCCTTTATAGGCTATTTCTTAGTGAAACTTTGGAGTATTAGTATGTATTAGATTCTTATTGTGGTATATTCTTTTTTTTATTTTCTATTTATTCAGTTGATCTCAATAAAAATAAACTAATTCTATGTGCATGGGAAGAGAACAATTTCTTAGATAGTGTTTGGTTTGCAGACTAGATGAGAAGGAATTATTGATTCTCAACTTACTTATCATCATGGATTGAGTCATTTTCGGATGAGTAATCTTGTTATCTAGTGTTTAATTGACTTTATATTAGATAGAACGTATGCTCGATGTAATTTACAGCCAAAATATAGATTTATAGGATGAGGTAATATTACATATTTATAGACCAAAATACCCTCATACCATTAATATGTAACCTGTAAATCCTTAGTGCATCTACAAATCAGACTAATATGCGTGCTTTGGAAATTGCACTAAGATCTTCTCAAAAAAAAAATTGCACTAAGACCACTAGAACTATTTAGTAGTGTTATTAGGCATTTCATAAAAATGTAGTATCATTGGGGTAGAAATACAATTTGTGATTTGTTAACATACTTATTGTTGATAATATTAATCACCCTTCCAAGAAAAACGAGGAAGCGGATTGTAGCTAACAGACAAGATAGGCCTATCTTCATTTCTCATAATTTAACATAGACACATTTGCCAATTCAGGCGACGATATCTATTGGAAGATTCCTAGAAGTTTAAAATTAAATACAAGTTAATCCTAAAAGGCATCCATCTCTTGGAAGATTGGAAAAAGACCATGAGTATCTTTCTTTTATTTTTCATCAAAATTATATGTTTTATGAAAATTATTTGTTTGAAGTTTTTGGAAAACACACAACTAGAATTTTGTTTACAAATTTAGCAAATGTTAAACCAGCTAAATGCTACAATGTTTATATTAAACATGCATAATCTAATTAAACATGTCGGTTTTATATCTGAAAGTCTTGATATTACTAAGTTTACCAATTTTTTTTTTCATAAAACCATATAAAATTTTGTTTCAATAGACCAAATTTTGAACTTTAGTCCCTTACCTTGACTTGTCAATGACCCTTAGATACTTCAATTTAAAAATTCTCCTCATACACTTTCTAATCCTTTTTCCTCCTCATCATTCAATTTATTCGACTAGTATACTTTTGAAACTCAATTGATGAATAACAATAGATGATGTAGGTCTTATGCCCCTTCTACTCTTCTAAAGCCAATGAATTGGAGTACATTGGACTTAATTTAGAAAACTAAAGGAGGTAAGTGTTGCAACCAAAAGAGTAGGGGGTCAAAATAGATAAAGAGATACTTTGGGGGTGATTTATCCTATTTTTCCCCTAAATCATTGCCATTATAGATTATTCTCTGCTTTTTCCCTCATGAAAACGTGGCAGGTAGCGGTTCCAGATCAACCGCTTTCTTGTTTTGGCGAAAGATACAAAGAAACAAAGCCAACCGCTTTCTATAAAAAAATTAGCTTCTGATCGGAAGTCAGAACGCGCTTTATCCATTCCACCATTTTATCCATTTCCAAAATCGTTACTCATAAATCTTCTTTCCTTTTCTTTTCTTCTTCTTCTTCTCCTTCCGAATATTTCCAGAATTATTCCTATAAAATATATTCTTCTGCTATGTGATAATTGAAAAACCAGAAAAATTTTTAGAAAAGGGAAGAAAAAGACGAAGAAGAAGATGGAGCTGAGAAGCAAATTCATGCCGGAATTCAAAGTCCGGCAACAACCACCGCAATTCACTTGGCTTCTCTCGAGGCGTAAGAGTTACGAAAAGCACGAAGAACCTCTGATCGTCCTTGCCGTTTTCAATAATAATAGGTAAAAAGAAAAAAGTTAATCATTTTTCCTTAATTCCTCTAAATTTATTTATTTTTTCTTGTTTCTTGAAATTATCCTTTTTTTTAGTTAATTTTTTTAATTTCTGCTGACCAGAATATGCTGAAGTAAAAGTAACTTTTTTTTTTTGGCAGTTGCAGTGTTTAATTGTTACTCATGTTTGTAGGTATAATTCTTCATCGTAAAAAAGTTAATCATTTTTCCTTAATTCCTCTAAATTTATTTATTTTTTCTTGTTTCTTGAAATCATCCTTTTTTTTAGTTAATTTTTTTAATTTCTGCCGACCAGAATATGCTGAAGTAAAAGTAACTTTTTTTTTTGGCAGTTGCAGTGTTTAATTGTTAGTCATGTTTGTAGGTATAATTCTTTATCGGAACTTCTTGATGATGATGATGATGGATAAGTAATAATGTAATGAAAATCCAAATTTATGATGTGGCAAATTAAATGCTATTATTGCTTATTTAGTTAAGAGCAAAATTTATATGGATAGATTTTCCTTTCGTGGATAATTATATATCCAGAGATATCTGCTTTACTGGAAATGAGCCGAGTTGAGTCAGAGTTTTGGCCTGATTGACTTATCTAACCTAGTGCTCGAGCGGGAACTCAGCTCAAGTTCGAGCATACTTGAGTTCAAGTAGAAATAAGTGATAGGGATATGGTGTTTTGATGGTCAATTAAGCATATTTATGACTGTCAGAAGGGAGAGATGAGCTACAGACTCGATTCTGATTTCGTTCTTCACCATTTCTTTTAGGTGTTTGCAGTTAAGCCTATAATAGTGGAGGCTGAGACTGTAAGAAATAAATTTATTTTCTAGAAATTACTATGCTCATATGTGGAAAGGGGTGGAGAATTGGCGATACACTATGGTGATATTATTACTGGTTGATAATTTCTGTGGTGATGTTGTTACTTATTGTTTCATGGTCAGATTAGAATTTCATCTTTCTTCTTGACAATTGCTGTTTCACAAGTGCTACGATGGTTCTTTTTTATAATTAGAATTGATAATCCTGTAAAATCTGTGGTTCTGACTCTTTTGGTGGTTAAAGTTGTGAATACTTTGAAGGATATATAGCATAAAAGGGAAGCACCTGCGCCCTCTGAACTTCCCCTTCTGCTGCTTTCCCATTTGTATCTTAGCAATTTCATTGTTTATGATGACCTTTGATGTGTAAGGATGACAGATTAGACTAGCTATTGGTTTAATAAAAAATAACGAAAAAAAGAGGTTGATAAATGGTATTGTAGAAGATGATGGCAATATATGACAAGTCAAATGACAGAGTACCATTTTTCATCTTCGCCTTTCACTTTGTCTCTCAGTTAACTGTTGTAGTTTTAAAATTAGCTGCTCAGTTGCTCTATGAAAACTTGGGATGATTTATGATGCACAATACTGACATTACTATATTGTTATATCTTGACACCAAAGATAACACTAGGCTTCGGAAACAGTTAAATGAATAAAGCAGATGATAGATGTAATACATCATCAAAGACGATATCATGATATATAGTTCCTACTGAGGCACAAATTCCAGCTTGAATTTGATATCGCAATTAACTGAACAGACATAACCAAGCTGCTCTGCTAGCAGATATTCTCAAGGAATGGGACACCTTAAATAACTTGTATTCATACCACATGGAAGACTAGTAAATGACTAATCCACTATCCAGTACATAACCAAGTACCAAAGACACACGTGCAATAGACAAGCACACACAGATTTAATCTGATAGTTTTCCTCTTCGGTGTCTTAATTCGTCTAGGGATACATTTCCTGCTTCACACTTTAGATTAAAACATCTCGAAGTCCATTGTAATGATGATCAGCGGATCCGACACTCTTCCTTTCATAAGATTGAAAGCTCAAAGATGCCTGAGCTATCTTTTAACCGGCTTCAACTTACTGATGAGGAATACTGTGGATCACACATCCGAAAGTTTGGTCGCTTCATTGCTCGTGAGACAATTCTGGATGAAGAATATTGGGTTGGTTTTGCTCTTCTTATGTGTTCTCTGTTCGACATTATTTCTCTTCTTGAATTTACTTTTCTAAAAGCACTTCAGAATTTTTGCCTCCATGTCTCAATTCGAATGGCAGACAGCAGCATGGTTACGAGCAGAAGCGCATTGGGAGTCAGTCTCTTATATGCGGTTTGTTCTGCTTGCTCTGCGTCCCGTATCCTGGCTGGTTTAATTTCTCATTTGCACCTCCCCCCAGCCCCTTGACATTTATCCTATTTTAGTTTCTGAAGTTGATTTATTTGCAGATTTGAGAACTCTTTTGGTCCTCATTAATGTGATTTTCTGGAATTTTGATTTTCCAGGCATGTAGATACTTATAAGAGAAAATATGCTGAACAGGTATATAGCACAGAATTATTGTATGGCTTAGTTAATTTGAATCTTGTTACATTATTATTCAGAAATTTCAACTGCTAGGCTTAGTGTTGGATACCTAATTTCAAGAAAATGCTAGATTTCCCTCTCTCTCCATTCCTTACCTTCTTCTCCCTCCCCCTTTTAGCGTTCTCAGTTGACTTGTAGCGAATTGAGTTGCCTGTGCCTGTAAAAGGGCACTAAGGTAGGCATTCTGATGATATTTTTTAAACAGGAATTTTTTAGTCGAGTTTCTCATGTTATTCTGCATTCAACACTAATATGCTTGAGAGCTTGCACTCATATGCCTTAGCTTTTGTAAACCTAGATACTAGATGTGTCCAATGACACCTGTAACTAATGCCGATCATGACTCAATGTGCCAGTGCCAACTCTAATCATTAGTTTACAGTTCACTAGCCATGTCTTATTGTAGTATTGAGGTCCAGGTATAGCTGCATTCTTCTATAGTCAATATGTAAGAAAAGGAGTAAACTGATTTTAGGAACTTATTTTTGTATAAGATTCTGTTGCGACAGGAGCTTGGTCAGAACTAGTGTACAACTCTGTTGTTGAGGCATGTTAATAAGTGTCACAGGAATTCTCTTTCTGAAACAAACAGAAGCGGCAAGGATGGGATTTTCTTAAGTAAAAGTTCAAGGATAGGATCTTTCCCTTCAACTGTGGAGGAGATACTCTCAATTTCCATGTGTCCATGGGTTTCAGATTTTCTCTTTATGTTAGGTTGATAGAAGCATACCTGTTGGTGCCTCTACTGACACTCTTTTGCTATTATTAAGACACATCTAAAAGTTGCATTGAATACCAAGATCATGGAAAGATGGTGATGTGTTTGCACAGTATTCTTTTGTTCCAAAAAATCAAGTTATTGGTTATCAAAGTCATGCAAGTTATTGGTCGTTGTGCTTGGACAGCTAATGATAGTTACAACAGTTTCTATAACTCACCGCATCCTGATGATGAAGTTGGTTATTGACTCTTTCATTGATGTCTTTCTTACATGCAGGAGTTCTATGCTCTCAAGCGGAGATGTTTTGGGCAGGAAGGAAATTCATTGAAGTGCACTTGTTTTGTTGCTGTAAGTGCACTTAAGTTCTTATGAAGTACTCTGATTCCAAAAACCTATCTTTATGAGAGTGTCTATTATTTGTATTCATTGTTGCTTTTGATAACAAAAGAAGTTTCACATTGTTGACTCTTTTTTTTTTTTTTACCTTTTATGGATGCCTAGTGTAGGTTGTGTTCCTTGCCATTCATGTTTCCAAAAGCCTACCTCCATGCACACATGTAAATCTCATTAGGGTAACTGTTGAAAAAATATTCTAGTATCCAGAATTTTGAGTTTTAACCATCTGATTTTGATTTTCATCTTACCACCGTCTTTAATCATAGAGGTTTCAACAGTGTTTTCCGATTACAACTTTGTCAAATAACTCTTCTAAAAAGATTGAAAAACAACTAAAAATGTCTTTCAACGACATGTGGCGACTGACCACCATTGGACAACTGAAACATGCCATTTTCTTGGGGCTAACAATCGCCTCTTCTTTCTTTGGTCTTTTTCCCCCATTTGTGTGGTTTTCTTTCCTTATTCGAGGTATTTATTCTTTGGCAGTCTGGGTTTAGTGGGTGGCGTGATGATTAAGTATATTTGCTTGTGTGGGTTACAGAGAGAGAGAAAGAGAGATAGAGCAGTCCATGTCTGCCCATGGATAGTAGCTTTTCTGTGGGAAAGTTAATGGTGATTGTGGTAGCATGGCAGGGAAGGATGCAGAGCATTAATATCTTTGTTGCATGTGTTATTGTCATGTCTACCAAAAAGAAAAAAAAATTTCTATTGCAAGTGCTGCAATATTGTCAGCAGCAGGAGGACATTGCCCTGTAGTTTGAGTCCCTTTTGGAAACCTATTTCTTGAACGTGTAAATAAAATGGATATTGCTATTCTCAAGATTTGCTGCAGATGCCCCTGGCATTAGTGTTTGCTGAAAGTATTTGGATCTGCAAGTTCATGATATAGTAGTGATTTACTGTTCCAATGAGGAATATGGATGGCTAAATTTTGCAGTTGATATTGGAACAGTTAAATTTATTATATTTCCCTTTAGGCCTTTTGGGAGTTTCTGAGAGAAAAGAAAGAAGAGAAAGTTCAGGAAAATTTGCTTCTCTCCTCTGCTGATTTAGGAATTTTTTGTCATTGTTATCTTTTTGTTAAGTTTTTTTGGGTGAACATATTGTCAAAGGGTTTTACTGGCTGTAAGAAAAAGCCTTGTGGCTTCTTTATCTCCCCAAATGCTCCCCTTTCTTTCTTTTCTTTCGTCATGAAACTCCCAAACATAAATATTTTGTTTCTTATCTTTCGTTTCCATCCAAATGAGCTTTTTGAGTAATGTTCATACCTGTTTTGTTTAAGCCAATATTAAATGATTGATTTTTGTCAGTAATAGAGCAATAGCACTTAGCTAGAAAGAACTTGAAACTATAAAATTAAAGAGTTTAGTGTGCTAAAGAGTGAACTAGAATTTCATTGACTTTTTATGAACTTTGCTATATTTAGTGTATGAGTTGTCTGAATTCTTGGGTTATATTTAAGAAAATTAAAAGGAGGAAAATCCAATAATATCACCTAACAACAATAAAACTTTGGTAATAAAGTAGGATATTGTAAAAAGGTCCTTTTCTGCTTTGAGGATATTCCAGTAATCATTTGCAATTTTCATTGAATGAGGTTGAATTGGTTTGGTAATATAATAAGTTCACAGGCATGTTTTTCCTAAGGATGACACAGGCAAAGAGGGAGGGGATAAAAATGTGTAGTGATAGGATCTCTTTCAGCCACAAATATTTAGCTGTTATTAAAGTTGCAGTTGTACAAAAGTGATTTGGAAGCATTTTTGGAAACATATGTAGGAATTTGTAAGTACATCAATGTAACTGAAGAATTTGCCCTCACTGGACTTTTTTCTCATTGTTCAGCTTAATTTATGGTCCATGACTTTTAAGATGCTTGTTCTTAGTGACGTATCCAATGCTTTTGTGGAGTGGAATTTTTTTTCTGTTATTGAATACCTACAGAAGTCTGAGGAGTTCGTTGAAACCTATTGATTAGAGAAAAACAAACAAATAATCTGTGTATTGGGTGAATAATAAATAAGTCAAACATTACCTATCTCACCTGGAGGGGCTGGGAAACTTGAATTTCTTAACGTGAAGCTCCAGCTATTTTCTTTAAAATATCCTACAACATCGACAATTTCAGGCATCAAAATAATAGTCCAAACTTGTTATGTTTATTCAGCAGACTCCTTTTATCTTTAGGAAATTAACAAGGGAAAATATGGGGAAAGAAATAAAAATGTGGTGTTTCATTGCTTGCATTAGTGGGCTTTTATTTGTGGTTAGGACACAGCATAAATTATTTCAAGATCAAGATATATCAGCAGGTCTTCTAAACTGGTTGGGGTCAGTTTCCCTTTTCACATACCTTTATGGGGCTTGGTTTTTGTTGGAGATTCATCTTCTTGTGATTTAAGAAATCTATCATTAAATTTTGTCCCACTTAAAGGCATTTGTGTTCTGAATTGTTCGTTATATTTGCTTTATTTACATCTTCAAAACATTTGTAGTCCATAAAATGAGGAACAAATTTAATATTTCTTGCCTGGTTAATGTTCCTCGGTAATGTATTTTTGATATTTCAGGTCAAGAAGGAAGAGAAGAATGTTAGAAGAACTGTTCTGAACAGTGTTGTGGGCACTTTGGACCTGAGTATTCGCCAGTTTGTGCAAGGAGAAGCATATCCTGGGGTACACACTTAAAACATTTTCTGGATCCTCTTGTAGACATACAGGTGAAATAGTGAAATTTGATGTAGGTATAAAAAATACCTCCTCTAAGGCAGCTCCCACAGTATATTGTGGAAAATTAATTAAAAGGTGCCTTGTGCATGAGCTACTTTTCAAATTTCCATTGGATTGGAACATTTGCTCATTGTGGTCTTTAAAAGACATATTTCTTCCCAATTGTTTCCATTTATTTCATTTTACTTGGTGTTAATGAAGAAAAAAGAAAAATGGAAACTAGAAGGGGCTAGTCTACAAAGGGTATTTGGAAGCTTATTTTCCTCTATAATATTGAGCTCAATGTTTAATTTTTTATCGACTGTTCTCAGGAGGTAAAAAGAGTGTCACCAGTCTTGGTGAGCCATGACCCCTTTGATGCACACAAGTATGCATACATTGCAAATGTTTGTGTTGCAAAGTTTGCCCGACGTCAGGGTATTGCTACAAACATGCTGTATTTGGCTACTGAAGTTGCCACCTTAGCAGGTGCCACTTCTCAACTCTGAGCTAATTTTGTGCCTGCAACTATCATTCCTCCCTATTCTTTGCGTGTCTGTAATGTGTCATTTGCCTGGGTAACTGCCACTTGTGTTGTTCTTTATTGGTTGATTTGTCTGCAAGCAGGTACGAAGCAATTGTTTGTTCATGTGAATGCTGACAACATGCCAGCTCAAGAGCTTTACAGAAAAACTGGCTTTAAGGTGCAGCACTTGATCCATTATGGTGTTTTAATATCCTGAATGCAAATTAGTCAACATGGAACAGCTGTAGTCATTCTTCTTGAAACATGCTCCTGGTGGTTTGGAAAATTGAGCTTGATCACTAGTTCTTTGGGCAATAATGTACCTCCCAACCAAATATATGGTGCAAAATTGCACTGGTTTCACCTCAATTCTTATACGTGTGTCAGTTCTTTCTGCATTTTGTGTGTTTTTTATCTTATCCTTGCCTGCAGTAGTAGTCAACATCCACATGATTAGATGCAGTTCTATTCTTTGCTTCTGTTGCTCTAGGAAGATTTTTCTTAAGATGTGAGTTCAAGATGCGCCTATTTGTATTGAGAAAAAGCTCAATTATTAAAGAGAGGACATTGGAACCTTCACCAACTACATCTTCATGTGAATGATGCTATTCACCAGCTGCATGCAGCTTGAGTATTCCACACATTCTGCATTCTTGACATTTATGCAGTTCATAATGGCTTAGAGACACTAAATGTGAACCTGGATCCATCACAATTAGAATGATTTCATTGGGTTGTCTATCTGAAATTATGCCGATTTGAGCCATCTAAATTATGCTGATATTAAATTATGTCCGTCTAGATGTCATCTACTCAGTTTCTTTGGCTACACCATTTTCAAAATCACATTATCACCAGTTGCTTTTGTTAGCTGTGAAAATTAAATGTACATTTAGCTTACTAATTTAACTCTGCAGATTGTTGAGGCTGCTTCGTCTCCTCTCTCGAAAGATCAGAGGCTGCTGATGTCCATGGAACTCTGAGCTGTGACATTATGTTGCATCATTTCCTTAAGACTGTGAAGTTGTAGCAGTAAGTACTTCGGACGCAAAAGTTGATGCCAACAGCCTGTTGGTTTTTTAAGGCATATTTGGTTGGCGTGATTCAGTTACAAGATTATAGGGAAGCAATGTATACCATATCTGATGTAAATTTCTACGTCTTGAATTAGAGGCTGCCTTTATTCCTCTGTCAAAGATCAGAGGCCTCTAATGTTCAATTGTGATCTGAAGTTTCTCATCAAGAAATGAAGATAATTACAGCAGGCTTGTGTAATCTGTAATATGTGTTAAAAATCCAGTATCTTCTTGGTTTTCTGCATAATATTTGATCCAGTGTGCTGTTGGCTTTCTGCATAATATTTGATTCTTTCATGGCTAACTGCAATATTCCTGCTGAGACTTGTCTACAATATTCGACTTTTTACAAATTCCACATGCATCTGATATGCTATAGGGTGCTGAAAGAGCTTGTCAAAATTTCGGAATATACATTCTGATGAAGTAACATCACGATGCACTACTTTACAAACGAATAGAGGAGATGAAAGATTTCAGAAAAGTAAAAACAAATCCAAATCTCTCAGCTGGCGGGTAGTCTCTAAGGAAGTGAAATTACAATGAAAATACTTTCCAAACAAATAAAGGAGATAAAAGATGGATAATAAGAATAATAAATGAAGTCAAATTTCAATTAAAGTTTTCATATGACAGTTTCTTGTTTTAGTTGTTTATTGTTCACTTAGTCTTTCGTCGCTTGCTTTGCAGATCGTATTAAGTCAAGAAGGGTATGGATTTTATTAATAAAATGGAGACCTAAGTTCACTCGCCAGACATGATTGATGGTTAGAAAATTTTTTTTTTTTTTTAAAAAAGAGTATGAATTGTACTATATATCTTTATTCATAGACGAGGTTTCTATTTGCTTAAATTTTTTAAATTTAAATTATATCTCCAATATCATTTGTCTTTATTTTTCTCGATCTTATTGTAATTAGAACTCAAATGCACTACAAATATATATATATATATATATATAAATTTCAGAACGGGACGAGTGACTGTATCTAGAAACAGAAGAGGATCTAAAAGCAAAGTAAGGAAGTGGATCGCAAACGAGCTGCCACTAAGACGCTCAGGCGATTGAGCCAGACCAAAAAGAATTCTTGTTTTCTCTTCACTTTTGTAGGAAAATGTTAACAGGAGAAAGATCAACATCCAACTCTATTCCATGAAATGAAAGTCTTACAAGAAGATTATATATATATATATATATATATATATATATATATATATTAGTTTGGATTGCAAAAAAAATCAAGAAAACGAGCAAAGCTGAATGATGTTTGGATCTATACTACAACAACTTACTTGGATTTAACGTGTCAAAGGAATTCTTAGTGATTATACTTGAACTTATTAATAGGTTTTATATGTATAATATTCTTTGCTATAGATTGTTTTTCTTGTTTAGGAAAAGTTTGGGGGGGGGGAACAAGCACCTAAGAGAAATAGTACCCTTATGAGAGAGCGTGTCATTTCATGTTTTGGTAATTTATATGAACATGCTTTGGTCTGTATAACAAACACCATCAGCTGCCTGTGCTCACTACTATGCTATACCACTGGCTGCATAACAGCCACCATAAATAGCTTCTAAGTTCTGTCATCAAAAACTCTTATTGAACTTAAAAGAGGATATAGTTAAAAGGGTTAAGCTAAGAAAACTCCAAATCCAATGAAACAAACCAAAGTTTGACCTTTGTTCTGCTTGACTACATAATTAAGACAACACATATTGTGCCCAAGAGTGCACAAAAAGAGCTAAGAGAACTGCCAGTCTGCAACAACAATTTGAGACAACCAAAAGACCAACACCAACTGTTTAACACATTATATTTTACACCCAAAGATACGCAAAAAGAGCTAAAGAGAAACTGCAATACTGATATATAGTTGTTTAAGCTACTACGAAACCCTTAGTTGCTTTTGGAACCATGCAACTTCTAGATGTTGGCCCCATTGTTCTCCAGTTCTCCTCCACGGGATGGGGTTGAGGAACTTCCAGGATCACCAACTCCCTCTTGCCAAGAAAGACGAGGAGTACTGTTTTCTGGCTGTACCATGTCCTCGTCATCTATTCCATCACCATCTTCAGGTGGAGGCAGTTCATTGAGATCAAAGAGATGAACCCTTTTAGGCACCTGAACTATTGCTTCCTCGATAATTTCCTCCACAGCAACCTCAACAAGGGGAACAGCAGCAGGGGGAACGGGAGCCTTGCAATGTCTTATATGGCCCGAGAGCGCCTGTCCCGTTTTGAAGGACTTGTTGCAAAACGAACACTTGTGTGGCCACCTGGCACTAGCACGTTCTGCAAGATTGCTTGATGATGAGCCATTAGACTTCGGAAATCTGACTCTGGATTCCTTCTTGACAGCTCTCTTATGATGCGAGTTGTGACCACCTAAGGCTTGATAAGTCGGGAAAGACCTGTTGCATTTGTGGCAAATAAAATCACCTGAGATTACTTCCCTTATATCCCCTGATGAATTGGCGACAAATCCTTGACCTTTTCCTTTGCGCATGTGGTCCAGAACAGTTTTCCTCATGCTGATAATCCATTTCTTCAAAAGGTGGCAACTCTATCTTCCTCTTCTTAAGAGGAAGATCTTCTGCTCTTGCTTCCCCATAAGATAGCACAATGAGATCGTTAGCAACTTGATGTACATCCTCAGGAGTTGAAATCTGTGGCAAGACCTCCAGCAACCAGGGATCTTTTACCAGTTTTTGACCAGCCAGGGGTCAAGAATTTTGACATATCTGAAAGCCTGTGCTCTTCACCATTCTCCAATTTGACTGGATGATCATCTTGCACTAGTATTACGTCACTGGAGGTGGTTGATAAAGGCCCTGGTATAGCTTGCAGTGATTGAAGGTTCCACAGTACCCTTTGGTTCTTTCTTTTAAGATGAGTTTTCTGGTGCTCCTTGAAAGAGCTTTTCTGGTGCTTCTTGAAAGAGCTTTCAGTACGAAAAGTTTTTCGACAGGTTGAGCACTTATTAATACCATGGATTCTCTCGAGAGAAATCAAGAATGATCACCTCAATAGGCTTCTTTTCTTTTTTCTTCAAGAAGTGTATCCTTTTGTGGCCTCCAAAAGCCTTTCCATTGCTGAAACTTTTGTTGCAGGTTAGACAAGTATAAGGATTCCTCACCATTTCATCTCCTTCTCTTTTAGCCACATTCAGCGTAATCACCAACTCTGCCATTATCAACAAAGCTTCACAATTGGCCCAAATTATCTGTTAATCGAGCATATCATTATCAATATAGAAATTTAATGATTAAAAAGTGTGAACAAAACTGGAGAAATAGCTAAGAATAAATATATAAAGTAAGAATTAGAACAGTGACATGTTTGTGAATCAATGAATATTGAAAATGCAGAAAAAGTAAGAAATTGCATATGAAATGGTAGAGAAGAAATAAACAAAAACTTTAAAAGTAATATTCAAGTGTGCAAGAGAGCTAAAAAAACACAAATAAGGACAACAACCAAGAATTTGAAAGTACATTAAAAGATATAAGATGGTGGATTATGATTATGAAAATATTATAGGAGGTTTTGAAAGGAAAACAATTAATGTGGTTTGCTGAAAGAGAAGAAAATGAGAACCAGGAAAAGTTTGTATGCATCAATTGAATATTAATAATTAAAACCACATTCAGTGTTGCATTGATGGCTAGCTTTTGAATTATTGTATATGCTTAAGTCTTAATGGATATCCAAAATACTATTCCTTTCTAACTTTTTGTAATCCTTCAAAATCTAATTTATCTCCCTAATTTTTCCCCTTAGTTAGACGAGGTGAATATCTCTTTTTTCTTTTTTTCTTTTTTTCTCTTCTTTCAAGCTACCAAAAGCTAAAAAAGAAGAATTTAAACAAGTTTTGGGCTGTGGAACTCTTTCATGATGGATAGATGATTAATGCCTTCACTCAGCTCTCTATCTATTTTTCTAACAAATCCCTTAATTTTAGTCATTTCACCCCCTACTCCCATCCCCTTTTTCCTACCTTGATCCCCCAAAAATAAAAATAAAAAAAGTACGACGGCGACGTAAAATTAACAAAAAAAAAATTTGGCAAAAATTAACAACAGTTTTCATTCCAATCCATTTAATTCTCTTAGTTGTGGTGGTTTTCTAAAATTTTCCCCCACTCCTTTAATTGTAGCCATTCCCCTCCTACCCCATCCCCATTTTTCTCCCTTGATCCCCCAAGCACCATAACAAGGGGAGTACGAACGATGACCTAAGGCCAAGAAAAGCTGGTAGCAAGTTAACAATGGTTCTCTCCACCTATAGAAATCTCTAACTTGTGGTTGTTTTTAAAGTGATATTTGAAGAAAAACACGAAAAAGTGATTCATTTGGTATATCCAAATAATTGGATCAAATGGATACCTATTGTATGCATTTCTTGAAATCCTCCCTTTTCTATCTAATTTGCTTTTCATGCAGCAAATACCACTCTTAATTCCTACTTGAATGGAATATTAGGGATCTGATGGAGGTGGTATGGATTTTTGAAAAACACAGTCAAATCGATAGATCATATCATAAAGTCTACCGATTAGACATCTAATACTCCATCTGTTGCCAAATATCCACCAATTATATATATCATTTGCAAATTTTTTTCTCTACTTTGGAGGAGGTCAGGAATTTGAACATTGAAGCCTACGATCCTGCAAAAGGGGTCAATAAAATGAAAAATCCTTCTGCATAAATGAACCCTGACTTTTGCCATTAGCAGTTAAATTTGCAAGAATACTTAATTAATTGGGATAGATATGAAAGAAAAGATAACCACAATTTTACCTGAGCTTCTAGGCACAATGAACACTCCAAATGCTCTTTCCTACAACAAAAAGCATGCAGAGGGTAGTAATTAGACAAGATGCATGCAAATCTTCCATGGCATGTTTTTATTTAAAAGTGTTTCATAAATACAAGAAACTATTGCTAATCAAGAATAAAATCAAGAAATTAGTTAAAAATAAAAGTTGAGGCTTCATCACATATAAAAAATCCATTTTTTTTAAAAAATTTTCAACACTTAGAACTACTCACTCACTCAGAGAAAAAGAGTTAGGAGCTACAAACCTTGGCAGCTTTTAGCAAAGACTGCTTCGCTAGTGTGGACTAATTTATAGGAGCAAGCAAGATAGATATGCACAATCTTTATTGATTAGTTATTTTTAAATTTGTTGTAGAGTGCGCATATAATAAAAAATTGCAGATTTTTTCACAAGTTAAAAATTTTTAGCTCTAAATAATGCCAAATTAGTTACGCCTTTAAATTTGGCATTAAAGTGATTTGTTTGAGTCAGCGCCCTTGAAATTTTACTTGTTGGTCTTTAGGAGTGAGTCAGCGCCTTTGAAAAATTTCCTTGTTGGCCTTCACTCATGAACTTTATTTTGGATTATGTATTAATGATACAAAACTGAATGGGCCCTCTGGCAACAACATCTTTTTTCTCTTCTTCTTTCATCTAAGGAGATGTTTGGTAAAGCTAAATACTGAAGTTTGAAATTTGAAGACTAAAATTATATTGTTATGTCTTAATTAGGACTTTGAACATTGCTCGAGTAAAAATTCTTGAACTCGACCTCGATCTCCAACTCGTTGAGTTTTTAAAAGTTGAGTTCAAACTTATTTTACCTTAAAATAAGCTAGAGCTCGAGTTCAAGCTCAATTAAGTATTTAAACTCAATTTTTTTGGTAAATTTCATGATCTTTCACTTATTAATGTAATTTCATAATAAATAATTAAAATTATATAATAATTGCACAATTCGATAAGACTCAATGAGTATTCGAGTTTTGGTTTTTCCCACTTGTACTCGACTTGAATATCTTATGAAATAGTATGAACTTCAACTCGATTAATACTGAGTTCGAGTCTAGCCTTTGACCAAATTGCTCGTGAGTTCAAATCGAGTAGCTAGCTTATTAAATTGTGCTCCTAGTCTTCATTTGCTAAATTTTTCAAGACAAATATGTTTGCTTATTCAATTGAATTTAAATACTAAATTGAATTAATTTATTTAATGTATATTATATAGTTTACTAATGTTACTATTAGATCATTGTGTGACTATTATATTAGTTTTTTCAAATGTTAATTTTTGTAACAACAAACTGATATTAAGATGGAAAGTATGTTTATGAGCGTTTGTGAGAAAAAGTATATGTTTGTGTTTGAAAATATGTAGGTTTGAGAGAAGAACATGTATATGTTTTTGTGTCTATGAGAGGAACATTATGTTTAAAAATACTTAGGCCCCTTTTCGGATTGTGATGATTTACAACAAAAAAAAAAAATTTCTAACACAAATGCTTTAACAAAAATGCTTTTAAGTTATCAAAAGTTGGGATTCTTAAGTTACGAAAAATTAGTTACCAAACATCCTAAAAGTATTTTTGGTGCTTAAAAGTGCTTTTTTTTGTAAACACACCGCAATCCCAAATGGAGCCTTATTAGAGAAGAAAAACGTGTGGGAGAGGTGTGTGTAGGAGACAGAGGAGGAAGAGAGAGAGAGAGAGGTGTGTGTAGGAGACAGAGGAAGAGAGAGAGAGAGAGTACATGGATGTTTGAAATTGTGGATGTGAAAAAGACTACGTGTCATGTGAAAGAGATTACCTGTCTACGTGTGAAAGTGCATGGATGCTTGAAACACTACGTTTGTAAACCCATTTTTCCCCAACAAAATTTCAATGTTTTATGTGAACACATTTCTCAATCATTTTTTTACCTTACATATATCAAATCACTATATTATATGTTTTTGGGTAAAAAACAAAAAAGCCCCCCTGTGATAAGTCTAATACACAGAAAAGCCCCCTATGATTTCAAAATATACAATACGACACCTCATGATTTGAACTAAATTGTAAAGGTGACGGAATCCGTTAAACTTAACGAAAATGACTTATTGGAACCTAAAAAAAATTTTATACCTAATTTTTATCAAATATACCTATTCTACCCCTTAACTCTCAATTCTCTCTATTTAGAAAATAAAACAAATGATTTTTTTGAGCTATCTTTTGCTTAATTATATCAGGGCATTTTCATCATTTCGTCCATTTCCGTTAAGTTTAACGGATTCCGTCACCTTTACAATTTAGTTCAAAGCATGAGGGGTCGTGTTGTATATTTTGAAACCATGGGGGGCTTTTCTGTGTATTATGTTTACCATAGGGGGCTTTTTTGTTTTTTACCCTATTTTTTTACAAAATTTCCAGAAATTGCAATCCAAACAAGACACATTATTTGAACTAGCTTATAAATTCAACATATTAAGTGATTGTGTAACCTTCACTTGGAACCTTTTTATAAATTGAGTGGGTTTTAACGTGTTAAAAAATAGGAGAATTTTGTCATCAAACAAGTTTAATAGAAAAAAAATTAATTTGTTAGTTTTAAGCACTAAAAAAGTTTATCAACCCCAAGTTTGTTACCCATAAAGGGTGGCTGGGAATAACCAAACTCAAAATTGACTCAGCATTAACACTGGACGGCAGGTACGTGGCGGCCAAATCATACCCACTCTAGATGGGGGTTGTAATATTAAAAAAAAAAACCCCCCAAGTTTTTTTTTTTAGCCATAGCCCATAAATATTATTTTAAAATTTTTAGAAACGACTTATTGTTCGGGAAAGGGATAAGTTAGGTGGTTTGAGAGAGGAACGCTAAGCACCATGTGAGGCATTCATCTCTTTTATTTTATTTTTCTTTTTCAATTTCCTTTGTTGGGATCGGAATTCGGAACCTGGATTTATCTTATTTAGTTTGTCAGATGAATAATAAAATCCTGCATTGAAATTAATGCATGATTATCAGTTTAAGTTTTATCATACATAAACTTCCTAGATTTCTTATAATGAATATGTCAAGAGAAAATAAGTTTCTAAATATAAATCACTTTTTTTAATTTAGAACCTACAAAATGAATAGTGACATTGATTGATTATGTTATTGCTTAGAAATGTCTACATGCAGAAATCATTAGGCTATTTTTATCAATTCCTTCCTCAAACCCTTGTTAAAACTAATAGAATCGGCAATCATCAATTCTTACAAAATAAGACCTTATTAGCTCTCCTTTTCTTTTTAATGTTTTCCCTACATATGCTGGGAATTGCCCAAGCAAAATCTTTCAGCAAATTACAAATTTCAAGTTTCTTTTCCGCAGAATTTGTAGTTTTGGCGATACAGTCTCAAATTAAATATTTTTCCTTGTTGCTCTCATAATTTTTTGATGCTATTACTAAAATCTTGCAATACTTTTATTTATAGTTCTTGTACACTATAGGATCGGTAAAAATATATTGCGTTGGTTAATATTTGGTGTTACAACTCAGTTCATTGTCAGTTTACTATCTATCTTAAGTCTCGTATAAAAAGTTAACTTTGTTTGAGAAATATTCTTTGTTATTTTTCTTGAGTAAAATTGAGTTCATTCACCTATTCCTCTTTATCTTCTTTCTAATTTACCAATGAATTAATTATTTCCTACTTATGGGTAAATATTTTGTGAAATAGCATATCTCAAAGTAGGGGTGTAAACAAATCTAATCAAACCAAACACTCTAGTATTCAAACTTGTTTGATTATTTTAATGAGTTTGAAATTTTATTCAAGATTGGCGTGTTTATTTGCCAAACTGAGTTTGAACAAATTGTTTATCGAGTTTGAATGTTATTAAATATAAAATGCTATTCAAATTTGGCTTAACTAGTTAGTGAACTAAGTTCGAACGAGCTCTTACCAAACCGAATTTGATTTGAGTATTAAGTAGTTTGATTCATTTTTACCTCTATCTCAAAGTCATTTTAGATTTCTTCAAGCACGATACTTGAAACAAATAACTATTTTTATCACTCAATGTTGAACTATTGACAGAGGTTCAATGATATTTTAAAATGTTCTAAAATGTTTAAACAATCAAAAAAATACAAACAATCGAAGAACTAGTGGATATAACCAGGAAACATTTTAAATTACTTTCTAGTTAGCTAAAGCGTCTGTCTAACGAGCGTCGGTTAGGCATCCTTTAAATTTAAGGTGTAATTCAAGTGCTAAATTTTTGAAATGGTAAACTTAATTAAAGAAAGTGTATAAATATAAGGATGGATAATAATTATTGATATGTGTATTCACATAGTTAAGTTGGGTGTGAATAAAGTGTGTTAATGAGTGCCTATTAGGCATCAATTAGAAAAATCTTTAGATAAATCCCAGATTGTTTATTAACTTGTTCTTAACCCATCACTTGGACAGGACTACGCATAATTTGTTGAAAGATTTTAAAAATAGAAAAACTACGAGTTGATTGAAAAAAAGATTTAGTAATGCATGATTAATACGATTATATATAAGGCAAAAATTAATAAATTGATTAAAAGTTACAGCAAATTAGGAAGTAAAAAAGGAAGGAAATTAACTATTACCAAAAATGAATGAAAAATTTATAAAAACACAAATATTAAAGAAATCTAAAAGATAGATAGTCTACTTGGCACAACATAGATATGTCCAACTTATCAACCTACTATATAAGGAATTGAACATTATTTTATCAATCCAGCTATGGGCCCCGTTAATGAGGATAAATTTACCATAATTGATGAATTTTAGCATTTAAGAGGAAATATCTTCAATTTTAAAAAACTTCACGTAAGGAAATAATTTTGCAAATGATAAAAAAGCCCATTTCAAATAAATTGACAAAGGTGTGGTGAAATCAAGTTTTGATATGGTTGTTTATGCTTCAACTCCATCTCTTTTTTTTTTTTCCTTTTTTTTGTTTAGCTATCTTTTTCTTTTCCAACATTAGCTTTGAAATCTAATAATTCTTTTTCATAAAACTGAGAACAAGAATACGGCTAATTTTATGCTATTATTTTTCTTCTTTTTTTTTGTTAAAAGATACATAAAACCATCAAGGTTTCTGAAATGACTTATTCTTATACTTTTATTTTTTTTTTAAACTACAAAGAGCTACTAGAAGATTCCTAAATTCTAAACCAAACCTAAACATGACCATTGTGGCTTACAAAATAAATAAATAAATAAGAAGATTATTATGATTTTGGAATTTTGTATCCCTCATAAAATGACAAATCAAAAGGAAAAATACAATTTATTTTGAAAGAAGACACAAAATAATAAATTTTTAAGACTTGTAAAAAATAAAATTCAAAAAATAAATTTAAAAATGACAAAACAAGCAAATCATGTATGATATTCTAATCCTCCTAATTAAACAAAGTGTATGTGCTTGGTTTCCTACATTTATTTTTAGTGAAAAGGTTAGATATGTCATTTAGCATGTGAATCCCCTTAAAAATAGCTTTCCAAAAAAATGAAATAATGAATACATTCATTAAGTAGCTTATTTCTTATCCATATTAACGAGTGCCCATTGGATATCCGTTACAAAATCTCTTATTTTATTATACATATATGATTAACACACATAAATAGAAGATGTCAATCTTATCATTTTTTATAATTAAAAATATGCGTTAATCTTGTATACACTAATGGTGTTACACTAACATGCTTATATGCATGCCACCTGATTCCAATTTGAATTTAAAATTTTATTTTAAATTAAATATACCAATGTGTAATTTAAACCTAAAAATATACATATATCAATGTGTATGTGTGTTTTACTATATAGATAATATTTATTGCTGCAAGAAAATTGAGAAAGTAAACACCAAAACAAATACACATTTTTAATATAATATGTACAATTTATATTCCTTTGAGAATATATTTCTTGATTAAAGCTATGTTTTATGCCATTTTCAATAGGAACATATTAAAATGTATTTGAACAACAGGCGAGAGACCTTGGTCATGTAGTTAAAGTTGAGGCATCAAGAATTTGAGGTTCTGAATTCAAATCTCCTTATTTGCTCTCCATTTCTTGAGTCTCATCCTTCCCTTATTGAAAAAAATAAAATAAAATGAGGAATATATTTTCACCAGACTTGATGCTTTCTTAAGTTCATTCTCGATAAGATTTAGGTTATACATAATTGACGTTCCAGTATGGTATCTATTTCAATTAACTTAGCATATGTAGTTTTTTTTCAACCCTCTCGTCCTTCCCACTCACAACTACCACGTATAAGATTGGAACTCTAAACTTGACAGTAAAAAAGACTCTAAGAGGTCTCCCTTGACCTCTAAACCAACCCCAATAGTTAACTTAGTATATGTAGATTCTTCATTCAATATTAGGAATTTTATCCCATTTAAAAATTTTGGAGCAAACATTATTATTATCCCGAATAAGTAAAATTTAGATTTATGAGCCCTCATAGGTAAGTCATTCAAGGAAAAATGGTATTTTGACGAGAAACGTACACCTATGGTAATGTATATACGTTGAGGGAAATTTTATTTTAAACCTGTCCATTTTTACATAATTCCACAATTTATAAGTGTCAAACCCTCTTATCTTAACCCAACCAATGGGGTGCCTTCAAATCGTGATGGTTGGATGCCATCTCCAACCAATTCTATCAATGTTAATTTTCATGGTACTATTTTTCCTGATATAAAAGCAGCTGGATATATACGAGTCCTATTAAAGGACCATGCAGGTAAAAGTCTTAAATGGTCTATTCAAAACTTTTTGTGTATTACTGATCCAGTTGTTGCAAGGTTTCTTGCACTAAAGGAAGGCATTGACTTGTTGTTCTTAACTCTTTTGATGATCATTCACTCAAGTACTTGAAAGATGTGTAAACGGATGTTGGCAGAAATTGAATCTTATGTTTTATATTAGGTGTGGAATACATTATAATGGTGTAGGTCACTCTTTCTCTAGACATGCTTGATTTATTGGTACTCAAATTGTTTGAAGCAAGGTATTCTTGCCCTTGTACATCTTGTTCTTATGGCTGATCTTGACTTTTTGTAATACATTTTTCTTGTTTTTCATAAAAGAAATTGTCTCTTATCATAGCTTATTATGTACTTTCGACTATAAAAGATGGGTAGTTATGGGGAAAAAAAACTATGGAAGATACTTATGTATCGTGGCTTCCCTCTATATTGTTAGAACATTTCTTATTACACTCTCTAGTCATGTACAAATAGACTTGCATAATAACAGTACCATATTTTAGTTATTTTAATTAGATAATAGGTATTTTACTTAAAATATACCTCAAAAAACAAAAACAGTGTTCCTCACTGAAAGGGATAAATGGAAAAATGTTTAATAAATAATTTGACACGGATTTCTTTTTATAAAAAATATTTGACTTCAACATTTACACCTCAGCTTTAGAAACTACATTTTGTAAAAATTACGTGTTACTTCTGACTTTGGTTATTCGTGATTTAAATAGGCAGATAAGACAATATTGTACACCTCTATCAATAAATGATCTAAGTGCTATATTAAAATTTCCGGAGGTTAATTAATATGGTAGTTATGAGAACTTTTAATATTTTACTTGGATGGGTAGTTTAATTTTTTTTCTTCAGAATATTAAAGAAGAGGTTGACTCCTTAAAAAGCAACATAATCCTTATATAATTAGATTCAATACATATATTTTACTTATGTTTCTTCTCAAGATCTAAGATTTTTGTTAATACTTAATTTTTTTCACATTCACCAACTGTATTTTCTACATGTTTTTAAGTACATTATCGTTGAAAAATAAATTCATATTCTACAATTCTCATAAAAACATTACTTTTATCACATATCTAAATCTCTTGTTCTCTTATTTTTCAAAAATATTTGTTTTTTTTTCTTTTGCATATATTTTATGTATTTTGAGTGAATTGTATAAATCAATTTGAGTCAGTTGCATAAATATGAATTCTTATAAATATAGAAATGCAAAAATAATTATGAAAAGCAAGGGGGACCAGCCTACAACCACTTTTTTTTTTTTTTTTTGGCATAATAGCTAAGTTTACTATGGCACACAAATTTACGTTAAAATCTTTTGAGTATATCTAGTACTACAGGAAAGAGTTTGAATTACAATATACTTGAAGTTATACATAATAATAATGTTTTTAATTGGTACACAACATAAGTGGTATATGATTATTAAACTTAATTTGGATTATTCTTTTGATGTAAACAAGAATATGTCTTTATAGATCTATTAATACTTGTCACTTAGGAATTTGAAAATAGCAATCTTTTTTCCATTTTTTGGCATTAATCCTTCTTCTTCAAAACAACGAGCCAATTCTTGATCTATATTTAATTCTTGTCCATTTTTCTCACTTAAATAACTCATAGATCAAGTTCGCATTTCTTGTTAAAGTATTTTTGCTTTTGCATTTATTCCTATGGGACATGATTAAAATTTGCTGAACCTTTCAAGAGTACATAACAGTTCAATTATTTAGAGATCAAGTTAGTATAACTAATCAAACTATAATATATCATTATCCCTATGATTTTCTTGTGGGGAACAGCAAAAAAAAAAAAAAAAAACTCATGCTATTAAAACACTTTTCACTATCATCCGGGCAATAAATTGAATTGCAATCAAATTCATCCCATTGGGATAACAAATTCCACTAAATAGACCAAGAAGAGGACATATTATAAATTCCAACTAGACATATAAGAAGGCTATTCTGTTATACATCCTGTAAGCTGATTACATGGATTGCACAGCAGCAACAATGCCTTGCCTAGTTGTTGTAGCATTTCACCAACAAAAGATTACAAGAAATATAACATACAATAAAATGGACATGGGAATCATGGAGAACCAAAAAGCTAGATCTGCCGATGGTTCAGGCTGCATATAATATGGAAATATTAGTATGGCTGATATCATGAGTACAGCCAGAAAAACCAAAGCACAGACTTTGTTGTCTCTTGCCATCTAATTGCTATATTATCAGGGATGGAGGGAAAATGATGAAGCTAGGAAAGATCTTAAACTACTGCTTGTGCAGTGGACATTGAGAGGTTATCAGTCAACATATATATATATATATCCTAAGTTGGTTGATATTTAATCCTATTTTTTTCTTGCTATCATATTGCTGATTAGGAATGTAATAAATGATTCAATATAGAGAGGGAAACTGCTAATAAATGTTGGATTAGGATGGGGAACTGAAAGTGTCAAGGGTCATTCAATGCAGTGTTGTTAGATCTGAATCGGACTAGTCGATTCGATCAGTCTGACCGTAAACCTACCTTCTTTCCGAGTTAGATATGTAGCACAAAATTATTTTGGTCAAAATCCAATCAAAACCGTCAAAACTGGCTAAACTAGTAATCTGGTTCAACTGGTTGATCCGATTCTCAAATGTTTCTTTCTTGTTTTTCCCAAACATGATTTGAATTACCACTTAGTGTAAATACTAAATCACTCGCTTTCTTGAATGATCTTTAAATCAATATGTTTCATCCTTATCATCTTATCAATTTACCATCAGTGATTCCAACTTGCATTAATTTATTTTAATTTAGTTTTTCAAATAGTTTTGGAGAATGGACATATTTTAGCCATGAATTTACATTTTTATATATAATTATTAGGTGTATAGTTGATTGCAAGTCTAATATTTTTGAAACATTTTTTATGATTGGTCAAACATAACCAAGAACTTAATTGTAATATTTCTAAAACTTATAAAAAAATAAAATAATTATGATATTATGCTGACGTCAGCTGGTTTTTGAGAACGGTCCGACTAATCTGACCAATTGACCCCTAACTCAATAGTTTTGTCGAATCACTATCCAATCCGAATTTAACAACATTAATTTAATGTGATACATCTACAAATGGGATTTGGCTTCCCTATATCACAATCCCTCCCCATTTATCTTTAGTACTGCTTTGGATGGCTGCCACATAGATTTACTATCTATTAGAACGCCAATTCATATGATAACTTAGTTTCTAACTAAAGTTAATTTGACTCATATAATCATATATACCCACCGTCACCACAAAAAATAGAAAAAATTTTTATTTTTCAATTTGAAATTCACAGTCAACCCACAATAGCACTTTTTCCTATAAAGTCAATTGCTTTTAAGTCAAAAAATAGTTAAATAATTTTTTATTTTTCACAGATTTTAGGATAAAAGCTACTAGCATCATTTTACATACTTTATTACGTTGTATATACTATTTTTTTTAATTGTTTTAACAAGGTTACTCTTTCCTTTGACAACAAAGAAAAAAACACCTTTACTTTCTTTCTTATTTTATCATAAACTTAGGTTACCTCCATTTGGATTAGTTGTTTTTAGAGGTGTTTTTAAAATATTTTACTGTATCAGTGTATATGAAAAACTTTTATTCTAGATATGTTTTTTGTGATGTTTCTGGAATATATTTTGGGGTATTTTTTAAAATTAAAATATTGTTATGGTACTTTTTAAAAATTAATAATACCACCCACCCACCACTCACCTCCTCTCTCTTCCTCCTTCCCTCTTCCCTTTCCTCCCAAACCCCGGCCCTCCCCTTGCCCCCTCATGATCTAATCACGGCTAGATCCCGACCAGAAAGTTGAGAACTTCTAGTCGCGATCTAGCCATGACCAGATCGAGGGAGGAGGAAAAGGGAGGGGGTGGTGGCGGCGGTAGTGGTGGGTGGTGATGGTGGAAAATATTGTAAAATTTATTTTTTTAACTTTTTGTGTATATTTGTGAGTTGTTTTGATATGTTATGGGATGTTTTTTGAGTTGTTTTTGTTTGTATATTACTGTAAAATTGTATTTGAAAAATTAGTTTTTGAAAAATAGGCCAATCCAAATGGAGCCTTAGGTAAATAGCAACACTTAAAAATAATGCTTAATTTATTTTTTTTCCTTTTTCCTTTATTGGTTTCTTCTTATTAATTCCATACTGGAGCATGAAAATCAATAAAATTAGCCTCCATAATTGGATTAGTTGTAGTAGAATAACAGAAATGGATGTTAGATGAGTCAAAAAGCTTGCAAATGATTAAAAAGAGCGACGAGTTTATGGAGTTCAATTTTCTTTTTAGGTTATCTAGAGATAAGAAGGTACGTTAATAGAAAAGTAATTTGAGCCATCATAAATAATAAATCTATGTAGCAATAATCTAATAGTATATTAAGAAAAAATAGAGAAGTATAATATAGACGAGCCTAATCTAGAAAAAAGTGTGCATTTGTGTCAAGTAAACCACTGATCTTAGGACACTAGCGAATGATGAGTATGTCCATATGATAATTTTGATGTAAATAAAGTATACTAACCATTGTTAAATAGGTATTCATTAGAAAAATCCTTAGGTAAAGGTCATCGTAAACCGTAATCTTTTGCATAAGCAGTTATGGACTATTATTCTCTGTTTTACTAACAATTTTATCATGCATAATTGTTAATACTAGTGGGATAGGCAAACTCAATCTATGTGCAAATTTAGAGAATTGAATTAGAAACAGGTTCTGCATGGAGAAGTTTTTAGTAAATGTTTAGATATGGAGTTTTTCATGGAGTTGTGAGAAGCATAAGCAGTGGCTAGAATATATGTTATATTGAATGAAACCATGGATGTGATTAAAGTGTTCCTAGGGTTTTTATTGATAAACGTAATTTTTCTTTTTCTTTTTTTTTTTTTTATATGTGGTGATGCTATTCTACCCTTTGATGTAAGCGTATAACAATGATTCAAAATACGATCAAAATGTTAACATTGCTATGTAAAATAAAATGTAAAAGAAGGAGACAAATTAAAGCAACTAAAGTTATATTTCTCCTAAAGTGTGTCAAATTTGGACCTTGACAGGTAGGTTAATATTTGTCCCACTGTATGCAGGTTATTGTTCTCACAGTTCATATGGGTCATTTGTAATATTAATCAGTAGTATTCCATTTGTATTCATCCTTAATTACTTGTATTTTATCCTGTTGTCATAGAATTCAATTGTAACCTTGTACTCCTATTTTAAAAAAATGCATACAAAAAAGAGGGAGAAAGAGAGGAGTCGCTTAATAACTTAATATTCAAGTAGGATTCTTTGCATTGGCATTGGAATTGCAAGAATCTAATGATATTATTATATACATTTTAATCTCTAAGACACTTACAAAGCTTTAAATTACTTTAATTCTTTATACTCAAATTTAACTCATGAGTATTATGAAATTACTATAGGGATATCACATAAATGTATTACACCATTATATTTCTTTTTTTCACAATTTTTTTCAAGTTTATCTTAGACTAATCATACTTGGGCATCGTAGCTTTTAGATTGAGGCGACAAACTTTGATACAATTAAAAAAAAATATATGAGCAATAATTACTAAAGTATAAATAAAATATTTCTCATGGAGAGTTAGGTTGGGTGATAAGGTAAGAGGGGTTGTAAATAAGATATTTTAGATTCAAGTCCTCTCATTTACCAAAAAAAAATAATAAAGAAAATCTTCCTCTTGAAATTTTTGAAGGAATTTTAATGGGGACAAAAAAAAAGGAATTTCATGGCTTTGTTTGAATATTCAATTGCGGATCAATACAAGTAATATATACATACAATATATATATGTACATACATAGATATGTATAAATGTGTGTACGTGTATACATATATAAATAAATGATTACCAAGTTAGCATCAGTCAAATTCTCAAACTGAGAAAAAGGATCAGCAGAAATACATAGTCAACCCACCAAAAGAGCATCCATTATGCAATGAGCAAAAGTAATCATATAGTTGGTATGTGTAGTCTATTATAATTGTGTAAAATCAATCTTTTCTTGAATGAGATAATATATTATACGGAACAATTATAGTGGTGATTAACAAAAGTAAAAGTCCCTGCTATATAACCCTAACAAAAAAGAAAGCAATTGACTAGAATCATGTCACAAAAAAAAACATATAGTTTTAAAATCTAATTTGATAAAAATAATAAAAATTTGAGAAGCCATAAGGAATAAGAAACTACAAAAGCTAAGTAGGAAAAATCTCAAAGAAGTCAGAAAATAGAATGAACTATTTTCTGCAGAACTATAGAAGTATTAATGGTCTAAAATTATAAGAGAAGTAGATAAATTTTTGTAGTTGTTTAGACAACCGTTTTGAGTTTTAGCATTTATTTTTTGCTTTACTTGGATCATTTTACCCTTATACCTAAGGGTATAGAAAGAAGTTCAAAAAGTGACTACTATGTACACAATAGATCACTCACTTTATATAGTGTGTAGATGATATAGGTCCAGAGGAGTTCAAATTTCAAAAAATTTTAATAATTCTAGTCAACTAAATTAATCGAGAGAAGTGGCAGGTGATTTTGGTACGGTTGTATCTTACTGTTATATTTTTTAGGAAAAAAATCTCAGTAGCCCTCTAACTATTTATTGGGTTGAACTTTTGGTCCCCAACAATTAAGAGTAAATTTTTTGCTCTTGATCTATCGAAAATACAAAATGTTAAACCTTCTGCCAAATTCAACAGCTAAAACCGATAGAAACCAACCTCACGTTAGATGCAAGCTGAAATATGAAGGGCATTTTAGTCCATCCAACAGTCTTCTACTCAATTAAAAAAAATAACAAAGGTTTCTTCCCAAACAAAGAGTTGTGGGAAGAAAATCTCAGTTGGGCAAAAAGCTTCTACTCAAGTTTTTTATTGCATTTGGTTGAAATGAAAAGGCTTTAACACTTATTCCATATGTTGAACGATTTTCAAACACATAAAAAAGTTACTCTTCAAACGAGGTAAAATTTACGTCTATAACTATTTGATTTAAAGAATGTATATAAACTGGGAAGAGGGTGCCAAAGCATGGTCGTCCTCCATGTCTTGCTCACGTGCGGGTTGTGAAAGTGGCCTGAGCTGGATTTTTTTTTTTTGTATTTGTTTGTTCTTTCTTTCTTGGAACCCAACGTCTTTCTTTGTTGTGAAAGTGGTCGTCCTCCACCAAACGTCTTTTGTTTGTCCTTGAAACCCAACAGTAATTAAAGCGTCTTTGCTAGCAACCTTATAGGAAAGGCAGCGTGCTTTTTATTGAGCTGTTAAAATCGGGGTGGTGATGATTAGCTTCCTATTAAAAGTAGTTAACAGCATGCTAGAACTTGAATCACTTATCGGCACTTTATTTCCTATTTGAGCGAATTTCAGCTTGAATTACCCCTGCTGTGGGATTTATTAGCTATAAATTATTAGTTAAATAGATCAGTGTCCAGTAGGAACATTGAATTTTGACTTAATTACTAACACTGCCCAACAATAAATATATATATTTGAGTAGACAGGACGGCTATACATTCGTTCGCTATGCTAGCCTCAGGCGTCTTAATGGTTCCTCGGATTTGAAACGCACAGGCACTCTTTACGGCTTTTCATGAAGCTTCTCAGCCCAGCTTTTCATGAACGGAGGTGGAGAGTAGCTTTTTAGTCGTTCTTCATGCAGACGTCTGGGCTTATATTCCTCTCGTCCAACTTATTTTGCACCTGCTGCTCAGCCTTCACTGGTTCTGTTGTATTTTTTGGACTCGTACTGTCACCATCAATATACTCCTTGTTGCTATTAGCTGGCAGAGCTGTTGATTCTGTTTCTACTTTACAGTTCTTTTTTATCAGATTATATTTCTTGTTTCGTGCCTATCCAGGTTCTAAGCTTAATGAGGTTGTTCTTCTATCAATCTGCATTCAGTTTTGCTTGTTTATTTACTGATTAACATTTTTTGTTAGTAAGATTAGTTCCTGTCACTATATTGCTTTTCCATGGTGACTACTGTTTAGATGGTTTACGTTTGTCAACTGCTTAGCTGGTTATGTTGTGTGCATTGCCTTTGTTAGCTCTTTACTTGTTTTTTTCTTTCTTTTTGGCACCATTGTTTTATATGCTGATGTTTTTTAAGTTAATGCTATTCTTCTTATCTGTATGTGTTTGGTTTTATATTTTTTTTGCTCATTGCATATGTCATTGTTCCTTCAACTGTTCTTTGTTATTTCTTTATAGATGAGTCGCTGCTGTTTTGTATTATTTATGCCATTTGCTGCTGGTTGAATTGTGAAAAAGTATTCATGCCTTTTAAGTTTATGTTAGCTGCTTTGCGCTGGACGTTTGCTGTGGGTGTTTGATGCTTTTCCTTGGTTTCACACTGTTCCTGCGTTAAGTGAGTTGCTTCTCTTTCTTGCATGCAGGTTGTGCGCTCCATCTCCTAGAGTTGTAAGTACTCTCTACTTTTACGACTGTGTGAGCTTTGCTGATTAATCTTCGTGCTCATTGAATCTTTTTGTTGCTGATTAGCCTCCATGCTCATTCAATCTTTTTGGTCAATTTGTTTAGCCTGTTCTGTTTTCCCTTTTCAAGTTTTCCTGCTTTCTTCTACTAGCATTTGTTGTTCCTTTCTTGTTGGTATTTTTTCTATCAATTCGATTGCATGATTTGTCTGCTACAGACGTTGTGTGGTGTGAAAGTAAAAGATGTATTCCTATCTTGCCGGTGATCTGCTGTTTTATGGCTGATGGATGGCTTGTGTCTGGGAGTGCATGAATTATTTACTTCTGTGGTGCCAATTTAATGGATAGAAATGCAAAGCGTCGCAAGCGTTATGCAGAAATGCCACGGGAAAAGAAGGATGATCTCTTGCGGCGCCGTAGGGAAGCTAATGCTGCAAGGAAGAAAATATGGCCCTTCCTGCTTCTGGTCCTGGATCTACAGCTCGCCTCTTAAAGAGAAGGCACGAAACTGATGTTCAGAAAATAACTGCACCACGCGTAGGAACAGGAGTCTGTGTTTCTGATAATTCTAATCATCCATGTGCTGTCTACTATGCTGATGCTGCAGCCAGCCAGTGTCCAACTCCTAGACAAAGTTACTTTGTTGAGCCTGCCAAAGTTACTCTAAATGGTCATGGACTAGCATCTTACCAGGTTCTGTATCCAATGCACCAAATGCTTCTGATGCAGGTGTTTCGGCTCTCATTGGATTGACTGTCGTTCCAACGCCATCTGCTAATGTAGGTATGACTGCTTCCTTTCTTTTTTCGCTGCCATTTAAGTGGTGGCTTCTTTGGTCTTGTCAAGTTGGTCGTTGTCAGTCGTCCTCCTATTACTGCTTATGGCCTGCTTCTTTTACTTTCTTGTGCATATTTGCTGCTACCGCTAATGTTCGATGCTTCAATTTTCTACAAGGTAAATGTAAAAAAGGTAGCAAAAGAACTCTTTCTCGGTTGGACAAGACTGCAGAAAATGTTTTGACCTTGCCTTATACTCCGCCCTGTCAGTATTGCGGAGCTCAGAGATTCAATCTTACGTACTTCTCCTAATATATACACATAACGAAAGAACTACTGCAACATAAAGTACAAAAGTAGAAACTGCATCCCGGTTTAGCTAAGAATAAGAAAAAATGCAGTCCCTCGAGAGTGTTAGCTCATCCAATTCGCCAGCAAGAAATACTGCATTTCATTCATGCTGCTTCTTTTTCAGATTGAACTTGCCTGACTAGGTATATCCTTACTATACAGATTCGCTGTCATTATTGCAAAAACACCTTATCTCAGCTTTCATAATGCTTGAATTTCTCTGCAAATTTTAGATATTTCCTGCTCAGTTCCAGGCAATCCTTATTAAGCACCAGTGCAATCAAATTACTCTGTGTGAGGGTGACAAAAACATGGATCATTAAACTCAACAAACAGTGGTTTGGAGAAGGATGGCAGGAATTCTATCGCAGCAACATCCTAAAAGGCAGAGTGATGCTTTCTTGCTCCGTTATTCCGGAAGTTTAGTTTTTGATGTGATTCATTTCTCAGAGGGCCGTCAGCAAGCACGCATGCCATGGACAAATCCATTACCTAATATTTTACATCTAAAGCTGTCCTTTGAATCAAAAAAGTTAGCCTTGCTCTTTTTGGTCTGATTTCACTCATTATTTCTTTTTTTTTTTACAAAAAAAAAAAAGTTGCTTGCCTCGTACGTATATAATCTTCTCTGCAGTGAATAGAAAACTAAGAATAGTACGACAACGAGTTTTATCATCAATGAAACCAGATTTTACGCACTACTTAACTGAAGGAGTGTGTTTCTATCATATTGTTACAGCGCACAATCGACATAAATTTGTAAGTTTTTAATTACTTTTTAATGCATCTTCCCGTGATTATTCTGCAGCAATGTTAACGATGTTGAGCATGCTGCCAGAAAATTCCCAGATTTTCTATTCACTACTTACTTGGTGACAAAACACCTTCTGTTACTCTGAGGACTGGAAACAAAACAATAACTATTACGATGCATGGAAGACAGTTTATAGATAACTGGGACGATTTTGCTGCTGAGCATCAATTGGAACTAGATGAAATTTTAGCTTTCCTTCTTGAATCAAGTTACACCTACAATGTTCTAATCTTTGACAAATATGGTGTAGAAAAGTAGTTCTCGTGGTATCATAGTTTCCATGTTTACTCCATCATGAAAAATGAATAAATTTAGATCAATCAAAAATAGAAGTTTCCCTGCATCGTGTTTCTTTTTTCAAGCGTTTAATATAAGGATTATTTTTTGCTCATACATTATTCCATTCTCTGCAACTTCTTTTTCTTTAGCAGCTTAGACTTAACAAATGAAAAACTCTCCTGCTGAAAAAGTTGCCCACAACACACGGCTTCTTCCAGACATTTCTTTTTTTCTAACCTTAGTGCCTCCGTACTTGCTCCTTAAAACATCCAAGGTGCATGTCAAAGGTTATAGGACAAAAAAATAAAAAATATATTTACATTTCCAGTATATATCTATAACCATGGTAAGAATCCAAAAAAACATCCGACCGAACTAAATAATTTCTTTGTACGACAAATCTCTTCTAAAATACATGTTCACTGTCCCCTCAACCTGGGCATATTTACAACGTTTGCGCACAGTGGACAACTCCTAGTCCAATTAAAGCACTACTTGGTGCCTTCAAGCAAGACAAAAAGAAGTTTCAATTAATTCTAGTCCACACATTTTACTGGAAGTCCACAAACTTAGGCAACTAATTACTCCATCTTCAAATGATACTGAAGGGTGAAGAGTTAAAACTTGCTGACTGATTGAAAACGAAACCAAAACTCCAAGCACCACCACAGTAATCAAAATGCCCACTGCTTGAACTATCAATTGACTCCAATGAGACAAAGTTCCTAGCCTCAATTAAGCCACATCCACTATAGAGAGCATCAAGAACGCGTCTGGCGCACCCGATTAGAGATCCAACTGCTGATGCCAACATCCCATGTCTCAGAACATGCGAAATGGGAGATCTTCTGTAGTTTGCCAACCATCAACAAAGATCTATCCAGTGGTTTAAAAAAGTTGTGCACTGATGATCGTCAGTGAATTGCAGAAGATTTGAACCTCTTGCGAGAGACAGAGAGAGAGAGAGAGAATGGTAAAAGGCAACAATTAGATCAAACTGATTTTTACTCCCTTTTACTGAGTGGAAGATAGTTCATTGCGAACCAAAATGCCCTTCATATTCGCGCGCCTCACGTGGTATTAGTTTCCATCAGTCTTAAATACTAAACTTGATAGAAGGTTCAACATTTTGCGCTTTCGATAGGTTGGGGGTCAAAAGTTTATTCTTAATTCTTAAGAGTTCAAAAGTTCACCCCAATTAATAGTTAGAGGGTCACTCGAATTTTTTCCCTATTTCTTATAATATAAAGTGTTGTACTTCTTACAATGTTTAGTGTACACAACTAAATCTCATACTTTTGACAATAACAAAGAAAAAAAGAAAAGTAACATGCACAAGCATATACTGTAAATATACACCAAAATATATAACAAATACAATAAACATGTAAAAGACTACCTAATACTAGGTAGTGTCGCGTCATGTCATATTCGTGTTCGTATTCCAAACCCATACATGACATATTTGGCTTTCGTATCATGTTCGTGTCATAACTTGTTTACTAACGTATTGTATCATGTTTTTAGCCAATTGACCCATTAAACATTTTATATAAAAATTATTGGAGAAATATCACCAAAAATAAAAAATAGTTTCTCTTCAAGAAATATATGACACTCTCTTAATCTCTTTTAGTTGTAACCTCTCGTAGAATTTTATTTGTATAAGTTTTGAATGCATTATCATCTCATTAACAATATACAAAAAAGTCTATTTTGTTTTTCTTTCACAAGAAAGAAAAACATTAGAAAGAAAATGATAGGGAAAAACAATAAATAGAAGAGCAATATAAACAAGAAAATGTTCCCAAGAAATTAGACAAAAATGATAGATGTGAAATATTAAAGTTTACCTATAAAAGATATTTAATCCCAAAGAAAGGAAGAAAAAAATGAGCAATATTTGATCTAAAAGTAAGTATCGATCAATTTGAAGAATGAATAATTAAGGCGGGAAGTGAAAAATTAAAATCATAGAGGTTATCTATGTTCATCAATTTGAGAAAATAAGAATAATGAAAGAAGGAAGCAAAAAATTAAAATCATAAAAATACATATGTGAATTTGCAGAGTCTCAATTCACGTGTTGTTTATTGACAAGGGTTTAATTTACGTATTTTTAAGTGCATTTTATTAGTTGATTTTGATTTAATTATTTAGTTTTATAAAAAATAACTAGGTTTTGGTAAAAAATATACATTTTTGGTAAAAGTGGCTAAAATTACATTTCTATTGCTTTTAGTGGTAAAAACTTCATTTTTATGCAGGATTAATGATTCAATCACCAAAGAATGTCAAGTGAGGTGAAAAATAGATAATTGGTGATGAATTCAAGTGGTTAAAAGAGAAATGAAGTGAAAAAACGTTCAAATGCAATTTTAAGACAGTTTTGACACTCTTCGGTATTTTGACTATATCTGGAGTTACATGTATCGGATTGAGGTGATCTTTATACCATTTTAAAGCTAAGAAAGAGACCTACAATTGGTATGAAGGTATCGAAAATCCAATTCTACTGTTTTCATGGACAAAAAGTCAAAATACAGAAGTTGCATTCTGTGGTCGGAAATTGAAACAGGGGTTTGACCAGGTGATAGTATTTTGACCATATCTCAGGCTACAAAACTCCAATTTGGATTATTCTTAAAGCATTGAAAATCTAATTCAAAGGGCTACAACTTTTGTGTTTTTTCACAAAAGCTAGTTCGGCCTTTCATCGTAGAGAAAATCGCAGTTGAAACAAGGCCAAGTTGAAAACGCGAGTTGATTCCGCGTTTTGTGTAGTCACATTTTGTAGCTGAAAAGCTGCAATTTTGATCAGCCATTTCTCTTGTGTTCATACTACTTTCCAGCTATAAGTTGCAAGGGAATTCGGTGCACATGTTTCAGAAGACAAAGGGGCAAGAAAGGTGACTCATTTTCAAGTCAAAAACATTGGTTATTGACTATCTTAACAAATTTTAGATTTAGGAATCAAATGATGGAAAATTTGACCAAGAAAAAGGAGTTTTGAACCAGCTTTTATGCAGAGACATTGGGGAGGTCAAAGAGCATACGTAGTGAGATTTTCTGATAGCAAACTCTCTCTAGCTAGTAAATTTTGCAGGAACACTTGGAGGCTTCATCTTGTAATCATCTAGTACAAGACATAGCAGATTCTTGGAGGGTTTCACCATTGCTTGGCTAAGCTTTTTTTATCTTTCTTGTACTTGTAAACTGAGATGATTTCCATTAATGAAGTTATGAGTTTGATTATTATATCATCAATGAGTAGCTAAATTTCTATATCTAGGGAGTAGATAAAACTTATGATCAAGTGATATGAATTGGATGTGATTTATACTTGTTGTATCTTGTATTAACTTATCTACTTATGTATGCTTGACTATTTGTTGTTGTTTGATCACCAATAGCAGGTTTGCAGTTGTTATTACTCATTAAAAAATGGTAAAAACAATGGAATAACATAAGTAAAACTTGAGTAGTATATTCATGAGAATAGAATTACATTCAAGTGGATGAAATCTGTATTTCATGCATGAACAAGAACAGATTTAGTATTTACCAAGAGATTAAGAAAAACTAAACTGTTTTAGACCAATTTTATCATGAGAATGAAGATTTGGCAATTTTAGGAATAAATCCCTGGTTAAATGAGAGTAGTAGCAAGTGTTAAATTCATTCATTTAGATCATTTGTGCCATAAGTGGAATCTACATCTCTAAATTCAAGTATTTGGTGAATTTTTTTCCATTTGTGATATTGCAATTATCTAACTAAGGATTTTAGAAAGTAAACAGATTTGTAGTTGGATTGAATTCTAAATTTTTTGTTCAATTATATTGTGAGTCTAAATAATAGAGTAAATTAGGATCTAATAATTGTTAAATTGCTCCTCATGGGATTGACCCGATACATACCCTACATTACGATTTTGGCTGTATACTTGTAGTCAAACGGGTATAAATTCGGATTTAACTTGCACTTATAGTAAAAAAATCCGTCAAATTTTTGGCGTCGTTGCCGGGGAGCGGCAATATTAGAACCTAATCATCTCTATTAATTTAGACAGATCTATTTTTATTAGTGGAGCTGATTATATTAATCTTACATTGTAATCAGTTTTTTGACAATTGAAGTTGCATAATATCTCTTATTTCTGTTTGTAGTGTATGCGCCGGGCGTTTCGAGAAGGTAGCACCTTTCGATCGAGAAATTGAGAGGACATTTCGTAGACAAAGGAAGCATACACCACAGCAAGAAGAACAAGAGGTTTGGCAACCGATAGAGGGAATCTTAATAGAACTACCATTTGAAAAAGAAATAGGCGAAAATGAGGCAAATAGGAGAGTTCTACGAGATTTTACTCTACCGGGAACACAAGGGTCTCAAACAAGCATAGCAAGACCTACAGTAAATGCTAACAATTTTGAGATTAAACCATCACTTATCAAATGGTTCAACAATCTCAATTTGGAGGTAATGCAGTAGAAGATCCCAATTCACACTTAACTACATTTTTGGGAAATATGTAATACCATTAAAATGAATGGACTTAGTGATTATGCTATAAGGTTGAGATTGTTCCCATTTTCTTTAAGAGATAAGGCAAAAATCTGGGTTGCACTCTCATACACCTAACACTTTTTTCACATGAGATGATTTATCAAAAGCATTTCTTAACAAATATTTTTCACCGGGTAAAACTGCTAAATTAAGACTGGATATTACTAGTTTTAGTCAATTAGAAAGTGAATCATTATATGAGACATGGAAAAGGTTTAGAGATTTGTTTCGGAGATGTCCACATCATGGACTATCCGATTGGCTAATCATACAAATCTTCTATAATGACTTATCTTTTCTCCACTAAAACTATGATTGATGCAGTTGCAGGTGGAGTTTTAATGGGCAAATCACCCAAGAAACTCATAATTTGATAGAAGAAATGACTGCAAATAACTACCAATGGACCAATGAAAGAGGTAATACAAGACGTCACGCAAGTATGATGGAAATGGACACCCTTATTATGCTAAGTGCTCAAATGAACAATGTGATGAAGATGTTAAGTAGACAAGGTGGAGTTGGTCCAAGTTCATCCAATGCACATGTAGCTTGTTGTTCTATATGTGGAGGTGAACATGATACTAATGAGTGTATTGATTCTGAGCATGTACAATTCGTCAATAATTACAATCGTAATGTTTAGAATAATCCCTACTTGAACACTTTATAATTCGGGATGGAGAAATCATCCAAATTTTGGATGAAAAGATCAAGTCAATCAATTCAAAGCCAACCAATCCATCGAAATTTCAATCGAGGCAACCACAAGCTGAAACTAAACCTGATTGGGAAATTGCAGTGAAAAAAACTTGCTAAGGTTACCTCGGACAGATTTGAACGAGTAGAAGAGAGATTGGATCAATTCACTACGATGTACAGGAATGTAGAGATTCAAATTGGCCAAATTACTAGTTTGTTAAATAATCGAAATCAAGGAGAATTACCTAGTAAAACTGAGGTCAATCCTAAAGAACATGTTACAGCTATTACTCTCCGTAGTGGTAAACAATTAGAAGATCCTCTAGTTGATGAAGGTAAGAAAAATGAGAGTGAAGAAAATGCTGAAAAGCAGAGGAACCAAGAGGCGATTGTGGAGGAAAATAGTCGGGAGAATTTAAAGAGAAAAGCAACCATCATCCTCCACTACCATTCCAATACCTCCTGCGGTTCAATTTTCACAAAAATTAAAGCAGAATAAGTTTGATAAAAATTTTAAAAAATTTATTAAACTTTTCAAACAATTGCACATTAACATTCCTTTTGCTGATGCTATTTTGCAGATTTCGTCTTGTACAAAATTTCTCAAAGAAATCATGACTAGAAAGAGGAAGTTGGAAAACTGTGAAACAATAGCATTAACTGAAGAGTGTAGTGTAATTATACAAAATAAACTACCACCGAAATTGAAAGATCCAAGAAGTTTCTCTATACCTTACACCATAGGTAACATTGATTTTTCTAAAGTATTATGTGATTTGGTGCTAGTGTATCATTGATTCCTCTAATCGTGACTAGACAATTAGATTTGCATGAGGTTAAACGCACTAATATTACTTTGCAACTAGCGAACATGTCTATTAATATCCATTGGGAGTGTTAGAGAATGTATTGATAAAAGTTCAAAAATTTATCATTCCAGTGGATTTTGTAATGTTAGATATGAAAGAAAATGTATCTATACCAATTATTCTTGGTAGACCATTTTTAGCTATTGCAAGTACTATTATTGATGTTAAAAATGGCAAGTTTAAGTTTTAAGTAGGTGAAGAAGAGGTAGAGTTTAATTTGCATGAAAATGGAAAAATACCCTTCTTTTACCGATCATGCATATTCTATTGGCACAATTGAAAAACTAATTCAAGAGATGAGCCAAGTCAATTTTGACTTCGATCCTTTTGAGTATTGTTTAATGAGTTTAGGTATGCAAGACGGAGATTATGAAGAAATTGAAGAATTAGCCAAATATTTGAATTTTCAAGCACCCTATAAAAGGGGTAATGTGTATGAGAGTTTTGGCCAAGGAAAAATGCTTCTACAACCTTCGGAAGTCGAACCTCCAAAACTAGATCTCAAACCACTTCCAATTCATTTAAGGTATGAATTTTTGGAGAAAATAATACTTTACCTGTAATTGTTAGTGCTGACCTTGATGATGAGCAATTTACGAAGTTGTTAAGAGTTCTAAGAAAGCGTAAAAAGGCAATCGGATGGACAAGAAGACTCAATCCAAACATGAAAGAGGTGATAAGAAATGAAATTCTTAAATGGTTTGACGCAGGTATAGTCTTTCCTATCTCCGATAATGTTTGGATTAGTCCAATTCATGTTGTACCAAAAAAAGTGGAATAACTACAATTGTGGGTAAAATGATGAAATGATTTCATTTAGACTTGTGATAGGGTGGAGAGTGTGTATTGATTATCGTAAGTTAAAACACGATAACAAGAAAGGACCATTTTCCTTTACCATTTCTTGATCAATTATTGGAACGTATAGTTGGTTATGAATTTTACTGTTTTCTTAATAGTTTTTCAGGATACAATCAAATAGTTATAATTCCGGAGAATCAAGAGAAGACTACATTTACATGTCCTTACGGCACTTTTGCTTTTAGAAGGATGTCATTTGGTTTATACAATACTCCTGTAACTTTTCAACGTTGCATGATGGCTATCTTTTCTGATTATATTGAGAAAATTATGGAGATATTTATGGATAATTTTTCTGTTTATGGTTCATCTTTTGATCATTGTCTTCATAATTTGGATTTGATTTTGCAGAGATGTGAGGAGACAAATCTTATACTAAATTGGGAGAAATGTCAATTTATGGTAAAAGAAGAAATTATTTTTGGGAACACAAGATTTCCTCTAAAGAGAATTGAGGTGGACAAGGCAAAAATTGAAGTTATCGAAAAATTGCCACCTCCAAATAATGTTAAGGGGATAAGGAGTTTTCTAGGAACATGCCGGTTTTTATAGACGTTTTATTAAGAATTTTTCTAAAATATCAAAGCCGTTATGTGATTTATTATGTAAAAATACCCCTTTTCAATCTAATGATAACTGTTTGGTTGCTTTTGAAAGGTTGAAGAAGGAATTTGATTTCTGCTCCAATTATAATTTCACCGATTGATCACTACCATTTGAATTGATGTTGTGATGCAAGTGACTCTATTGCGATTGGAGCGGTTTTGGAGCAAAAGAAAGAAGGGAAAGTGCACGTCATTTATTATGCTAGCAAATTGTTAAATGAAACACAACTCAATTATACAAGAACGAAAAATGAGTTATTGCGGTAATATTTACTTTAGATAAGATTTAAATCCTATTTAGTTAGAATCCAAAATTATTATATATACGGACCATTTGACTCTTAAATATTTGATACATAAGAAAGACGCAAAATTCAGACTAATTCGGTGATTTTTTTATTGCAGGAATTTGATGTGGAGATAAAAGAAAAAAAGAGATAGGAGAATCTAGTTACAGATCATTTATCACGTTTGGAATATATCCCAGTCGAAAATCAAGTTCCGATTCAAGAGAATTTTTTCGATGAATTTGTCCTAACACTTAGCAAATCTCCATGGTACGCAGATTTTGTCAATTATTTGGTAAGTGGAGAGATTCCAAAGGGTTTTAATTATCATCAAAAGAAGAAATTTTTGCATGATATCAAAAGTTACTTTTGGGAGGAACATTATTGTATAGACATTGTGCCGATGGTATGGTATGCAGATGTATTCCCGAAAATGAGGTATAAAATATTTTATATCATTGTCATAACCTTAAAACAGATGGTCATTTTAGCACTTCAAAAACGGTGGCAAAGGTATGGCAATCAGGGTTCTATTGGCCAACTATGTACCGAAATATTAGGGAATATGTTAAAAATTATGATGCATGCGAAAGAATTGGAAATATACCTCGAAAAATTGAAATGTCCCTAACTACTTTCTTAGAAGTTGAGTTATTTGATGTATGGGGTATTGATTTTATGGGACCATTCCTTAGTTCTTTTAATAATAGTACATCTTAGTAGCAGTCGATTATATTTTTAAATAGGTAGAATCAATCGTTTCACCTACTAATGATTCTAAGGTGGTATTTCGATTTATTAAAAAGAACATTTTTTACAGATTTGGTATACTTAAAATCATAGTAAGTGATGAATGGAAACATTTTTGTAACAAACAACTTGATTCCTTATTGTTTAAATATGACTGCAGGTACAAGACATCACTTCCATACCATCCTCAAGCCAGTGGACAAACGGAGCTAGCTAATAAAGATATAAAAATCATTTTGGAAAAAACTGTGAAGAAATCACACAAAGATTGGGTTACAAGGCTAGATGATGCACTATGAGTTTACCGAACGAAATTCAAGACACCCTTAGGGATGTCGCCGTATCGTTTAATGTATTGAAAAAATTTGTCACTTACCTGTAGAGATTGAACATAAAATTATTGGGCTATTAAGGAAATTTAATATGGATTTTAATCTTGCAGATGGAAGGAAGATTACTTGAACTAAATGAATTGAAGGAACATCGACTACATGCTTATGAAAATGGCCAAATTTTATAAAGAAAAACTCAATATTGGCATAATAAATATATTGTCCCAAAATTTTTTATGATTTCATTCTCTTCAGGAGTTGGCTCTTTAGGATCGACCTCTTCAAAAGGTTGAATTTTGTCATGATATTTATTTAATCTCTAAAAAATATTTGAAATCAATTTACACCTTATTTAGGTAGGCCGGTCTTAAATTTATTTGTAGCACTTGTGCATTTTCTTTCAGGGACATCAATTTTAACCAGAGTATTTCCTATAGGAATAGTTGATTTAATGATTGTTTTGGAATCGATAAATATATCTAACAATTGATTTGCAACTTTCTACAAATGAATAATTTCTTCAACTTCCAGTTCATATTATTTTGTATGAGGATCGAGAAAATCCAATTTTTTAGATGATTTTCTTTTGTTGATTTTTCCTCCCCCTAATGTCGAGAATCGTAGCTCACCAGAATAAATAAATCATTCAATAGATTACCCATCAATATTTTACGATATTTAATCGTAAAATAATTCATACCCGACATAAATTTTAAATTACTTTTGGAACCATATATAATATAAAAAGGGTATGTATAAATACTTGTCAACTCTTAAATATTCTCAATTTTGTCAAATCATATATCCATTGGGATTAGCAAACTTCTGATTTACTGCAGAGATAATTATAAATCAAATGAAAATGAAGACAACTATATTGATAACATTTCTCTCTCGAATGATTATTATGACATAACTAACATTTATCTCACTTGATTTCTAAACATGATCTCTATTATTATCTCATTTAATGTTTCAATTTGACATCCATTTCGCCGGATATTCAAATTAATAAATTTTCGAGACATGGTAAAAAGCAGTGCTTTATTTATCATAAACTTTTCTCCAATGGGAGAAATATAACAGGCTCTTTTGCAGTTTTCAATCACTTAAACACTACCACTGATTGTGTTTGTCTCTTTTGTTGAAAAATAGTGTATAGTAGTATTTATTAATGAGGCACATATTATTGTCACCATAATTTTATGGGACAAATATCATCACCATAATCCTTTGATCCGAAATATTTAACATCCATTTCTTCTTTTAAAAAAGAAAAGTCAATTACTATTATAAATTAAATCATTCATCATACACCTTCAGGGCATTTAAAGAAATTTGCCATGTGAAAATGCTATTATAATTTTGATTCGTCAAATATATTTCGGGACATTTATATTTAGAATTCTTATTTCTTGTCCTTATCATTATTATCTCATTTCAAGTGGTAACTTTTTTCTCTTGTCATAGTAAAATACATATTTACCAAGATCATAATCATGACAGCAACCATAACTAGTAAATTGAAATTTAATCGCATTCACTTTTGGGAATGGATTAGAATTAGTATGTAATAAGTACAGAATACTTCTCAAATTTTCTTTCAATAATTCTACTACAAGAGCATATTTGAGAAATATGTAAAGAATATTATTTTCAAATTAAGAAATATTTCTAAACATAGCAGAATTGTGTACTTGCAATCATAAGTAAATTTATCATACCAAATTTTGAAATAATGACCATCTTCTGGCAGCCAAATCTTTTTGTTAAAGAACGACTTCAAGTGGTCGAATCTTTTTCTTTAAATATTTCAAAGGACAAGTAGATCCTCAAACATAATTGATTTTCTATAAAAACTCAATACATCATAATATAAGTATTTATAACAAATAATTTTAAAGATAAATGAGTAGAATTGAAAGGACAAATATTACATCAAAGATATCAAACAGTATATATTTGTGTTTCAGTAGTTGTTCAACAGTAGGCACTTGTATTTTGCGATCATTCAAATGGTAGTCATAAGAAATTAAAAATAAATTTGTGAGTTAAAGATTTACCTTAATAGGTAATCAAGAGTTGCTCGAGAAAATATCCCAACAGTTAATTTGACACTAGCAGAATTTTGACAAAGTCTCGTGTTTCACCTTTGGTTAAAGACTCTGTTTTCACTTTTTGCTCAAAAATAGAGATTTAAGTTGATAACGTGTTATAAAACTAATAAATTCAATTCAGATTTAAATCATCAACATATACAGCAATTATAATAAAATTTGATTCATTTTTTCAATTTGATTCAAAAGTGAAACACAAAATTTTGCCGAAATTCTACTCGTATTTCTTCAAGTAACTTCTAAGGTAAATTTCTAATTCAAAAACTTATTTTAATTTATTATGGCTAATCTTACAAAACAAGAATTCGTACCTCTTGATATTTCTGAAAAAAATTATTTATCAAGGGTATTGGATCTTGAAATTCATCTTGAGACAATGGGTCTTGATAATACTATTATTAAAAAAATGAATTCTCAAACCAAGACCGTGCCAAAGTAATGATTTTTCTTCGTCATCATTAAATGAAAGATTAAAAATAGAGTATCTTACTGTCAAAGATTCTCTTGTCCTTTAACAAGATTTGAAAGAAAGATTCGACCACTTGAGATTGGTCGTTTTTCCAAAAATTCAATATGATTGGCTTCACTTACGGTTACAAGATTTTAAATCTGTCAATGAATATAATTCAGTCATATTTAGAATTACTTCTCAATTATCATTATGTTGCGAAAAAATCACTGATGAAGATATGTTAGAGAAAATATTTTCTACTTTTCATGTCTCTAAATACTCCTGCAGCAACAATATGGAGAGAAATGATTTAAAAAATATTCTAAATTTTTTGCATGTCTTCTTTTGACTGAACAAAGTAATGAATTATTATTGAAAAATCATGAGTCCAAGCCAATTGGTGCAAGTCCATTCCCTGAAGTGAATGCGACTCAATTTCAAAAATTTTGGTTGAGGACGTGGCGGTAGAGATGACCGTGGAGGAGACCGTAGTCGTAGACGTGATCGTAATAGATTTGTGCCCCATGAAAATTATAACCGTGGCAAACAACAAAATATTTTCAAAAAGAGGAAAAATAACTACGATCAGAAAAATAAAAAAAAACTTATGAAAAAAAAATGCTATCAGTGTGGTATGGAAGGTCATTGGTCCCGTACCTGTCGTACGGTTGAGCATTTTATTGACCTCTATCAAGTATTATTGAAAAGAAAGACAAAAGTGTTGAGACAAATTTCATTGATCAAAAGAATAATTATAATGATGGTGATGATATGGATATGACACACCTTGATGTAGCTGATTTCTTTGAACATCCTGAAAATGTCAATAAATATCCCATGATTGTTTAGATATTTTTATGATATTTTATATCTTTCATGTAATTTCTTTTCATTCAATATTTATTTTCGCATCTTTATTAATATTTATTTTTGTTTTAAATTTTCTTCTTGAACAAGAAATGGATACTAAATCTTTGGGATAAAATAATAGTGATGATGACATTTGTCTCATTGATAGTATTACTTCGCACACCATATTGAAAAATAAAAAATATTTTTCTTGTTTGAAAATGGGAGAAACAAATGTTAATACTATCAGTGGTAGTGTAAAATTGATTGAAGGATCCGGAAGAGCCACTCTATTTCTCCCTTAAGGGACTAAAATTATCGTAAATAATGCATTACTCTCTCCTTAGTCTCGAAAAAATTTATTGAGATTTAAAGATATCAGCAAAAATAGATATCATATCCAGACAATGACTGAGACAAATGGTGAATTTTAGTCTCGTGTTAATAACGTGTTATAAAACTAATAAAATAAACTATTATAATAGGAATTAAAATATTAGAGAAGGAAATAGAAAAATAGATAATGATGTTCTTATTGTTCCAACTAATACCAAAAGTACAACCAAGAAATGCCAAGGTACCTTGATATATAGGTACTACAAAATTAAAAATACATCAATTCTATTAAACACTCATTATTTCAAGAATATGAATAGTCTATGAAACGGTTCTTCCAATACATAAATGGGTTTATGGATTGAAACCGTTCATCCAATGTAATTCATTTACATAATATAGTAATGAATTATAAATTGATCCTCTTGGAATCAATGAATTATGAATTAGTTCTCTTAAGAATACAAATACATATCCACACTTTTATTTGTTTCATAACCATTACTATTGATAGCAAGGGTACATTACCATAATCATACACATCCACATTACTATTCACAACCATTGTTGTGCACCTATCCGCTAATGTAGTATTTAAAATGCCACGATTTGCTCAGAAGCTGAATTCTATGTAATTTTCATAGTGACCTAGAACTGAACACACTTGCAGCATATAAACCATGTTGAGGATGATGAGCAATCTCATGGGGTTGTGTGTGTGTTTTTTAAAAAAATTTTGAATGGATTTCTGGTGTTCATTTCTTTATTTATATAATTCTCTCATTGGGGTTACCTAATGAGTAGATGAAGTTATTTTCTTCCCAAATTACTCCCGTCTTCCTATTTTTGCAATGGTCAACTTTTAGTTTGTTGCATTTTTGTATTATATATTCATCAAAACATTCTACTACTGCATGATGTGATGTGGTCAATTGTTTCATGAACTTATTGTATAGACTTGTTTATAATTTAGCATCAATTTAAATAGAACTCCGCCCTCACCCTTCTTAACCTTATATATAGTTATAGTACTAGTATGTATGTATATATTGTGATTTAAAATTTAAAAAAATGATATTTTATTATGATAAAATAATGTACCCTTTCTTGACAATTTTATGGTTGCAGTAAAAGTATGATTTTGTTATGTCAATTTGCTTGACTTTTTATTTGCCATATGTTGCATATTGGTTGTAAAAAATTCATGGATAATTATAAGTTTGTAAATAAATAAAATAAATATTATATATAATTATATACATATATATTTATATATTTAATAATTATTTTAATGGGTTTCCCCCGCCCTGTTTCTAAACGGGGGGGAAAATTTTCCCCGCTTGTGTCTTCGGGTTTAAGGTACTGATGTTTTCAGGTTTTGCCCTTAAAAATATGTCAACGTGAGAGATGCGTGTTATTTTCAGTCGAAAAAATGAGCAAATATGAGCATTATGACCAAAATGGATCATAATTTATATGTTAGGGACGTTCTGGCTGATTTTAAATATTAAGAACTAAAAAAGTTTTTTATGAAAATATTAGGGACCAATTTGACAAAATTTTCAAGAATTAGGCACTTTTTTGTCTGTCTCAGGGAGGCTATGTAATCTTTGAAAAATACTCTACGTCTACTCCTCCGAAACAGAAACCGCCTCTCTATTGCAATAGAAGTATTCGAGATCATAAAATGGTAGGATTTAATGTTCAGATTTGATGTTTAGATTTATATGACTGCTTGATTTACTTTTAAGTGTTGATTGATCTTATTACTCTGATTTTCATTTTCTCAGATTCGCAAGATTTAAAACTAATAAAATGAAATACTATAATAAGAATTGAAATATTAGAGAAGGAAATAGAGAAATAGAGAATGATGTTTTTATTGTCCAACTAATACCAAAAATACAACCAAGAGGTGCCAAGGCACCTCTATATATAGGTATTACAAAATTAAAGGTACATTAATTCTATTAAACACTAATTACTACAAGAATATGAATAGTCTATGAAACGGTTCTTTCAATACATGAATGAGTTTATGGATTAAAACCGCTCATCCAATGTAATTCCTTTATATAATATAGTAATGAATTATGAATTGATTCTCTTGGAATCAATGAATTATGAATTAGTCCTCTTGAAAGTACAAATAGACATCCACACTTTTAATTGTTTCATAACACTCCCCCTTGAATATTTATTATACAAAAAATATGTCTCGTTAAAACCTTACTAGGGAAAAATTCATCGGGACAAAAACCTTAGTGAAGGAAAAAGAATACACTATTCTTGTATATCAATTTTTCCCCTTGATGCAAACATCATTTGAGATCTTCTAATTTCCAATATTTTTCATCAATTTCTCAAATGTTGCAGTCCGCAATACCTTGGTAAATAAATCTGCAAAATTATTATCCGATCGGATTTGTTGCACATCAATTTCACCATTCTTTTGCAAATCATGAGTAGAAACGAATTTTGGTGAAATATATTTCGTTCTATCTCTTTTAATATATTCTCCTTTCAATTGAGCTATACAAGTTGCATTATCTTCATATAATATAGTTAGAGAATTTTCTTTTTCGGAGGATAACCCACAATTCTTCTGCATATAGTGGATCATTGATCTTAACCAAACACATTCTCGACTAACCTCATGAATTGCTATTATTTCAGCATGATTCGATGAAGTGGCGGCTAATGATTACTTAGTAGATCGCCAAGAAATGGCTGTACCTTCATATGTAAATAGATAATCAATTTGAGATCTTACTTTATGCGGGTCAGATAAATATCCAACATCAGCATAACCAAATAATTCAGTTTTGAATTTATTTGAATAAAATAAATCAAGATTAATTGTTCTTTGGATATAGCGAAAAATATGTTTAATACCATTTCAACGTCGTCTTGTGGGGCGAGAAACTAAATCTTGCCAATAAATTCACTGCAATGATATATCAGGTCTTGTACAATTAGCAAGATATATTAGTGCACCAATTACACTGAGATATGGTATTTCAGGACCAGATATCTTTTCATCTTCCTCTCGCGGTCTAAAAGGATCCTTATTAGGATCTAATGATCTGACAACCATTGGGGTACTTAATGTATGTGCCTTATCCATATAAAACCGCTTTAATACCTTCCGGGTATAAGCAGTTTTGTGGACAAAAATTTCACTTTTCAAATGCTCAATTTGTAAATCAAAACAGAATTTTGTTTCTCCAAAATCTTTGATCTCAAATTTTTTCTTCAAATATTCAACACTATTTTGAATCTCTTCAGGAGTTCCAATCAGATTTAGATCATCAACATATACATCAATTATCACAATATTTGATCTACTTTTCTTGATAAAAACACATGCACATATTGGATCATTTTTATAACCTTCTTTAGTTAAACATTCATTGAGACGATTATACCACATACGTCCAGATTGTTTGAATCCATACAAAAACCTTTGTAATTTAATAGAATAAATATTTTAGTATTTAATTTGCATGTTTCAGGCATGTTGAATCCTTCAAAGATTCTCATATAAATATCAGTTTTAAGATTTTCTTATAAATATGCAGTAACGACGTCCATTAGATGCATACCTAGTTTTTCATATATTGCAAAACTCACAAGATATCTAAATGTGATAGCATCCACTACAGGTGAATATGTTTCATCATAATCAAATCTAAACCTTTGTGAAATTTTTGAACTACAAGTCTTGTTTTATACCTCACAATTTCATTTCTCTCATTTCTTTTCCTCACAAATGCCCATTTAACCTATTGGCTTTATACCTTCAAGTGTTAGGACCACAAGTCCAAAAACTTTTCTTTTAACCAATAAATCCAATTCAGATTGGATCGCATCTTTCTATTTTGACCAATCATTTCTACACCGACATTCATTAACCGATCTAGATTCATGATCCTTATCAACTTCTATAATATCAAGTGCTACATTTCATTAGACTTTAATTAAATTTTTTATGATTTCATTCTCTTCAAGAGTTGACTCTTCAGGAGCGACCTCTTCAAGAGGTTGAATTTTGTCATAACATTTATTTAATTTCTAGAGATATTTGAAATCAATTTCTATCTTATTTAGGTAGGCTGGTTTTAAATTTATTTGTAACACTTGTGCATGTCCTTCAGGGACATCAACTTTAACCAGAATATTTTCTGCAGGAATAGTTGATTTAATGACTCTTTTGAAGTCGATAAATATATCTGACAATTGATTTGTAACTTTTTATTAGTTCTCTATTTCTCTATTTATCGACTCCAGAAGAGAAATAGAGAACTAGAGAACTAATAAAAAGTTGCAAATCAATTGTTAGATATATTTATCGACTCCAGAAGAGTCATTAAATCAACTATTCTTGTAGAAAATATTCTGATTAAAGTTGATGCCCCTGAAGGACATGCACAAGTGGTACAAATAAATTTAAGACCGGCCTACCTAAATAAGGTAGAAATTGATTTCAAATATCTCTAGAGATTAAATAAATGTCATGACAAAATTCAACCTCTTGAAGAAATCGCTCCTGAACAGCCAACTCTTGAAGAGAATGAAATTATAGAAAATTTAATTGGAACCTAATGAAATGTAGCACTTGATATTAAAGAAATTGATGAGGATCATGAATCTAGACCAGTTGATGAATGTTGGTATAGAAATAATTAGCCAAAATGAAAAGATGCGATCCAATCTGAATTGAATTTATTGGTTAAAAGAAAAGTTAAGTTTTTGGACTTGTAGTCCAAACACCTGAAGGTGTAAAGCCAACAGATTAAATGAGTATTTGTGAGGAAAAGAAATGAGAAAAATGAAATTGTGAGATATAAAGCAAGACTTATAACTCAAGAATTTTCACAAAAATCTAGATTTGATTATGATGAAACGTATTTACCTGTAGTGGATGCTATCACATTTAGATATCTTGTGAGTTTTGCAGTACATGAAAAACTAGATATGTGTCTAATAGACGTCGTTACTGCATATTTATAAGAAAATCTTTAAAATGATATTTATATGAGAATCTCCGAAAAATTCAACATGCCTGAAGCATGCAAATCAAATTCTAAAAATATTTATTCTATTAAATTACAAATGTCTTTGTATGGACTCAAACAATTTGGACGTATGTGGTATAACCGCCTCAATAAATGTTTAACTAAAGAAGGTTATAAAAATAATCCAATATGTCCATGTATTTTTATCAAGAAAAATGGATCAAATTTTGTGATAATTGCTGTATATGTTGATGATCTAAATCTGATTGGAACTCATTCAAAATAGTGTTGAATATTTGAAGAAGGAATTTCAGATCAAAAATTTTGAAAAAAACAAAATTCTGCCTTGATTTACAAATTGAGCATTTAAAAAGCGAAATTTTTGTTCACCAAACTGCTTATACCTGGAAGGTATTAAAATGATTTTATATGGATAAAGCACATACATTAAGTATTCCAATGATCGTCAGATCATTAGATCCTAATAAGAATCCTTTTAGACCGCGAGAAGAAGATGAAAAGATATTTGGTTCTAAAGTATCATATCTCAGTGCAATTAGTGCACTAATGTATCTTGCTAATTATACAAGACCTGATATATCATTTGCAGTGAATTTATTAACAAGATTTAGTTTCTCACCCACAAGACGACATTGGGATGGTATCAAATATATTTTCGTTATCTCCAAGGAACAATTGATCTTGACTTATTTTATTCAAATAAATCCAAACCTGAATTATTTGGTTATGCTAATACTGGAGATTTATCTGACCTGCATAAAGTAAGATCTCAAACTGATTATCTATTTACATATGGAGGTACAGCCATTTCTTGGCAATCTACTAAGCAATCATTAGCCACCAGTTCATCGAATCATGCTGAAATAATAGCAATTCATAAGGCTAATAAAAATGTGTTCGGTTAAGATCAATGATTCATTATATCTGGAAGAGTTGTGGGTTATTCTCCGAAAAAGAAAATCCTCAACTATATTATATGAAGATAATGCAGCTTGTATGGTTCAATTGAAATGAAGATATATTAAAGGAGATAGGACGAAACATATTTCACCAAAATCTTTTTACTCATGATTTGCAAAATAATGGTGAAATTGATGTGCAACAAATCCGATCAGATAATAATTTGATAGATTTATTTACCAAGGCATTACCAACTGCAATATTTGACAAATTGGTGAAGAATATTAAAATACGACGATTAAAAGATTTCAAATGGTGTTGAATCAGGGAGAGAAATTAATACACAGGAATAGTGTACTCTTTTTCATTCACTAAAGTTTTTGTTTCGATGGATTTTTCCCTAGTAAGATTTTAATGAGGCATATTATTTATGTAATTGACATCCAAAGGGGAGTGTTATGAAACAATTAAAAGTGTGGATGCCCATTTGTATTTTCAAGAAGACTAATTCATAATTCATTGATTCCAAGAGAATCAATTCATAATTCATTACTACAGTATGTAAAGGAAATACATTGGTTGAACGGTTTCAATCCATAAACTCATTCATGTATTGGAAGAACCGTTTCATAGACTATTCATGTTCTTGTAGTAATGAATGTTTAATAGAATTGATGTACGTTTAATTCTGTAATACCTATATATAGACGTACCTTGGCACCTCTTGATTGTACTTTTGGTATTAGTTGGAACAATAAGAATATCATTCTCTATATCTCTATTTCCTTCTCTAATATTTCAATTTCTATTATAGTAGTTTATTTTATTAGTTTTATCATATTTTAGTGTAGTATAAGGAGAGAATCGAGTTGCTTTTTTCAATAAAAAAAGGTAAATCGTATTGACTCGCAAGTTAACCTAATACGATCCATTCTATTTGCGTGTTGTTCTCGTATCAATCCATTTTTAATATAAATCATTCTGTATCGTGTTTTGCTTAATTCTTTTCGTGTCGTGTTAGAAATTGTCATTCTTACCCAATCAATACAACCTACATGCCCGATTCTCATCTATCACAACCAAATCTAGCCGTTATCTTCACTAAAGCAAGCCGGATTAGGAATTGCTGTAGTTGCACCATGCAATTTACTGCCAAGATGAGGCTGCATTAATTTGGCCATGATCCAGAGCGTGCAGCTCAAAATCTTAAATTTATTTTTTATTTTTTAAAGAGTTTGAATAATCGGTACTCAGTAACCACCCCTTAAGAAGAAGGGGTCAAATATTAGTCTTTCTGTAAGTATTTTATTAATTTAAGAAAAAAAAGTGTCTAAATACTGGTGGCGCTATTAATCTAATTCCATTTTTTTATATGATAAATTAGGTGTGTTAACAATTCTCGACTAGCAGCCTGTCAAAAAATTTTTTTATTAAATTTCAAATGAGTGACAGCACAGGCGAGCTACCCATGTGGGTCGTTGTGCCTTGTACGACTGGATCAAGCAAAGTCATATATACTCACAGTCTCTGCTTTATCCGCCTTGTCCTGCACCGATTTTCCCTGTTACTTTAGAAAAGGATGAACTGTCCAGCCTACGATATTGTTCTTATCCAAATTCGACATCTCAGATCCTGCCACGTCATTTACATCTGTCTTCCGTATGACTTGACTTGTTTCCGTTTTCGCCTTTTAAGGAAACATTTCAGTTCCCCCATCTAAACGTCTCAGATCCTCCCTTTTTTTTTATTTCTTCTACCTTCATCTCCATCTTCCCTTCGTCTTCTCTCTTCGGTGGCAGCTTAAATCTCTGTAAATACGCCCAAATTCAGTACCCTTTTGCTTAAACTGCCACCCCTTTTTCCCCATTATTGTCTCGGCTGCAACTTGACATGGACATATAAGAACAGTGTATATATAGTTATATACGCATACAAGTATAGTTAAAAATAGTAAGAAATGGGAAATGCTGGTGGAAGGGAAAATGGTGGTGCTGGCGATGGTGGTTCTGCTGACGGTGGTGGTGGAGGTGGCGGGGTAAGATCGAATGGTGCACGTGACTCGCACGCTGGGACCAGCAGCACGTGTTCCACCCGCTGACTTGATGGTTAATTCTCCTCCTCAGAGTCCTCGGCACCTTAGTCCTAACTCGCCTTTGTTGCTCGCCCCTCAGGTGCCCCACTACGTATTCTTTAGATACATAAGAAATGTGAATACGTATTCGTATGTTTGCAGTTATACGTTTTTATATACGTGTATCAGGGTATGCAGTATGCGTAAAGTAGCAGTAGTAGTACAGTGCTAATGGATCTTGTGTACATGCAACATAAATGATGAACATATTTCTGTGATGCTGTTTTTGTTTTCTAATACTATCTTTGTGATGATACATGTTCAATGTTAAGTGACATGAGAGTAGTTGTACCCACTAACAGAACAAATGTACAGACTTTTGGTTCGAAACTCCTGGAAACATGTAAGAAGTTGTTGTTTTACATTCATTGTTTAAGTTCATGCATTTGTTTTGTTAGTGTTTATATTTGTTATGCTAGTGCGTGTATTGTAGAGTACAATTCTAGCTCATGACAATTATAAAGGCGCTTACCCTGCAAAGTATTAATTGTAAAGATGGGGTCAAGTTCTACCTTAGATATTTTTTATCTAGCGGCAACAATATACTCTACTCTTTAGATGAGGTTGGTCGCTTGATAGAAGTTGGTTTAGGAACTAGGAAGCTTGTGGCCTAACTGGTTTGTGGGATTGTATGCTTAATAATGGCTAATATAAGTAGATAATTATCGAGCATCCTACGTCTTTATGAAAAGATTTCCATGTGGCAATTAAGGAATCTTGCTGACCCTTTAGGCTTACTTGCTTCTTGCTCCTTCCCCTTCCCCTTACTCCTCATTTTAACTTGAGATATTTCTCAAAACAATGTTAAGTGAACTCACCTATTCCCAAATATATCTCTATTCTCGCTAATTGAAATGTGGGAACGTGTAGCCTTGTCATAATACCTTTCGGATCAGAGTTATATTGCAGTCGATACTTTTGATTCATGTTTTTATTGTACAAAAACAAGTATACATCTCATTCCACTTAAATTAGTTAGTAGTGTAAAGAATTGCTTTGAAGTAACTAAATTAAGTTCTCTAGTATATTATCTTTTAGTAAGTAATGGACTGTACCGGAACACATGCAGTTCTTTAATATTAGAAAGCAGATAACATCAACGACATCCTGGAACAGAGAAATTTGTGATAAGGGCATAGACAATATACTCATTACAGATTCTTCGGTCTTATTTAATTTTAGGTTATATGGCAAATAAAGTAGATGGGTAATTTCGTCTCATAGTACCCTGGCTGATCAGTTAGCAATCTAGTAACTTATCACCTCCTCCTTTTACTACTTTGAGAGAATGATATGTTGTATTATTTTGGAGCTGCTAACTAGAATTAACCTATCAAATATATGGCTTTGAACTAGGTCTTAGGTTAGCTTAGTATGACTTATCACAGCTTTTTAGAGAGAAAAAAATATTATTTTTTTGCATTTTCCTTTTGAAGAATAGATCTAATAAAAGCTAGGGCCGCTTGCCTATATACCTGAAAATGACTAGAGCTTGTTTGAAATTCTTGGGGTGCCTGTGGTTCTATGTTTAGTGCTTCTATTTGCAAATACGATCAGAACTTATGACTGATCTTGACTTGGTTGAAACTTTTAGCTATGAAGCAGGAAATAGATGTCAGTATAATTAATTGCATAAGCATACATGTAGGTTTGGCTTATATACTTTCTTAAAAAGTTTAAAGCTAAATGAGTTACATCAGCATCAACATTCAATTAACATAGTGCATGACTTTCACGAACAAGTTCTGGTTGGTATTATTGACCTTATGATGTGAAGCACAGTGAGAGAGAAAGAAGTACAGATAGAATGAACAATAGGTCTGTTTGTATACTTTGGCTGATTCCTATTGTCAATGCTGAAGGTCAATGTATCCTTAAGTGATACTATTAGATTAAGTATTTTATGTGCATACAGGGTAGTCTTGATTACAATTTTTGCTTGCGTTAAATTGATTCATGACAAGCATCATTGTATTTAAATTGTCTAATTTCTACAATCCCTTAGTTGTGTGACCATGTGAATGCCCTGTTCAAAATTAAGCAAGGGAAATTAAAAGAAAGAGAATACATGAATATGGAGTGCTTTTGCTTTCTTTCTATATGCAATTCCAAAGTATCCATCTTATCATCTTAATCTTGATGTGTGAGTTTGAGCACATCTTGTTCATTGAGAAGATCATGAACAAGCTTCTAAATAGCTAAATCTGTTTCAATTTTTGGGTTGTACATGATGATTGTTTGCTTGTTAAATCTGTAAGGTTGGAAGAATCTTTGAAATGTATTAGAGTTCGTTTGTTATTTAACTGTGAGGCAATCTTGATTGAGCCTATAACAAGCCAAGCTCAAGTCTCTGTGGCTGATTTGCAAACCTAGACAAGCATGAATGCTCTAGATCCAGCTCTTAAAAGTGTTTGGTTTTGAATGTGGACCAAAAGTTTGTGATGAAGGGACAGCTTCTACTTGTGCTTTTGATATTGATAGCACCATATGGGCGGTATTATCATAGCTGATACTCTTTCAGGTAGCATTAATCTAGCAATATGTTAACCCATAAGCATTGTACTTTCATAGCTTCCATAAGTCTTATGCTAAAAAATGAAGTATATATACACCTGAGAGCCTCCACATAAAAATCTATAGAATGTTTAGTCTGTTGAAATACCTTTAATTTCAAGATCATGAATAAGAGATACTTGAAATGTATATTAATCAATTCCTGTTTCCTAAAATTTGTCTGAATTCATTACTACCTGATCTCTCACTCTTTCCTTATATCCGCAGGTTCCAGCGGTGCCTTTACAAGGTAATGGCCTTTCCTTCTATAATCAATTCCAAAGGATTGAAAATCTTGGAACTATCAATGAACCCTTCGTGCGAGGTATTCCTACTCTGATAACATGGAGCTATGGTGGTAATCATGTGGCTGTGGAAGGATCTTGGGACAACTGGAGGTCAAGGTGAGCTTGTGTAATTGTCATTAATAACTTTATATTCACCTTCTTTTGTAATGCACAATTTGCTTCATTCTGATATGTTTCCTCTTATGTTCTTAATTTCTGATTCTATATAGTAAAATTGGGCAATTTACTTGCAGGAAGACACTTGACAGATCTGGTAAAGATCACACCATTATCTTGGTACTGCCATCAGGAATATACCATTACAAGTTTATTGTTGATGGCAGTGTGAAATATATCCCCAATCTTCCATATGAAGCTGATAGCATGGGGCATGTTTGCAATCTTCTTGATGTTCATGTGAGTGAATTATGTTACAGTTGGCATGTCTCTTTACCATATTATGACCCTGCAGACCAACTAGAAACTTCAAGTTGAAAGTTGCTTAGGTGTTCTCATGTTCTATTTTTTTTCCCTACTCCTTTCTCAGCTTATTATGCTCTGTCCTGTTGTCCTTGTGAGTATACTTGTGATATAACTACTGGCGCTTCTAGTTATTTGCTTCTGACTATTATTCGAAGTGCCAATAACCCCACTGGATTAGCAATATCAGTTAGACTACCTCTGTAACGATTACTACTTTTGTGTAATTATAATGATTAATATGCAAGCAGGCACAATATGACCAATGTTAACTGTACAACACCTTCTGAGTGAATTGTTATTTTGAGGGAAAAAAGCCAAGACACAAATTCGACTCTATGTCTCCATGCCATAGAGCCACATGGTGAGCCTTTAGGATTGTTTTTTCACCATATCAGTTCCATTTCCAACCTTTCTTAGGTCTCTTTTATTTTCCTTTTCATTATTTCTAGCTGTTGCTTATTTTTTTTTTAAAAAGTACAAAAATAATTCTGCACCTTAGATATTCTTACCATTTCATTCTCAACATGTTTTTTGGTGCAAATTCGAGTCTTTTCTATATTGTTTCTACAAGATAACCAAGATCTGAAATGTTAAAATCCTTTTCTTGAACTAGATATATGACTTCCTCAGTGCCATGGCATTTTATATGCCTACATGCGTCAACAGTTGGCTAGCACTTGATACTATTTGAAAGTGCAAGACCCACAGTTGTTCTATGCATATCTGCATACTTTTTGTTGAATTAAATGGATAGTGGATGGAGCAAAAGGTTTTCCTTTCTACAATATAGACTTACAGAACCTTGAATATGATAAATCTCTATGCTTATATGAACTCTTACATTTAACGCGGTTGACCATGTTGAATTTCTTGTTAGAAAATTTATCAAGGATAATTTGTTTATATGGAATATAAAAATGCTGGACTTACAGGAATTTCTTGAATATGGTTGTTTGCTGGACTTACAGGAAAAATGAAAATTTTAAAAAGATGATGCGCTAACTACCAAGTTGTTATTAGAAGAGGCTGCCATAGGTTGCCTTTTTTTCCTCGTGGGATTTTAGAAAATTTTGCAATCTCAAAGAACAGTTTGGTTGAGAGGTGTTTCATTAGTGATGACGTTCTGAGAGAGACTTAAGAGACGTCAGAAATGGAGACATGCACATGGGATTAAAAATAACCTTTTAAGTTGAATTTATTTTAACTGATTACACAATGGATAAATCCATTTGGCAAATGTGTGTGTGTTTGTATGTGCATGTAATAAGTTGCTATATTTTGACGTCTTAGCCTGTTAAGAAGGGGACAATGGAAATGAAAAGGTTGGAAGCCTGCTGAGGCAAGTCATATACTTAGGTGGAAATTTATGTAACAAAAGAAATAAGAGAGTAGTAGAAGGGGTAGCAAACCCTTTTATGGAAATGAAGTAGACAATCTGGTATTGCACTTGGCTTATGCTGGGGTTAGCTATATTTTAAAACTTGCATTAGCTTCAGACACAGTTACTTGATGTAAGACCAATCCAAGATGCATAATGCAAGCATTGAAAGCCATGTTACATAAAATAACTTGTGTTTCTCAAAATACATGTCAAATCTGCCATAATAATAAATATCACGGTATAAAGCTATATATGGAGCAGATAATCAAAACCTAATCTCATTGACTTTTTTGTATAGAGTTGCAATTGAAGAAAACTCCCGGTGATGGCGAAAAATCTAGGCTAGTGCTCATAAATCCATCTATGTATGGTTACAAAGGAAAGCAGGGAATAAAAGGACTTCATTAGTTTGTTAGAAAGACAAATAGATCAAGGGTGTATAAGAATAGCTCCATTTATTGTAGGAACTTAACTTATGACGCAAAGTATCATTATTAACCAAGATTTTAGGAAATAGATAGTTGTCAAAGCATTCAAATACTAAGAGTGGGAAGTTAAAAGAATTCATTAAGCAGAGAGGCTCCTGAATTCTTAGTTTGAATTGAAACCCTCTTGGAGCGAGAGGCTTTCAAATGTAGTTATTGGATATTAATTTACAGCGACAAAGTTAGAGTTCCATATTAGAGTATTAGAGTAGTCTATGTAATCCTAGGCGTAAAGTTTGTGTTTTAGAGACTCATGTCTTGAAATTTTTAGTAGACAATGCAATATAAATTGTACTCCTTACTTTTACTGAAATGACTAACCATCTTATAAAGATGGGAAGGAGAAAACGCTAGATGAAGCCAATAAAAATATAGAAAGAGCAAAATTAATCTAAGTTTCCAGTTGATAACTGGGCCTTGACTTAAGCTAACCATGATGATACAATCACCAAGTGGTGTATCCATCTGGAAGCTACAATGTGAGATGACAGATGACAATGTATGAATTACTAGATTTCAACATGCATTCGCTTCTTGATATGCTGCTGTTGTATATCCGTCAATGGTAAAGTTGGAGGTGTGTATGTTGTATATCCCTTATTTTTTCTCTTGTCATCCGTTTAAAAGTCATATTTACTTACCAATTAAAATTTTATTATCTCTGACTGCAAGTACTAAATATTACAATGTGTCACAGACTCACAGATAACAACTGATTAGGAAAATTTCTAGTGCAGTGCAATTAAACCATTGAATCTGATGTTTCATTAATTGTTCATGAATAAAGGGATCATGTTTTGCTGCCCCTATATATCTGTCTTGGTGTTGTATACATTTATGTATCTACCTGTATTTTCTCTTGTATGGTAAGTATACAGTGTCATTTGAGTCTCACATATGTCGATAAGTGGGTGTAGAGGGGGCAGCAAGCAACTTTATGCTTCACCATTCCCTACAAAATGATAGTTTGCTGCTGAATTACTTGTCCTATAATTATGATAAATACTGGCATTCTTCTTGTTTTCCTGGAGATGACCTAATATTGAGTTTTTACCATTTCTTTAGGAGGATGTCCCAGAGAACTTCGAAGGTGTGAGGGAGTTTGAAGCGCCACCATCTCCTGACACGAGCTATAGTCATAGTTTTCTTAGTGATGAAGATTTTGCAAAGGAGCCAGTGGAAGTTCCACCTCAACTCCAGCTGACTGTTCTTGATACAGGAAATATAGATGAAGCAGCTTCTTCTTCAACACAGCCCCAGCATGTGGTGCTTGACCACCTCTTTATTGAAAAAGGATGGGCATCCCAATCAGTTCTTGCTCTTGGTTTGACCCACAGGTTTCAATCCAAATATGTAACTGTTGTTCTATATAAGCCACTGAACAGGTGAGTCCTCATGTTACAATCTACATGCTCAAAAGCAAGGAGGCTCCCTCTCAAAGTTGCTATACAAGGCACTGCTCTTAATATGACTTCTAAGGTTATAGCTGTCGGCGACGTGCTATGTTGTAAAATATCTTTTAACTGACAGACTTTTGCCACTTATGTAAATATTCAAATATCTGTTTGCATTTAATGTAACTCTAGCCTCTAGGTAATTTCATCAGCGATGTAGTGATATATGAAGAGCAGAAAATAAAATTCTAGAAGAAATAGCATAATTACGACATCACTTCAGCTGATATATGTGCATAGTATAGAGGTTGACTTCCCATGAAATTTGAGGAAGTGCTCAAATCTTCATGTTTCAATGAGAACTGGTGCTGTTTCCTTGTGTGAATTTGGAAACCTTTTTTGGATTTCATTCCTTTTGAACTTCAAAGAGGCTGGCTTTTTTTGGGTTGATGGTGCTTTTATTCTGTGCCTTTCTTGTAAGCTAAAGTGAATAGATCTTTTTCAAATGTTCAGCCTGATCTAGACCTCTTTTAGAGTCAGCTCGTTTAATAGGTCAGTTCATGGTCTGCAGCTGTCTTTCTTCTATTCTGCATCAATAGTTGCTATGGTTAAAACCACCATTCCTTTATACTTCTTTCTTGTCTGTTTTCTCGGAGTTTTTGTTGTGGGAGGGATTGTTTCTTCCCTCTTTCACTGCTTGAGTTTCCTTATTTCTGGTGGAAACTGAAAAGAGACTAAAATGTTCCATTCTTTGAAGTTTGTTCTCAGTTTTGAAATAAAATGCTCCTTGCCTTTCTTTTTCTTCTTTTTTTTGTTTAAGTACTTTTTTTTCATCCCTAAATACATGAATTAATGCACTATATGATAAAATAGTTGATCAATAAAAGAAAAACTCACAGTTTAAAGTGTAGCATAGGATTTTTTTCGAAAGCATAACTAATTTGTACTAAATCAAACTAATCATTTTCTGAAGTTTTTTGGAAACAATGGTACAAATAAAAGATTCTAAGTGATTATAATTAGAGAGGCAAAAACGTTTAAATTAAACTTCGGAAGGGTAAAGAATAAACCACCGATTCAAGGGATCTATGGATTGGGATTTGGGCTTTTACCATCATTCAAGCCTAGCAAAGACTTAATTTGGGCCCCTAATATCATTGGGGCTTTGTTTGGATTTTGACTTTTTACAAAAAAAAAAATTATACATTTTTTCGTAAACATATGTTTCAATCACTTTTTGATCTCACATACATCAAAATCGTTACAATACATTTTTCTATAAAAATTGCTATTCCTAAAAATAGCAATATTAATTTATTATTTATTAAGCAGTCATTTATATTCATAATTTGGCATAATACTAAAATAGATTTTAAGAACGCTAATGTTGATAAAATTTGATTGATGTCTTAAAACTAAATTGCGAGTAAAAATGCTCCTTGTCCTGCTTCTATTAAAATACAAAAATAAAAAGCTCCTCATCATTGTTCTTTTTTTTTGTAACTTTCTCAGTGAGCAGCACATTCTTTGATTGTTATTACGATGAAAGTGTTTTTTATTTTTATCTTTTTGTGTTTTTCTTATTTTAAGACTTTGTTTGGTAGAATAATATTAGGATTGTCAATGTGTCAGATTCGGGTCAAAATTGAAAATTTCGAACCCAAACCCATTACAATGTACCAATTTTGGATCCGACGACTCTTGTGCTTAGGTTCCCGGAACCGGGTCCAACAGGTTCCGGATCAGGTCCAGCCTACTCGAAAAAAATAAAGCCCAAGAAAAATAATATATTTAGAAATATTTATATTATTGTATTTAGAAATATTATTGTGTTTAGAAATAAGGCCCCAACAAGATTAGGATTTGTTAATTTGATAAAAGAATTATTATTGTATTTAAAAATATTTATATTTTATAATTATTAATGTATTATTCGAATTCGGATCGAATACGGGTCGAAATTTTATATTCCGTATCCGACCTGCTTTTTTGCGAGAGTAAATAGGTCCAGGTAACATAATTATTTCTTAATCCGTACTCAAAAAAATTTATCGAGTCCGAGCCTAGTCCAAGTCGAAATCCATCCCGTTGACGGCCCTAAATAATATGACCTTTTCGGCTTCTAGTAATCAATGCAAATCTGGCTTGTCCAAGAGAGAGAGTAATGAACGGAACTCACATTCGAATTAGTTGGGCCTTCTATTAGGTGTTGTATATACTCCATTGGTAGATTGATATCAAAATGTTCTTTTGTCTGGCGAGTAGAGGTGCCAAAATCGGTGATTCCGGTGAATTTAAATGGATCATAGTTGAATAATGGATATAATTGGATCAACTAATTTATACATATTTAATAAATAAGTATAGGTATGTCCAATTATTCATTTATGAGTTATGACTTGCTTGAAATTGTACTTTTTAATTTTTTTCACATTATTTGACAAAAAATAATCACATTTTATTATGATTAGATTGGTAATTAATTCAAATTTATCCCCTTAATATCCACTAAAAATTGAATTTGAATGTGTAATTATTTTTGAATGGATATAAATGGGTGAGATGAATCAACCCATTGCCTACTAATTAAATGTATCTAATTAAATCATCCATTTAAATACATTCAAAGTGTATGTATTGTATACTCAAATCCTAAAAGTATAAAAGAGCGAATGGTCTTAGGAATAGTGTTGTTGGTCCCTCATTGGCACCTTAAGTGTGTGGGTAGTTTTGTAATTTTGGAACAATAGGTGGTGTGGTTAATGTGTGCTGCTTTGAGGAATTTATGGCTGGCAATTGTTGTTGGGCTGGCTTTTGACGGTGATGCCCTTATATACCGATCCTGCCCTTGGTTCACCTATTTGAGAATAGCGAATTTGGTCCCCTATTGGCACCTTCCGTGTGTGGCCAATTGTGGAATTGCACAGAAGCATTTGGTCGTCATCCTAGGCTGGTGCTGGACAATTGCATCGCTGTGAATGATCATTGTATCTGGACAATTGGCACCTTCCGTGTGTGGTCATCTGTGGAATTGCACAGAAACATTTGGTCATCCTAAGCTGGTGCTGGATTGGATAATTCAAAAATATGCATATATTAATCATACGGTGCGGCGGCGCTTTGTTGTTAGACCAGTTCTGCCTTTCCTGATGTTAATACTACTTTGTCAATACACTACTTTATTCATGAGTTCCAGCAAAACTAACTAACCCCATTGCAGAAACAATGTCTGGACAACCTCGCGCTTCGCACATCAACTAGTCCACATATTAATAGGCAGGTTTGGTAGGTTAATACAAATGAGTTATAACTGACACCTCTACTCTACTCGTGAGTAAACAATGATTGCTAATTGAAATTAAAAGGGGGAAAGGAAAGATAGCATCTGTCACATTTGTGGGGTTTAGATCAATCACGTTTTCAGTAATAGTTTAATCTGCTCTTAAATGAAAGAAAAAAAAGGATGAAGCAAGTTGAAACATTATCAAACCATTGGACTTTGGTCCAAAGACCGGGGACAACCTCTTAGAGCTCTCCCGTGCATTAGATCTGAGGTTTAAACCCCATCTAGTGTATTATAAGGAAGCGTTGTGCTTCTTTTCTTTCAAAAATTCAAAAAGTATAGTAGTACACTTATCTAGTCAAGAAGTTCACACCTCAACCTCCTTACAAATTCAATTGAGCTCCCTTTACCCCATAATGTAAGAGTAGTATAAATTATTACCGTTAAAAAAAAAAAAAAGGTTGGAAGAGGACTAAAAACCAGTGTTTTAAAAATCCGAGCGGACCGGCTGGTTCGACCAATCAGATCGCGAACCAACCTTGGCTCCGGTCCGATTCATGCTTTGGGTTGATTATACTTAAAAATCAAATTGAACCATTCGAATCGTGCGAATCGGATTGAACCGTTAAATCGGCGATTTTTTTGTTTTTGTCTATTAAACTGAAAAAAAATTTAAAGAATATGTTCTCCCTAACCCTCAAAACTACTTATTAAATGTCACATTCACTCACTTTCTTCTCATTTTTTGCCTCTTATCAAGTTTGTATTTTTATTTTCCATTTTCTTGACTTCCTCCAAACTCAAAACTTCTTTTTTTTTAAAGTTGCAATATCTAAATATCAAAAACTTGAATTAAAATTTAAACTCACAATGTCTAATTCTCATAGACGTGAATTTTATATAATTTCAAAATATTGTGGTATTTTTTAGTTGGATTTAACATTATTTTTTTGGTAAATTCAATTAAGATTGAGATGAAATTTATTTGTTTCAACTTATAATTTAAAATTTTTATTTGTGAAAATCCAACTTCTTTGAAAATATTAAATTTTTCATCATATAAAGTCTTAAATTAGTCCAATGCATGTCTTATTTTGTGCATATATATTTACATAAATTATTTTTAAAAAAATTCATTGAACCAGGGTTGAACCGGTCCGACCGGTTGAATCTCAACCCGAATATTTCACCGATTCAATTAACAGTCCGAGTTTTAAAACATTGCCAAAAACTCTGTATGCTGAGAAACACGGATTACTTTTCTAGATAATGCTGTATTTTCAAGAACATCTTGGCCGCATGCAAATTTGACTGAAGACGTAGCGAGTGCGTGCCCTTGCTGGGGAAATGAGTATGTGCTTGTATGACAATTGTTGGCATATTAAATCAAAATTCAAAAATAGAAATTTTCTTATTATTATTTATTTAGCAATGGGGTCAGGTTAGTTTTATTATATAGTTGGAAATTGCTATTTTATTGGGTAATTTATCATGGTTATCAAGGTTAATTTACCAAATAAATCCAGTATCGTGTCGTATTATACTGATTAGTGAAAATTTAAGAATATTATTTTATGATATTATTTCTTTTCTCTCACACATACACGTTTTATGTGCTAATAAATTGCCTCCCCTAATATCCGTGCGAGCGTATGGAATTAATCTCCCCGCTCTTATGAGTTTTTTTGGGTTCTACAACAAATCTTGAACAGGCCGCGGCCCTCAACTACAACTCATTGACTGAGAAAAGGTCTAGGATTTGGTCAAATGGTGGCCCTATGCCTATCCAATGGACGGATGCCGGCGGAGGTGCACTTTGACTGTTTGACATGACTCCAATTTATCATCCTCGTATAGGAATGGAAATAATAATAATAATATACTAGCAATTATTATCAGTAATGCTTGCTCCAGTACCAGTGTTTACTTTAATAATAATCAGGAAGGTTACAACGAAAGAGCATTTCCGAAGAATCTCAGGTGCTTCCTTGCGTTCTCTCCAAGGATGGCGGCCGAGATGCGTCATGCTACTTCATTTTGTTGCATGTAGCTGCTCCAGTTTCCACCTTCCAGTCAAAGCTTTTTGAAACATATATAAACACGGCAATCTGCAGCATGATTCGTACGTCCTACATCCTACCTCACCCTTGCCACGCTACATCATTCACAATCGCTAAGCTCTCTGGTTTTTCTTTTTTCTTGGTTAAGCATTTCTTCAACCTGAAATGGAGATGGACAAGGATATTGTGATAGTTGGTGCTGGGATTTCCGGCCTCGCCACATCTTTAGGCCTGCACAGGTAACAAAGCTCTGTGTATTACTGTTTGTTAAGGTTTCACAAGTCATGAAAGAATTAATTCTGATATAATCATAGGCCATAGATTGGCTGGCTGGTTCTACACAGAGAACTTCCTTTGAGTTTTTCTTTTGCACCTTGTTTTAGGTATGGATTGCAGAGCTTAGTTTTGGAATCATCAGAGAGCTTAAGAACGACAGGATTTGCTCTTACCCTGTGGACCAATGCGTGGAGGTCACTGGATGCTCTGGGTGTTGGAGATTACCTTAGACAGCTTTCTCTGGCATTCCGTGGGTGAGACAAGACAATCGTTGCTCGTATTGCTTGATTTCTGTGGCTGCCTTACATTATTAATTTTCGAAATCAATCACAAAATTCAAGATCGTATGTCAATTATAATCTCATCCCTTTTTCTTCTCTAATGGTAATTCAGGTTTCAAATAGCTAATGTAGATACAGGCCTGCCAAGTGGAGAGGTTATACTTGAAGAAAGTACATAGTGAGTTGTCCTTGAACAACATTACACCTTCTTTGTACTACTTGCATATGCAACAAGAGTAAGATAGCACCACTTCGGTCTGAATTATGCCAGTTAGTTTTTAGTTGTGACAGTGTAATAGCAAGCAAAACAGGTGAATTAATGGAAAAGTTCATAGATCCCATGCTATCATTGGCTAAACATAAATCTAACTCCAGCCTCACCTGCACTGGTTTATTGTATCCAAGCCCTGTAATGTTTGGCAATGGCTTGAAATTTATGTTTCTCAACTCAAATTCAATCAAATTTGGTTCATGAACTCGCTTTCAAAAGATAGAATTTAGATGTCTAAGGATGTTCTATGCCTCGATTTGCAGTGGAAATTATGAAGCCCGATGTGTCAGAAGAAAAGACTTGCTACAAACCTTAGCAAAAGAGCTGCCAGAGGGGACTATCAGGTATTCTTCCAAGGTTGTTTCAATTGAGGAATCAGGACATCTAAAGTTGGTGCACCTGGCCGATGGCTGTGTGATCCGGGCTAAGGTAAATGCCATGTTACTTGCATAGAGCGAGCATTCTGCCTTTGTACCTCATCAAAATAGATTTGTAAGCTGGTGGCATAGTTGATTTTTGTCACCTGATAGGTATATTCTCTAAATGTAAATCTGTCTTCTGAATCATCAAAAGAATTTCTGGATATTGATGATCTAAACAGTGCATCTAATTTTAGGTCTTGATTGGCTGCGATGGAGTCAATTCAGTTGTGGCGAAGTGGTTAGGTTTTAAGAAACCGATCAGAGTTGGGCGATCAGCAATTAGGGGATATGTGGAGTTTCCGGCTGCCCATGGCTTTAAGCCACAAATCTATGCATATTTTGGAGGTGGGGTTCGCTTTGGATTTGCTCCTTGTGATGACAAAAGCATATATTGGTTTTGCACTTTCAAACCATCCACTGCAACAGGTAAGCAACTCTGGCATCCTAAAATCCTGTAACACCACCTATTTAAACATCATTTGTGTTGAACAAATCTCGAAGTGGAAATGCAATATCAGTCTAATTTTTCTCAAGTGTGCTAGATTTAAAAGGACTTTGCTGGTTCCGCAATTCCTATCTAGTTCATGATAGCTCCACCATTATCGTCGTTTTTGCTTATGTCTTGAAATTTAACGGCAGGGCATGAAAATATGTCAGACAATCCTGTTCTACTAAAGGAATTTGTATTAAGAAAGACAGCCAACGTTCCAAAGGAAGTATATGGCATTGTTGAAAGAACTGAGCTCGAATCAATCTCCTGTGCTGAGCTAAAAATGAGACTGCCATGGGATATTTTGATAAGGGACTTCGCAAAAAGCAGCATTTGTTTGGTTGGTGATGCCCTTCATCCAATGACCCCAGATCTTGGACAGGGTGGTTCTTCAGCATTAGAGGACTGTATCATGCTTGCCAGATGCATCGGAGAATGTTTTCCGAAGATGACAAGTAGAAAATTTGGAGAGGAAAAAGAAGATGTCAACGTTAAAATGGCAGCATTCAACAAGGGCCTGGAGAACTATGCTAAAGAGAGGAGATGGAGAAGCTTCAGTCTCATTGCTACTGCCTATGTCGTTGGTTTCGTTCAAGAGAGTGACAATAAGTTCATTCGTTTCTTGAGAGAAAGGTTCTTGTCAAAATATACTGTTCCCACTCTGTTGTGGATGGCTGATTTCGATTGTGGAAAACTTAATATCCCTTGAGATGGAGCTGAAGTGCATTCATCCATCCACCTCGAATGTGTTTGAAAAATAAATTAACCAGGTTCCAATAATCTTGCATTAATTTATTTGTTAGTATGTTGCTAGAGGGCCATTTGTATCCTTGTATAGCACCAGAGGGCGACAAGGAATGTCAAGTGTGGAGCTACTAGCCCATTAAAGAGGCTGTCCAAGTTGTTTGGAAGGAAAAGATTATGGACCAAAATTTCCAGCTCAAGTTTCATTACTTTAGTCATTAGTTCATTCGTTATTTTGGGTTGAATTTTTAGTTAATAATCGGACCAGCCCTTACGTTTGGATCGGCGGTCTTAGGCTAGATTTTATGAGTCGAGTTTCAAGGTCCATTAGCTGTGCCTTTTGCATTACGATATAAGAAACGATCAAAGCTTTGTTTTTTCTCTGTCAACGGTAGATTATGACCTATTTTCAGAACACCGTTTCTTGAGAGTTGCTCTAGTGACTTTTCGAGCCTTCTTGAATATCTAGAATCATCTGGTGTTCGTCGGCTTATCAATCAAGTTCATTATCCTTGATTATAGCATCTCCTAATAATTCATAAAGTTCGCTAATTCATAGAATTGAGGGTCGAAAAAGTATCGAGATTTTAATTACAAAGATTAGAGAGGTCCGGAGTAGGAAATTCCACCAATTCCAAGCCCGTAACAATCGCCATCGATCTAAGATTTGTTGTCGCGAATTTCGTCGTCAACGGGATTCATATCATGGGATTCGTCTCTCTAACTGAAATTTTGTACAGTTTCCTGTAATTGAAGTTTGGCTATAAAATGTCACAATTTTGGTGCAAACATGAATCGTGTCAATCTTTGCAACTAATTTACGATTACACTGAAGTAGTAAAAAGTTTATGATAAAAGTTGTAAGAAACGAAACAACAGGACAGAATCAACTGGAGAGACCCCGATCCCCAATTGTTAAGGCTTCTCCGTTCATTTTCTCTGCCTCTTACAACAATTTCTTCCCTATTGTATTCTTCCACTGTAATTTGGCTTACAGATCAGTGCTTCTTCGTCCAGTGTAAAACTGAAATTCAAATTATCTTTGATCTAGCTCCTGTCACACTTCCTTTCATTTGCAAGTTAATCCCTAGCAATTAACCACTCATTGTACCACAAGGTCCAAAAAACCAGCCCTACATTATTCACTCAAAACATTTTTCTCAAGATTGCCTTAACCATAACATTTGTTTCCCACAAATACAATGTAGAATAGTTACTTCACCAAATTAGGCAGGGATTTTGTGTGTTAACTTCAAAAAAAAACATGAAAATTTGCTGTATATAGTGTTAAATAGCCAATACCAAGTGCAACAGGCAAATCCATTTATTCTTGAAGTCAATAATAGGACCATAATAGGGAAGGATTAAGGAAGATTTTAGCACTATTTCACAGCACCACACAAGGAAACCGATCCCATTTATTTCTTCTCCTGCTACCAAAAACATTTCCATTAGTGTTTGAGTAGCTTGCTGGTTGATTCTTTTGCCTTTCCCGCTTCCTGCATTGGCAATTCAATTAGGGTTTATAAGGATCAGTATACTACTTATAAAGATGTAGTAATTATTTGGTATGAGTTTTATAATTTTTAATTGCTTCTCTCATATTGTTGTGATGGGACACACAAGGTAAAAAAAAAAAAAACCCAATGAGTAAATCCATTTCAAGTTGCAAAGAATAACTGTTAATCTTGGAATTTTACCTTGGACCAAATCAAGAAAAAGTTTTGAATTGGTTACATCCAAAATCTTTGTCAAAATCACAGTTAATGTTACTATTTTTAATGTGACAAATAATGACAGAGTAACATCATAAGTCTATTCATAGACTATTAATAGTAAGTTGTTGACAAAATGAATGAAGCTAAGTCGTTCACCTGGCCACAAGTCCAATACATGCAACCAAAAGCAAAAATCAAATATCTACGCGCAGAACAAGAACATATACACATACATGCATACATATGTACACACACACATATATATATATATAGACACAGACATATACATATATACACACATACACACAATCACACAAAAGATGTATTCCAAATTATTAGAGTAATATAAATATCGAACAAAAGTGAAGATATATTCTTTATTTAATAAATGCATTAATTTGTAAAACATGCTCTCTTAATATGGCTAGCTTGAGTTAAATAAAAAGATAAGAATAATGTTAAATAGAATGTATTGCTAAAACCACAAATATAATATTGAGTTTTAATATATTTCAAAATGTTGATATTCTATTTTATGGCCAAATTGTACTATCAATCTTTTTTAACTTGCAAATGCTATAAAAGTTACGAGCCTAAATAGATAAGAAAAGATTGAACAAGCAACAAAAGTTGAGAAATTTTTTAAAAATCTTTTCAACCACTCAATTACCATTTAGACTTTAGAAAAAAAAAAAGCAGGATAAAAAAATTATACTGCGGTGGTTTGATTATGTGAAGTAAAAAAAAAAGTGATTGAAAAATTTATTCATAAAAAATATAAAATTTTTTGAATAAAAATTGCAATCTAAACAAGAAATTTCGAGTAAAAGACTCATTGTCATCCCTCTATTTATTATATTTTGCTCCCAATAAAAAAACTTGATAAAATAGACTAAGCATTCATTTATTTCCATTTACTATTTCACGTTAGAGGTAAGGGAAAGATTAAATGTGAGTTAAACTCACAAGCATAGACTACAAAAGAATTGTTCTGATACTTACTTTTTGACAAAATAAATGAAAAATATAAGTTCTGTATTTCGTAAAAATAAAAAGAAAGGTCTAAGTCTATTGAAATTTTGGAACATTCTATTCTATTTTCATAAAATTCAAAGAGCATTACCTTTATTGTAAAACAATAAAATTATTTTGTGAAAAAATAACAGAGTACTCAAGGACTCAAGGTTAAGAAAAAAAGGTTCTTACTCAATAAAGACATATGAAAACTTCATGAGTGTACTAGCAATCTAGCAGGGGGTAATTGGTAATAACCCAAAAATTGCAAGGGACAAATTTACAGATTTTTTCACTTGAATATTTGGTGGTCAAGACTGATCCAACTCATAATATTTAAGAAAATTAAAGCATAAAAACATATAATCATACCTTCATACCAGAATAGACTTGGCAAAGTAATAGCAATTCCTACCTGCAGTTTTTAGTGAACTCTAGGCATACTGATGCAAGAAAAGCATTTTCTCCATATATTTGTTAGGCTGAGATTCTTTCTTTTCCAATTAAGTTGGTTTTCCTCCATAATCTTCCTTCATTTGCTGTATGCAAGAAAGCATAATTAGAGAATTAACCCTTTAACCTCATCGCAGGCGATCGAACCCTAATTTCTAATTTTAGAGAAAAAAGAAAAAAATTGAGTGACAAATTTGAAGAACTTTTGTAGAAGAAAATGGTACTCCATTTGATTTACAGAAGATTAACAAATCCTCTTGAGAATAAAGGGCAAAGGTGTGGTGTTAACAAATCCTCTTGAGAATAATTTGAAAGTTCTTTCACTGTCATCCAAACAAGAAAACCAACCAAAATTTTGTTCTGAAAAGTCAACTTATTGGATCAAAAGATAGCCAATTGAAAGTAGAAACTTGGGGAGGAAAATACCCATTTTGTTCAGCTTTTTCAACTGTCCCTTTTCCACTTTTCTTTCCACGTGTAGGAGAGGAGGGCATGAGTCAAAGAAAGCAAGCTTATGCAACACCATTCTCTTGTTAAAGAATAAAAAAATTTTTGGTTTTTACTATGAAATATGGAAATTAATTGAGTGTTTTGGATGGGAGATTGTTTCAAATAATTTTTTTTTTAAATTAATGTAATATTTTTTATGATATGACATACACTTAAGATTAAAAAGTGATTGAAAATATTTTTTAAAAAAAATAGCTATAAACATGTTTACGATACAATCATATAATCTTTTGCAAATAAAAACATAATATGTCTGAAAATGCTTGAAGAACTAAAAGTTCTGGAAACTCAAATATGATACTTCTTTCTTCCTCTTGTGCGCTGTCACTTCCGTGTGTAAATAGAATACAATAGAATAGAATAGAATTTATTCCCAATGATCAAATCAACGGCTCTGGAAATCGAAAATTCTTGTTTACTTTTATAGATTCACTTTGACTAAGATTAAAACATCTACCAAAAAGTAATTTTGAACCATTTTTTTCCGAATACTCCCTAAACCCGTTTCCTAATGTCACTTACAAAATTATTTCTTAAAGAGTCCACTTATAAAAAGCGATTAAAAAATCACAACATTTTTAAACGATAGACAAAAATATGAAATCCCTAAAATCAAAGAAGCAGATCTTCTTTTAATTTATTTCCGTCGTTTAAGCCATATTTTCGCTCTGTATATAGGACTCTCCTTTCTTAAAAGTGCAATCCAAGCAACGCTAAAGTATTAACTTAAAAGGCACTTCCAAAATACGCAATTTCCAATAATATCGTAGCAATTTTGTCAAAATAGGGCTTAGGAATTCCGTTTGCAAAAATAGGGATTCGAAATTCCGATAGCCATATGACCTTCTATAAAATACTCCAAATCACCACACTAATGCGGACGTATTGCAGCAGAAGTTTTTGTCATGCTTGCCCTTTAAGGCAGAGATCACTAATGGTTTTCGTAGTCAAAAACTTTAATTTTCACTTTTGTAGATTCACTTGTGTTAAAACATTTATCAAGAAGACTCAGTGTTTAGTTTTGGCCTTTTAAATTTCCCAAAAATTATCATAGAATTTTATGAACATAAACGCTTCGAAATTCCGATAAGTTGACCCAAAAATGTGATCCAACTTAATGGCTACATTTTGTCACAGACATACTAGATTTTATTCCAAACCTTTACAGCTTTGAAAAAGCTGAAACAATTGGAGGAATAAGGTGAACTGTGTATCATATGCCATCTTCAAGTGCAGCATCTACCTCGGCATTTTTTTCATCTTAAAAGGAGAACCAAATGCTTTACCCCACGGTGGCCCAAAGAATCAGAGAATCCCATGGAAAAAAAAGTCACTTAGCCCTTGCCATGAAGATATGCCATATTGGCCCCATAGAGATTAGATATTTATACTCTTTAGCTCAATCCAAAAGCCTTGTGCCTGTGGAGATGACCACTTCATGACAGCTTTTCTTAGGTGTGTCACCACTAGCAAGTCCAATCCGTTCACCCCCTTTTCCCTCTTGTTATCATATCTTGGAAAAGTTCACATTTTAAAAGTGAAAATGGGAATCTTTTGTTTTTTTTTTCAAAATAACAAGATTTATGGTAACAATGGGTACGAAAATTTTGCCCCAAAATTTGGATGTGCCAAAAAGGTCCTGAGCTTGTTTGCTTTGATAAAGTGAAGTTCACCCTCAAAAGAGATTACAAATTGAACTGATGATGGGCCCAATAAAGTTGGAAAGAGAAGTTTAACCATCAGCTACCCAACTAGCAACTCCAAAGTAGATCCACCACTATCCTATAGCTTCCACAACTTCTTGTTCTGAGCATCATATGTACTCACAGAGGTATTCAAATGCCTTTCTAAAGCATTTTGCAAAAAAGATGAAAGAACAGTTGAAACCCTTCTCAAACAATTGCAGGGAGATGAAAACCACAAATTTCAATAATGATTACACCCACAAGACAGAAGTATGAGTTGAATGAGAAAGGAGAACTAAAAAGAAGACGAGTAACTAGAATACATAAACCATCAAATATCAACAAAAATTTGTCACTTGTACGCAAAGAAATCGAATTTCCCCAATTGTTCTAGGTTCATAATCCTAAATGTGGAAGGAAAATACCAGGATTACTGACAACCCAAACGACTAAATCAGGGGAAAAGAGCAACAAGCATATACCGAAGAACAACACTACAAAACAATGCAAACACGAAAACAAGCACGCACCGCCAATGAAAGCTAATAAATAGTACCAAATGAACGCGTCCTAACCAGCAGTAGAAATTTAACTGTTTTGCCTTTTTTGGGGGTCTTTTTTAACTGCTTAAAGATTGTAGTTATGGGTTGATCAGTTCTCACTTGGCCATCATGACCTTGACAAACTCCTCGTAGTTGATCTGGCCATCACCATCCACATCAGCTTCGCGGATCATCTCGTCAACCTCCTCATCTGTAAGTTTCTCACCTAGATTTGTCATAACATGACGAAGCTCAGCTGCAGATATGAAACCGTTTTGGTCCTTGTCAAAGACACGGAATGCTTCCTTGAGCTCCTCCTCAGAATCGGTGTCCTTCATCTTGCGAGCCATCAGGTTGAGGAACTCTGGAAAGTCAATGGTACCGTTTCCATCAGCATCAACTTCATTAATCATATCCTGGAGCTCAGCCTCGGTTGGGTTTTGTCCCAATGACCTCATAACTGTCCCAAGCTCCTTGGTGGTAATGCAACCTGAAGCAATAATTGACCTTGATCCATTAATTCATACTCCCAATACAGAGACATAAACTCAACCAACATAATACAGCCACAAATATCACATAAGAGAGGAAAAAGGAACAGGTGTATGAAGCAATTATGCAATGGCTAAGGGGGGGAAAAACCACTGATTCCATCCAGTATTCTAGCAAGAATCTTGATTCTACCAAACTCAAATGCTTATCCAAAGCAAATGTCCAGAATCATTCACTTATTGCCAACAAATGAATTTGCACAAGTCAGCATTTGAAACTTATTTACTCATTTTCATCTAAACATAAAGAAAAATCACTTGATACTACAAAGAAAATGTAAACTCGAGGCATAGCAAAAACTTTATCTATATTAATGCATAACCTCTCTCTAATCACGTTTTCTCAACCCCTAATTGTCATTTGTCAATACAAAAGCTACAGACTTTAAGATCCTCAACACAAAGAAAACCTAGCCCAGTTACAAGATTTAAACACACTAATAAGAGGGAAACTAGACATGAATGCTAAAGCAACCTGTTCAGTTACGAATCATCATCTGATCCTTGCTCAGAAGACAGACAACAGGAAGGTCACACAGAGAAAGGTGCAACATCTCTTCAAGCTAAAGCTGCATACGTATTGCACCTCTTTTACTTTTCAACCATGTTCAAGAAGATCTAAATCTAAATCTACTGTGTGAAAAAACTGACGCAGATTGTGTTCCTAATCCTTGTTTCTGTCCTTCCCCTTTCCTTTGATAAATTCACGATACACATGGCAATTCCAAATCTAAATCCAAGGAATAAAAGCCATTTTATTTCCATTATTCATTTCATGGTGAAAATTCCAAATCCAAAATAACATCTTAATAATCATATTGAGCCGAATATTCCAAATTCTCATGAAGATTCTTGACCAATTTTTCATACCAGCAAGAACAAATCAATTAAAAAAGAAAAATCACAACCCAGAAATACACAAGAACATCCCGTCAAAATCGGCTAACGAACTCAAATCTTAAACAACAAAACAAAAGGGCTGAAAAAACAAACCAGAAACAAGAAAAAGATCTAATTATTAGCACAAAATCAGTCACAGATCAAACAAAAGAAAGCTGAAACATCCAGCCAAACAAAACAAAACACAATTAGATCAAATTAGATCTGATCAAACCAGGTCAAAATCAAAACTTTAATAAAAAAGCCAATCTAGAACAACATAACTAATCATGAATCAGAAACAGATAAAACAAATCAAGATGGTCTTAAAGATGGGGGTAATCATACCATCTCCGTCCTTGTCAAAGAGGCTGAAGGCTTCCTTGAACTCAGAGATCTGATCATCAGTCAGCTGATCTGCCATTTTGGTTGATTTTTGCAGATGGGTTTGAGATATTACCGCTAAAAAGAGAGGAAAAAGAGAGATGGGGACGAGGGGGATGAAATGGAAGGGCTGTCAACGAACGAGAGTGTGGAAATGGAAATATATAACACTAAATCAAGGTGGGGAATCTTTTATTTTTTATTTTTTTATATTTTGTATTTCTTTATTTTTGTCTAATGTGTGAGATTTCCCTTTTGGTTTTCCTTCTTTCTTGTTTTAGTTTTTTCTTTTTGTGGGGTACATGAAAATTGAAAAGTAGATAGGGGAAGCATCTTATGCTTTTCTTGCCAATGACTAACAATGATCCATGTAGTTTCCAAGCATCTAGAAAATCATTTCTTTTTCCTTTTATTATTATATTTTTCTTTTATGCTTTTCTTCTTTTAAATACTTGGTTTAACCATTCAATAATATTTTAAATTTACTTTGCACAAATTGCACGAAAGTGTTCAAAAGATAGAAATAGAATGTATGAGACAAATTTCAAAGAACTGTGAAAAATATGAGAACAAAAATTATCATTTGTACGTTAAAAATAACTATATCTAATTATCAAATGAAGGTTTTTAAAGTTTTTTCTATCATCAAGTGCATTAAAAAAACTATAATATCAATTGATCACCAGAAAAAATAAGTAAATATATATGGTGACAAGATGACAAAACATTAGGATGTTGCATTTGAGGACTAAGAATCATGTAGGTTTAGTCCAAATGTTTAAGTGGTGACTCATGCCAAAAATAGCAACACTCAAAGAAAACTAGCCCGTAATTGCAAACTAATCATACCATCATAGCGTACAACTGTATATCTTCGCGTCATTGCACTTGTAAGCATTTACACCTTAAATTCTATGGCCTTCCTTCAGAAAAAAAATTCTATGGCCTGGGACACCTCAATAAAGCCATTATACCATGTTGTTCGGGGTGATCCCCCTTGGCTTGCTCTAACCATACCATGCGCTGATTGTTACACGTAGTAGGCGGCAAGACAAAAGATGTATGAAATTTCATATTTTTTCCTCGTTAAACATCAGTGAGCTTGACTCTATTCTTAATAAATTTCCTTGATTGGATTGCAATTTTTTGAGGAAAACTTTAATGTTTTTCGTGAATATTCCTTCTAAATAATTTTGGACAAAAAAATCTCAACGATTATTAAATTATTGTCTGAATTGACTTTTGACTATCAAATAATTTTTTGTAACAAATTAACCAATAAACTAATTAATTAACACACTCGTGACCATTTCATCGACTATTGCTCTTAATCTACAAAATAGTCAGAATCGTGTTTTGATAAATAAAAAAAACTGTGTTGGACAAATATACCTTTACATTTTGATATGTGTTCTGATTATTTTGTAAATTAAGAGTAATAATCGACGAAATGGCCACGAGTGTGCTGATTAGTTAATTTAGTGATTAATTTATGATAAAAAATTTTGTTTTATGATAAACAATTTGTTTGATGGTAAAAAATCGATGCAGGCAATAATTTAATGGCCACTGAGATATTTTGCCCAATAATTTTCAATTATATTTTACCTCACATATATTATATTCTAAAAAAGTGTGACAATAATTTTTTCCTCAAAAACTTCCCTAAAAATGCATTTCAAATGGGTAATGTTTGGATCAGAACAAAATAGATTTATTTAGGAGTGCCTCAAAATATTTGTTAATATACTTAAAATATACTTATTTTATCATGTGAGTGCACACATTTGTATTCAATGTATTCCTGACGTTTAGACACTTTTCTAAATTAGTTTACTTTTATTAAAAAATTAACACCTAAAATCTGTTTTAACGAGTACTTGGACCAAATTAGTGCATAGACCAAACAAAATTAGGGTTTCTGCCATAATGGCATATATATCCCATTTTATACATTCAATTCGATTCCCGGAACATTCCCCGGAATAACCAAACAATATTTTACCTATTTTTAGTACGATTGACATTTTTTCACATCAATGCACATAAAGAGAGAGAGAAGGAAAAAGGAAAAAAAAGATAGTGAAAGGGTGAATTCATCGATTTATTAGTTTGACTTTATTTTTTTTACTATTAACCATTAGTTTTAACGAAAAATTGACAATAACACTTTAATCCAAATCATGAAGAGGTTATATATAGTTTTAAAACCATAGGTAGGTTATGTACTAAAATACCAAATCATATGGGCTAAAAGGTAATCTATCCTAATTTTAATTGACATGTGAAATTTAATGCAATAGCAGCTTGATTAACATGTGAACCTTTACGCATTATACCATGAAGTATTGCATTATCATGTGAACTTTTATAGTTTATACCATGATGTACAAATATATCCGCCGTTAATAAAAGTTAGAAGGATAGTGATATACAACGAAACTGACCTTTAAAATTGACCAATTTGGTGAAACCTTGTAAAATATCAGTTTCATTTAACCAAAAACAAAAAAAAATTCTTTGCCTTACAGTACTAAAAATGAAAAACGCAAGTGTCACAAGTACAAAAATGTATAGTTATTTTGCACATTGAAAATTTTGTGAAGTACAACATTTTGCTATTAGCTCATTATATCTTTATCCAAATAAGTTCAAGATATATTTGATTAACAAATTCCACCACCTGATCTGAGAAAGGTATTTGTTCATTATATCAGCTCCTGATAGTATGATTTTTTATTTATTTTTTGGTGCAAATATCGTATTAAATGACATAGATTTATTTATTTTTTAGAAAAAAAAAATAGTACTTGGGTCGCGTGGAAATCAGAATATTACAGTGTTCTATTAATACAAATCCATTCAAGAAAAAACAATCCCTTAAAGATGGATGGATGTTAATCTTAGCTTATTTCAATAGCTGTCACTATGATTTTTTTCCCTTGTTTTTTTTCTTGACTTGCCAAATTATTCTCTAACTTTAAGAAAAAAAAAACTTTATATTGCTCATAAGTCATAATTTAGAGTTCTGTTTCAAATAATTTAGATGATCTTGGCGTATATTGTATCCGCAAATGATAAAACAAAGGTTAATAGCCCTTTTTTGTCTTTGTCTTCATATTTTATAGGAGAAATCAAATTGGATAGTGGATCCACATGATTTCTTATCTTTTACTTTTTTGTAATATTGATTTTTTATCTTTTACTTAAACTATTCTATTTTTTGACTTTTTAAAATTTTTTTCTAACAGGAAAAAGTGGGACGTAAGAAACGGGGAGGATTAGAGCCCAAAATTCCTATGTGAAATTCTACTCTTCTAATTTGCTAAAACTTTGTGTTAACAGAAAACCAAAACCAAGGCACATTGAAACCAGGCAAGAAAAGAAAAGACTGAGGCCCAAAAGAACAACTGAATAAGAGAACCAGTTCAAGGAGATCCAGCCCAACTAACTAACATATAAACTTGTAGAACATCAAAAGAAGAAATGCATGTACGCATAAAGTTACGGATTAATTTTTGGGAAAATTGTTCAAAACGTCCCTCACATTTTACAAGATTACTTTTTTCGTCCCTCATTTTTAAAAGTGTAATTTTACGTTCCTTACAAATTCACATTAACCAAATTTGGTCCTTACCTAGGTTTCCGACTAGTTTTTGGCCGGAATCCATCACGTGACTTGCATGTGATCATTTTTTAAAGGCAAAATTGCCAAATAAAATTTTTACATAATCTGATTCGTAGTTCCTCACATTTCACAAAATGAATTTTTTCGTCCCTAACATTTTACAAAATGAATTGTTTTGTTTCTCATATTTTCAAAATGAATTTTTTCATCTCTCATTGATTATGTGTACGAATAACTTTTTTTCTATAAATCCACGTATATGTATATTTGATTTTACCTGAACAGTATGAATAACATGTAATTTATCTCTCTTGGATTTCATCTAAACATGCTAGTCATAGTTATACACATGCTATTCAATAGATATATATAGGGGTTTAAAACGAATAATTTTGTTTGAAACCCATGTATATATTTATATGATTTCACCATTTGAACCTATTCAATATTTGTGACATTTCTCTTTTGGTAATAATTTATTTATTGAGTTGTATAATAAGATCATCTAATTAATGGGTCCTAACTCGAATTCTATAATTGTGCTAACAAATTTTAGTTTAAATCTGAAATTTCTACTCGACACTTTTAAAACCAACAGTTGAATTACTTACCTTGTGATTGTTTTATAATTTGAAAATGCCAATCATTTATTTCTTTTTGTCATACTTTTCTTTTGTTTACTTTTTCTATCCAAATTTAATTCGATATAAACACTCGATAATATTTAGAATTAAATGTCTTCTTTATTTTCAAATTTCGAGTAAAAGAAAATGAATATAAGTGAAAAACTAACAATTTTTTAAACCCATGTATATATCTATTTGATTTCACTTGAACAGTACAAATAATATATAATATATCTCTATTTGATTTCACATGCTATTCATACTGTTCAGGTGAAATCAAATAGGTATATACATGGATTTAAAAAAAATTATTCACACACATGATCAATAAAAGATGAAAAAATTCATTTTGAAAAATGTGAAGGATGAAAAAATTCATTTTGTGAAATGTAAGGGATGAAAAAATTTATTTTATGAAATGTAAGGGATTATGAATTGAATTATATAAAATTTGATTTGACAATTTTGCCATTAAAATATGATCACGTGCAAGGCACGTGGTGAATTCCGACCAAAAACTAGTCGGAAACCTACGTAAGAACCAAATTTGACCAATATGAATTTGTAAGGGACGTAAAATTATATTTTTAAAAGTGAGGGACGAAAAAAGTTATTTTGCAAAATGTGAGGGACGTTTTGAACGATTTTCCCTTAATTTTTTATACAGTGATAATATTTACACTCCTATTATCGATAGATGCATGACAATTAATATAAATTTAAACTTGAAATATAAATGTTACGTATGTATTATATATTTAACTGTGATAGTATGTAACTGTTAGTGTATATAAGATTAACTTGTAAAATTATAATATTTGAAATAATTTTGCTAGGCATTGTAATGGACCTTAGGCTTAAATTGCAAAATACATGACCGGATTGAAGAAATTATGGCCCTTTCCTTGACTGATGAAAAGTGAAAACCACCAGTAGCTCACAGAGAAATTTTAGGGGCTTTATCTAATTGGGTGGTTGTTCCACGTTTGATATCTTGTTTAAGGGACTTATGGCCTCCCTCCCATGTATTTACTTTAAAGAAAAAAAAACCACGAGTCAAGACTTGTAGTTCCAATTTTGAGCCTCGATACTTTGTTCCAATTTATAAATGAATAAATTGTCATACATTATGGAGAAACAATTCTTAGTGAAGCCTTTGCTTTTTCTACATTAGAATTCTTAGGGGATCTTTAGTTAAATAATAGACAAGTTTTCTAATTTTCCATTTTTTTTCTTTTTCAAGAGAAATGAAATCCATGCCCTAAAAATTAAATAACATAACATTTTTACTAAAATGTAGTTGTAACATTGTGTAAATTCAAATTTATCTTTTCATAGATATAAAAAGTGATCTCCCTCCATCTTTGAGAGCTTCATTTCCGGCTAGAAAAAAATTCAGTGACAAAGGTCTAATGGCCAATGGTGTTCCGGACATTGGACAATCAACTCTAATCCTAAAACTATGGCCGACAAAATTACCCAAAATCCAACAACCTGCCCAACTTGTCTAATAAATTTGAGAGGTTGGATTGGATCAGTTGGATGTTGGGTGAAAAAGACCCGAACGTGTTTTGGACGGTTTGAATTTTTAACTTGGTTAACCCATTAAATCAAGTACTAGGTACCCACTAACCTAAGGTGCTTATTTCACTTTTTCTTATATTCACCTCATGTAAATCATGCCTTGAGAATTTGCCTCATGAAACAATTAGCCAAGCTTAATTTATGAAGCTTTGAAGATGTTGAGGTTTTCAATAATTAAACAATTGGTGAAGAAGAGAATATGGAAATTTTGTACTGCTACCATTGAATTTTTATTACTTTTAACAGTTGATTTTGCTTGAATGAGTATATAAAATTTTAAAAAAAATATTAATACACCTTATTTTATTTTATTTTATGCACTTAGGGTCTGTTTGTTTGGACTGAAAAAATTTTCTGGAAAATATTTTCTTCAATTTCTGGTGTTTGGCTGCAAAAGAGGTCAGGAAAATTTTTTCTGGTAGAAAATCTTTTGCATAACCCGGTGTAAAATGACTTCCACGATTAAGATACGGAAGTTAATTTCTGAAAACTATGGCAACTTATCAGCCTCCTTGGCTACTGTACAAAACCATCAAGTACTAGATCAAAACCAAGAGCAATGTCCCTGCACTTGCTTTTGCAAATCCCACAACTTTCCACCTCTTCGAGCTCTCCTCTTTCTTGTGTTCCTCCCTGCTATTCTTTTTCTCTTGCGCCGCACAAACACAATATTTATGGACTATACATTCTAGATCTAGATTGGGCTTTACATTGAAAAGTTTTGGAGATGGAAAAAAAAGTGAAGCCAATGGAGGCAGGAGGAATACTTTTAGAAGCAGAGTTAATACAATAAACATCAAGTTAAATTTTCTAATTTCTTATAATGGTTCAATCAGTGGTAAGCATGTAATTTAAACTTTTTATTACAATGACACTCAACTGGGTTTGGGAGATTGTGAGTTCATGGGCCTGGTCTTTGATTTATTTTTTGGGACTTGAAAGGATTTGGATTGGGGATTGTTTGTGGTGGCTAATGAGGTGGGTAGAGGTAATGATAATTAGTAGTAGCAATTAGCAAAAGAGAAATTCGGGGACGATATTATCGCCGGAGGATTTTAATTTTTTTTGGAACATTTTCTTAAAATTGCACCAAACACCAGAAAATGAAGGGAAAATTAGATATTTTCCAGGAAAGGATTTTCATTGAAAATGTTTTCTTAGGGAAAATATTCTACATTGAAACAAACAGATCCTTAATCTAAGTTTACAATACCTATCTTATGTACTTTTTCAAATTTAAAAAATAAAAATAAAATTTAATTTTCTCAAACTAAATAATTATTTTACTTGCTTGTTCAAAGCAGTAAGCTAGGAAACCAACTAGCCAACGGGCAAGTCGGATAAGTTGGTTTACAAATATTGAAGAAAAGTTCAACTACACTACTTGCGCTCGAAGTTGACAAGAATCAACTTCACATGCAAAAGCATTTTGTAAGCCCAATAGTTAGAGCTGTACAATTTTCAAGCAATGACACATCCACGCAATATTCAAAGCTTGTTAAATGAGGAAAATACTGATTTAGCAAGTTATCGTACTTATTGTTATGTGTTTGGATCAAATTCACTTTTTCCTTAATTTGTTGATCCAAGTAGTTTAAAAAGTTAGTTTGTGTGCATTTGCATGTGTGAAAAGATGTTAGTGTATATTTGGTATGCTTGTATGTGTGAAATTAATGTGTTTCCATCCAAGGACGATAAGATGAACGTGTATTTGTATGTATGAAAGTATTTTAGTGTGTGAAAATATATTTATGCATGTGAAACAATGTTAAGTGTAAGGAAACAATCATTTTTTATGTGTAAACGTGTGTGAGAGAATATTATGTATCAAAATAGATGAAATAAAATGTTGAACTATATTTGAGTTATGAGTTTGAGTTAACCCAATATGATCCAATCCAATATTAACCCAATTTATATATGAGTGGATTGAGTATAATACAAATAAATGAAAACTTAATATCAATCCGTCCAAAAACCATCCTGTCTACCCAATTGCTAGGTCTACCTAAAACATCAAACTTGTTAAAAGCTTTGTCTGATGAACTAGGGTGACTTCAAAAGGTGGCTACTAGAGAGGCTGAAATTATATGCAATTGTTACGTGAATTGCATGTAGTTGATGGTTAAGATAATGCTTATTGTGTTTTTGTACATTAGGATCATTATTGGATAAATTAGTGGCTACCTATAATGTGTTACTACATGCATTGAAAGTTGAAACTGCAAATTGCATAAATCAATATTCACTTTAAAGGGGGTATATAACTAGCAGCCCATACCTAGTCCCAATGTCCACTATTAAAGAATGGCAATGCACCACCATTCCCTGTCTAGTTTCTATCAGACAAGGAACGAGCCACTAACATTAATTGATGATATGTTATCATTAGTTTATAATGAATGATTGATTATAGCATCACTTAGTACTATTAAAAACAGGGGCATGGTGTATTAAACTTGGCGTTTTTAAGTTTGTTTTCTGCCTTTATTTTTCCTTTTGTAGGAAAATTTAGAGAGGAAGAAAATTTTTTAGCAATATTTATTTTTTGAATTAATCTTATACACTGACATTATTTTTTGAAAATTTATTTTTTTTACAATGGTTGATTTTGTAAAGTTTGGTATTAATATCACATTGATACTTGGATTGTGGATTGAACCCCCTTCTCTCTCTCTCTTTCTATATATATATATATATATGAGTAAATCTTATATACACTGACAGTGTATACACTATCACGGTTAGATATGCGACACATATACACAATTTGAGTTTCAAATTCAAATTCGGATGATGTGTCATGCATCTAATGGTAAAAGTGTATACATATTGTCAGTGTATAGAAAATTAATCTTATATGAGTAAATCTTATATACACTTACGGTGTATACATTATTACGGTTGAATATGTGACATATATGCAATATTTGAATTTCAAATTCAAATTCAGATAATGTATCATACATCTAACGATGAAAGTCACGAAGTTGAATTGGAAAAATTGACCCCAAAAAACAAAAAAAATGCAGTTGAATTGGAGATGTCTTCACCTACTAGATCAATATTTTATGAACAATTATGAGCTGATTTCCAAGTAAAGATAGAGGCATAGCATTTACACATGCTTTAACCATCCCACAATCATTTTGCATTTGCCCCATTATGACAAAAACTAAGCCACCTGTGGAGCAAAAACACTAACTCGTTTTGAAACTACAAGTTACTTTTTAATTCTACCAATATTTTTAGGCTGCAATTGTCTCATACATTTGTGAGATTTCAACAACTTTTTTTTCTAAAAAAAATTTTAAACTAAAATTTTTTAAATCACTAAACCAATACCTTCATCCCAAAATTAAATGCCCAAGATATTCTCACAGTTGTAATCCTGATCCTCAATATGCAGATATCCTGAATCTTGATGGCATCACATCCCATCACTTTCTTGGAGAGAGAAGTTTGAATACAAAGTACACAAATCATGATTCTTGATCCCCAAGTGCTGGTCCCAAACATCCATCAAACTAATCTTGTGGACTAAATTCACTAAGAACCTGGCTGCTGTAAATTTTCGAAAGATTTGACTGCACAGTGAAACTTCACTGATCATTTTATATAGCTGTGTTCATCCAAAATTAATCCAAAAGATTTTATTTTAAGTTTTTGACCAAAATGACATTGGCAAGGAAGGGATATGCCGGCAGTTTTAGCAATAGATTCCCCAAAACCTGCAAAGCTTTAACAAATATAGGGAGCAGAAGAGCCCCACAAAAGCCCACGGTATAATCGAGGCACCCAAGAGGATGACATAACAGTATAACACTGCTCAAAAAAAGAAGGTCCATACTGCATCGCTGCATCCACTTTGGGACAGGTTCCTCTGCAATTGCAACATACACTTAACAATGAACTTAGCGCGATTAATTTGAATTTGGATGGACGAGATTGATTGGAGTCGTAATCTTTAATGAATAAGAAAATTTATTATATTTAAATACATTTATTATTATTATTATATATATGTATATATATTTTGAAGTCGGAGGTCTTGATCAAGATCTCCAACGAATAATCCTTCCACCTTACTACCTACGCAGCTCATCCCTTATTTTAATCTATACATTATTATTTTACAATATCCACTTATATTATTTTAGTACGTTGCACGTTGCAATCAAAACAAATAATTGTAGAAGCCTCAAATCCATGTTCTTTGTTGTGCGAGTAAAGTTTTTTGGTGGTAAAGTATTAAAAAAATGTTCTACAACACCTTTTGTTTACATATATATATATATATTGAAAAGGTACTATGATTAGATTTTTACAAAAATACTCTGAGAAATATCATGTTTGGATGGAGCTATTTCCAAAAATATTAGTTTTTAAAGCACTCTTAACATATTTTCTGACTATCTTTCTACTTCACATGTATATTTTTCAAATTTGCTTTAATATATTTCTTCTAAAATGACTCCAAAAAAGAATAATCCATAACGCTATATGAGAATTTTACATTTGTAGTTGATTTTGAGAGTTTGGGAAAAAAGAATGTGTGACGCTTAAAGAGAAATCGAAAGACCTGAATTTCAATTTTTACATATGAATACCATTTCTATCTAGAAGAAAAAGGGATCCAAACAAAAATGAACAAGGGGGTTTGGAACATAAGCTTTGTGTACAACTGGTTTCTAGCGTACCGCAGTTACTGTATGAACCAACTGGTTCCCATCCTTCACGACTTGTCTCGAACATCATTGAACCAACTGGTTTCTATCATTGAACCATGTTCAATCGTCTTACTCTTATAACTTAATTGTCAACACGAATGCATGAAAAGTCAGGTGAGTATAGCAATATTCATAACTAGGCATTTTTCTTATACAAAAAGTTCCATTTGAGAACATTTTTATTTAAATTTTTTTTGACAAAAGAAGGGTGAGATTAAGAAGAGGGACAGAGAAATTAGAATTCAGAATCTCTAATTCCTGAAGTTTCAATCTCCATTCGAGAACATTTAACGTTTCAATGACAATGTACACTTGACAAGGCATGGGTTTTATATGTTATGATTGGTTTTTATGTCTTTGACCCATGATAAATAAATAGATGAGTAAGGGAATTAGGGCGATAGATGAAAGCTACACATTTTTTTACTCGTGATGCAAGAGATGTACTGATTAACTTTTTCCGCCGAAAGTGTGAAGTGGGAGGTAGTTTCATATTGTCTTGTGGACAAAGGACGCGTTTAATAAAATTAAAGTTTAAAATTTGAATAGATTAAGTAATTGAATTGTTAGGTACTAATTTGATACATTTGAGTGTATATCATATTAAGTAATAAATAAATAATTTATCACTTATTTTTAGGAGCAAGTTTTGTTTAGAAAATTCAGCACCACTTAATTAATTGAGATATTCAACTGTTAATTATCGAACGCATCTGAACACGTTAAAATCTATATTCATTAACTTGGAAATGCTAAATTGAGTTATCAAACAAAACTTAAAACAACAATGGCACTTTGCTTTGCTGACAACGAGTCACATGATTGTTGTAAATGTAGAATGAGGAACATGACTAAATAATCCCTAAAAAATGTATGCACTTGATAAAATACATTTCGAGTGCCAAAATTCTTAAAAACAACAATGTTTATGGGAACTAACTTCAATTTCCATTGTAATTCAAGGGATACTACTAAGGGAGCCAGCAAACTAATTCAATTGTCAACTTTTGGCCCCTCGTATATTTTTAATCTTAAATTTGTCTCTTAATAATAAAAAGTGTCAAATTTTAATCTTTCAGTACATATTCACAGTTAGATCTTTCAAAATTTGCTATTAGATCCATCAGCTTTAAAGGTAGAGATAGCCTAATCATTAAAAGATTAAAATTTGGTGTTTTTTTTTTTACTATTGAGAGACTAATTTCAAACTAAATGAGAGGCTAAAAATTAATAATTAGAACAATTTAACAGCAGCCTGAATAGTTTATCCTTAATCAAACTTAGAAAAAGGCACTTGGACCATGACAGCCACAGCAGGAGATGCCTAAAGGTTGCGACAGCCACCAAGAAGTTATTCTTATTGTAGGACAGTATTTTTAATGGAATCACCTTATTCCCACTTATTTTCTTGGGTCATAATGCCACTGGAGAACACTAAAAATCAAGTGTGAATATTGATAAATTGTAGTAAATTTTCTTTACAAAGTCAGCTTCATGTTACACTGAAAACTGTACTAAAATATTCATCACAGCGTTTACAAAGTGATTTTGGTGTCAATTAACCATTAAATCGATAAGAAATAGCACTAATTAAACTTCAAAAAATTTGCAAAGATTCTTCTCTAATGCATATAGCCTAAAGTCAAACTAAACATAATTTGTTAGAATGACATGAGCAATCTATGTAAATAAAAAAAATTCTATAGAAAATCAAATGAATACAAATTCAAGATTGAAAGTATTTGAATGAAATCAATCCATCTGGTTTGGTCGGAAACTAATTCACCCAAACCAATTAAAATTTCTATATGAAGTACATTAGCAGGATCTTTGTATCAAATTAAGGACTATTATGTCAAATGAGATGATATACATGGCAAAAGCAAAAATAAATGAACTTCCGGGCAATAACAAGAAATACAACATTTGGGCCAAAAGTTCTCATTTTCAAGCCCTAAACTTTTAACCCAAAATTCCAGAATTTTTACATCGAAAACATCAATGAAACTTTGGAATCTAATGCTCAATTAAACGTAATAAGTTTTTTTTGGGGGGAGGGATGGGTTAGTGAGAGGTCTTAGTTCGAAAAAAATTTATTTTCCAAACATACCTAAAAAATATCACCGATCGGAGCTTTATTATAATGCATTTATTTGTCTATAATTAAAACGATCATGACACATAGGCCTTGTTTGGCACTTAAGTTTTTTGCCAAGTTTGTTTGCTATAAGTTTTTTAAAAACTTTAACTACAATAATCTCAAAAAATTTTTCAAAATTTTTAAATTATACACTTCAAAATATTCAAAAATTTACACATTTCAAAAATTTTTTAAAAAACTTCTACAATAAATTACAGTAAAATTTCAGACAAACACCCAAAAAACTCACTTATCAAACGGACCTATAATATGAGTTGGACTACTAACTACCAGCTAGTGATTAGCATTAATAAATCTACAGGACAAAGTTAAGATATGGTAGATACTTTACAAGCTAGAGATAGATAGTTTGCCCTAAACTTATAGTAGACCTAAAATCTTACTAACTAAAATTCAAGATTTCAAAGAAGACCCCAATCAAATCAAATCCTCCATCTTCCAACCTTTCCAATATAAAGAAAATACCAAACTCTCTTGACAATAGAAGCACCTTTTTCTGAGTGGCAGTTAAGTAGGGATAAGCTTTACAACTAAAAGACTTGTTCAAAATCCAAGAAACCTTAATGACATTAAAATAGAACTTAGCCCATGAGCATGCTGAGGTAAGTGGTAATGGAAGTTGGCACGTCCAGTGTGTGTGTACGTGCGGGACAGGTGGCGCTCAAAGAATAGGACAAATCATCAGTCACTACTCTCTAAAGAGTATGTCAGATAAGTGGAGAAGAAGCGTCTATGCACCTGGTTCACAGGGCTTCACTAAAGGCTGAAATTCGTAAACAGTAACTTATGCAGAAAAGATTGTACGGTAGATTAGGTTTATAGAGAGTACAAGTACTAACAACGTTGGAGTATTATAGACCGGCTACATATGAGTATTTTTCACTTGCATCGGCAAAAGTTAGCAGCTGTCCAACAGTTACCTTAAATACTCTACTCTAGTCTCACTTCTCACTCTTTTTATTTAGTCTTTTTTTCTTCTCTTCTTGTTCTTCTGTCAGGCGTTGAAAAGAAAAGGGGGTTTTTTTTTCAGGTGTTTTCTTTTGTTTTTTTCTGGTCTTTTTGGGGGGTTTTCTTCACAGTCCTTACTGTTTCTGCACTCAGGTAATGACTTTCATTTCTGGGGTTTTTTTGGTGTATGAAATTTATGGGTTTTTGTTGGTGAAAGAAGGGAAGGAAAATGTCAATGTTGGTTTAATTTGGGTTGTTTTTGGTGAAATCTGTGCTTCTAATGTTTGTAATGCGTGCTATGTTAGCTAAATGTTAAATCTTTTTTAAAAGAATTAATTTTTTGTGGGATTTTGGAGATTTTGTTTGTTGTACTTTTGGTGGAAAGAAGGAAAAGAGAAACCCTTAATGTTTCTGTACTTTGTGTTATTGTTGGTGAAATCTACCCTTTTAAGGTCTGTAATGTGTGCTGTTTTAGCACAACGGTAAGTTTTCCTTTGAAAAAAATGTTAATTTTTGTGGGATTTTTGGAAATTTTGTGTGTTGCAATTTTGCTGAAATAAGGAAAAGAAAACCTTCAATGTGGCTGTATTTTTGGTTTTTTTGGTGAAATCCCTGCTGTTTTGGTAAAATGGTTTTATGTTTTGGGAAAAAGTTCAAGCTTTTTTGGTTTTACATTTTTGTTGTTTTTTTTCTGGGGTTTTACTTTCCCTTTTTGGCTGAAGGAAAGGAAAGCCTCACTGTTGCTCTGTTTTTGGTTAGGTTTTCTTGAGATTTTTAAGCTAGGAGTAATCTTGGAGAATTATGTTTTATTATGCATGTTCTTCATGATTTTTGGCTGAAAGTTTTGACCTTGCTGATTTTTAATGTGAAGAAGAAGAACAATATTTCAAATGTAAATTTTAAGGATTTGCTTTTGTTGTTAGTTTCATGGCATGCATGGCTGTTTTGTGACAGGATATGCACTGTTAGGCCCTTGTTATCGGATGCATGCTCTATTTTGCTATCATATCTGGTCTGCTTGTAGTTTCGTTTGTGTTCTTTTGGTCTTATTGGACTGTTCCCGTAGTTATTTGGACATTTTGCTTGTGTGTTTCCTTGGAAGATGTGTGTATGAATTAAGGAAAAAGTGAGAGGTCTCTTTTTTTTTTCCTGATTTGTGGGTTTTGCATTTCCTTCACTTGAAGGGGTTTGTGGCCTTTGGCTGTCTATCTAACTACTTTTCTTGAATATTTTTTGATATTAAGCAACCAAACAGGAGGAAAAATAGAAAACCCTTGAAAGCCGCTGCTGTTCTTTTTCAGAACCTTGGGGATGTCATGATGATTCTAAGAAAATTTGTTGTTTTTCCTAAGAGGGGTTTTTGCATGCTAGTAAATTTGGGGTTTAAAGTCTGTTTGAAAGTTTGTCCAAGTCTTTTACATTGCATGACAACCTGGTGATGATGCATCATTCTTTTCTCTGCTTTTCTTGTACTGCTGAGTCATGATGTAGCTAAATAGGAGAGCAGAGAGAAAAACAGGGGATTCAAGTTAAAGTTTGTGCGTTTTGGTGTGATATTTGATTGTTTGGCTTTTAATTACTCATAATCCTCAAGTTTTCTCCAATCTAGGATTGGAATTTGAAGCAGTATCATTTTGGAACTGTTTCTTACTGTTCTTACACCAGACAACCTCCCCCTCTCCCAAAACAAAAAAAGAGAGAGAGAGAAAAATGTGATTCGCAGTGGTGTACATTTATGTAGCAATGACCACTACTAGAGATCTGCTTTTTGTGCATTTTTTGTAATTCATTACTCTGAAGTCATTTTAACTTTTGTGGCAGTACTAAACATGGATTCATCTGAACAAGAGAAGAATGGTGTTACAGAAGGAAAAAATGGAGCTCCTGAGCCTGACGCTTTGCCACCTCCCCCTCCAGTTCCTCCAAATGTTACCCCTATCAAGGCTGAACAAGAACCTGCCAAGAAAAGGCTTCGAGTTCCAATGGCAAGACGTGGCCTGGGAACCAAAGGTCAAAAGATTCAACTGCTAACTAATCATTTTAAAGTGGCTGTGAAGAATGTTGATGGCCAGTTCTTTCACTACAGCGTATGGCCCCCTTTATTGGATATATATTTCCTTTTCATATGGTATATACTTATAAGAATTTCACACTGATTGTGATCTTGTCATTTTAAACAGGTTGCGCTTTTCTATGAAGATGGTCGGCCTGTGGATGGAAAGGGTATTGGTAGACGAGTCCTAGATAGGGTACAGGAGACCTATGACACTGAATTAGCTGGTAAGGAGTTTGCTTATGATGGAGAGAAGAGTTTATTTACTGTTGGCGCTTTACCACGAAACAAGCTTCAGTTTACAGTTGTGCTTGAGGATGTTACTTCAAACAGGTATTGATGTGATTTCTCCTCCTGTATATATTAAATTTTTAGGTTTGCATTTTGACACAATCTTTCTTTCCAGGAACACCGGAAATTCTAGCCCGGGGGGCCATGAAAGTCCAAATGATGGTGACAGAAAAAGGTTAAGGAGGCCATATCAATCTAAGACTTTTAAAGTGGAGATAAGCTTTGCTGCCAAGATTCCCATGCAAGCAATTGGAAATGCATTACGTGGACAGGAGTCAGAGAACTCTCAGGAAGCCTTGCGAGTACTGGATATCATCTTGAGGCAGCATGCAGCAAAACAGTGAGTAAAATGTGAAAAAATAGAACGAATTGTATCTGTATGTGTGATCTGTAATGTAAGTTAGTATTAAACAGAATTTTTGATAAAATTTCAGGGGTTGCCTGCTTGTTCGCCAATCTTACTTTCATAATGAGCCGAGGAATTTTACTGATGTTGGAGGCGGTGTTCTTGGTTGTCGTGGATTTCACTCTAGCTTCCGAACCACTCAGGGCGGCTTGTCTTTAAATATTGGTAATCATTTCTGAACTAAGTGGAGTGTCTTTTAGCTTTTAGTTATTCTTTAGTTAAACGTGCTGAATACTTGCACGGTGTCTTCTTTTCAGACGTCTCTACCACCATGATAATCCAGCCTGGGCCATTGGTTGACTTCTTAATAGCCAACCAGAATGTGAGAGATCCATATTCCATTGACTGGGTTAAGGTAACAAAACTGTTTCCCCTTGGTATTTTATCCATGCTCGTGCACTTAATTTATGAGCAGCACTTTTGATTTGATCAGGCCAAACGGGTACTAAAGAACTTGAGGGTGAAGACTAGTCCAACAAATCAAGAATACAAAATAACAGGGTTGAGTGAAAAACCATGCAAGGATCAGATGTATGGCCCTTGTTCTCTTTTTAATTTATTTCATTTGCTTGTCTGGAACCATTTAGTGCCACTGCTGTTCCAACTGATCTTCCTATTCTGCAAGATGGTTGTATACAATTTACATGAAGAAAATGGAATATATTTGCTCTTTGCTCTCTGTAATTTGTAGGTTTTCGCTGAAGCAAAGAAGCAGGGATGATGACGGTGAGGTTCAAACTGTAGAAGTGTCTGTCTATGACTATTTTGTCAACTACCGGAAAATAGAATTGCGCTATTCTGGTGATCTTCCTTGTATAAATGTTGGAAAACCAAAACGGCCTACATACTTCCCTCTTGAGGTGATGAACTGAATGAAGCTCAACTTGTTTTATGATTATCAATTATCCTAGTTCTCATTGATTCTGTACTTGTTTAGCTATGCTCTTTGGTTTCCTTGCAACGTTATACAAAAGCTCTGTCCACCTTCCAAAGAGCTTCCTTAGTGGAGAAGTCAAGGCAAAAGCCCCAAGAGAGGATGAGTACTTTGACTACTGTATGTTTCCTACCTAAACCATGAAGTAGATGAGCTTTTGTGCACTGCATGGAAAATTAATTTCTGATTGGTTGTTTTAGGCTCTGAAAATCAACAATTATGATGAGGAGCCTCTTCTTCGTTCATGTGGCATTACCATCAGCAGAAATTTCACTGAGGTTGATGGTCGAGTCCTTCCAGCTCCAAGGGTATGCTATTATATTGGTCTGAGATAACTAACTCTTAGTGTTACTCTTAATTCTTTCATTGGTTTTGCTACTATTGGCAGTGAGGTTGGAAATGTGGCTAACACTTTCATTTGCTTGCAGTTGAAAGTTGGAAATGGAGAAGATTTCTTCCCTCGAAATGGAAGGTGGAACTTTAATAATAAGGTGAAGTTTATGTTTGATATTCTCTTGTACTCTGGTTTCTGCTCAATTTTTCCAATGTAGTAGTATGGATGATTTGATGAAAGCTTTATATTTTGTGTTCACCCGTACAGAGACTACTTCAACCTGCTAAGATTGAAAAGTGGGCCATAGTGAACTTCTCTGCACGCTGTGATATTCGTGGCCTTGTCAGAGATTTCAGGAAATGTGGGGAAATGAAAGGAATTGTATGACACTCAGATTGTTGAATCTCTGTCTGTAACAATGACACACTAGTCGAAGTTTTTTGAACTCTCCTTTAAACTTTTCAGGATGTGGAACAGCCATTTGATGTATTTGAAGAGAATCAGCAGTACAGACGAGCACCCCCTCTTGTAAGGGTGGAAAAGATGTTTGAAGAGATTCAGGCTAAACTTCCAGGGGCACCTAAGTTCCTTTTGTGTCTCCTTCCAGAGAGGAAAAACTGTGATCTTTATGGTTTGTGCAATTTTTTTTTTGCTATTTTTCCTCACTTAGGTTGCACGTGCACACACGAATAGCTATATGTCTAGACACTGCTTATTCTCTGGTATTTGAATAACATGTTTCTTCCAGCTCCTTGGAAAAAGAAGAATTTGTCTGAGTATGATATTGTTACTCAATGCATGGCTCCTACCAGAGTTAATGACCAGTATCTCACAAACCTTCTTCTTAAGGTCAATGCAAAGGTTAGACTCTTTGTAGCCTTCAAGGAACACTTCAAATATTGTTCTTTCCTTCTATTATGTGAATATATTATAGGTTTGTTACATGTCCATTTACCTTGCTTTAACTTCCTTGGCAGCTTGGTGGATTAAACTCTCTGTTAGCTGTTGAACATTCTCCTTCAATCCCTGGAGTATCCAAGATTCCAACCCTAATTCTTGGAATGGATGTTTCGCACGGCTCTCCTGGACAGTCTGATATCCCATCTATTGCTGCAGTAAGATGCTCATACTCTGTTAGTTCTCTATATTTTACTATTGGTTGGATAATGAAAGTTATGATGCTCTTGCTTCTTTTGTTTTGTTTTGAAAAGCAAGAAATGGTGAATCTTTTTTTTTTCCCGAATATATTCCTTCAATTTGGGTATTTAAACCACTTATCTCCCTCTGATGTTTTAAAGATTTTCTGGCAAGAAAGGGAGGGTTTCATGTGTCTGACTTATGCAGTTTGCTATTCTTTTTTTTTTTCTTTATATCACTTTTGTTATAGGTTGTCAGCTCGAGACAGTGGCCGCTAATTTCAAAATATAGAGCATCTGTGCGTACGCAATCCCCAAAGCTTGAGATGATTGATACCCTTTACAAACGTGTTTCAGACACTGAGGATGACGGGATCCTTCGGTAAGTCTATGTTCTGGTTCAATTTGATGAAAGCTCCTAGTCAAGTGTAAATGAACTGTTAAACTTGCGCTCAAATTAGAGCAGTTGTTTCTGGTTGGTTTGTGTCAATGGTTAAATTAACTAGTGACTGAAGCTTGATGATTACATCTAGTCTTGTAGACTGAGTATACATTACTCTTACAAACATTGGAGTGTAACCATAGTGATGATTCAGAATTTCTTGTAGTGTGGTTTCTTTTGAGTTCTCACCTGTGTAGATCCAATATTTCGTATGTTTAGTGTTGTACTTGCTTGGGAGAGGTCAGAAAATTTTTATGCTACTAGCATAGGGGAGGTCAGAAGCATATTTGATGCAGGGCTCCTTGATGATAATTCTCTAGGTCTGTAGGTAACTGTTACATCTATTTGTAAGCATGTGTGTAAAAGTTCTTTGTTGTATCCTTGTAATCATAGAGCAAATGAATTACATGAACTGGTGAATTCTATGAATTAAGCCTAAGACAACAAATTGTTTGTGTCTAATTTGTCTGGAGAAACCTTATGTTAAATAGTAAGTAGTGCATTATGAGTTGAAAACGTGAACCCTTTTCTTTCAATCCTTTACTGCACCACGTTTCTTGATGCTAGCATTGTTGGATTACTGGAGATGTTCTTGGCATATCTAAAATGTAAATTCTGTATGGATTGTAGGGAAGCTTTGCTTGATTTCTACGTAAGCTCTGGCAAAAGAAAGCCTGATCAGATTATTATATTCAGGTATACCTTTTCTTTTTGTTGCAACTTCTATTATTTAGTAAAGTCTATCATGGTGGCAGTACTTAATTCTTTGTCACAGATAGTATTTTAATTGCATTTCTTTTTTAGTTCTCTCAATGTATTACCAAATTAATATTAAGTCAATGCAGTCGTGTAGACATCTTAACAACTTAGGGAATCACTAACAGTTACAAGAGTGATATCTTTAAAACGATTTTTATATCAATCACATAGCTTGATTCCTATTGATCAGAAGTTATAGAGAATGGTGAAAACTATATGTGTGATATATTTAATGGGTACAAAGCTTCCACACGTGTTGAATGGAAAATGATAAGTTGGATTCGTGATTTTACTAGAGCTTTGACAGCAATGAAGTGCCAATTTGGCTTGCAATACTTCTTAAGCCGGAATTGAAGGCTCTAATGAGATATGCACTTGGTTTCCAAATGAAGGGGTTGAATGGATGATAGATTCATATACTCTTTTCTTGGTAAATTTTCCTTTTTTATTTTATTGGGGTTGGAAGGGGAAGGGGATGGGGATTATGGTCATGATGGGAAATCTTTGTGAATTTTCTGTAGTAACTGGGGTGGCAATGGATTTCATCGATCATAATGCAGCATTATGAGTTTGTGGTGTGGCTCTTGGACATTGATTCAGGCATTTTGATATGTGTTCTCTAACTAGACGGTAGTCGTACTGATCTGCATCTTGTCAACAAGTGCAAAGTTATTTCTCATGCATGGAGGCATGTAGATGTTTCATTATTAGATTTTCAATTATATTGTCAGTAGGAATTTTATGGATTTCCAATTTTGCTGCATATAAAAGGTTTCTGACTTTGCCCATTCTCTTGTACTCTAATTTAGAACTTGTACTCTAATTTAGAATCCTTAGTTATATACCTTTTTGTATACCTTCCATTTTTAAACTTTTTATTGGCCTTGAACTTTTATCGCTGGACAAACTGCTTAGTTTTGCTGTTTGCCTACATGCTTCTTATCTCATAGGCTGATCATTCTATTCTTGTTTACGTCCAGGGATGGGGTCAGCGAGTCACAGTTCAATCAAGTTCTGAACATTGAACTGGATCAAATTATTGAGGTCTCTGTTTTAGCTATTTCTGTTACAAATTAAGCTTAGAGCTAGGCTGAGGGAGGTTGGTAAAAAGTTTTGACTGTTGCCTCCCTTTTGCAGGCTTGCAAGTTTCTTGATGAGAATTGGTCTCCAAAATTTGTGGTCATTGTGGCTCAAAAGAATCACCATACAAAGTTCTTCCAGCCGAATGCACCAGAAAATGTTCCCCCAGGTAATGAGTTGAAAAAAAATGCCATTAGGGAAGTTAATTGTTGCATTGACTGATTCTTTTCATTGATGTGATGCAGGGACGATAATTGATAATAAAGTATGTCATCCCAAGAACTATGACTTCTACCTGTGCGCTCATGCTGGCATGATTGTAAGAACTTGAAAGTAGATAAATATTGTAATCAGGATATCTCTCCTCCTTTCCTGTTTTCCTATGTTTTGTCTGTGTATTGTCTTTGGTTATGTTCATCTGTACTTGCACACAAACTTGTCCTGGCCCTTTTTTTTTTATTGGGTTGGTCGGTGGTTTGCGCCTGCAGTCAAACAGTTATATACCTCTCTGAAAATTCAATGGATTCCTTTCTCCTCTTGGTATGATTGGTGGATGATCTATTAAGCCTGTATAAAAGAATTTGCTTGACATTTGAGATGATCACGCGAAACCATTTTGTCTTACAATTACTCTGCAAGGACTTGTTTGGCAAAGATGTGAAGTTCAGATGTGCTAAGCATACAAATATATTACTGAATAATGATCAACTCTATTTACAACTGCTGGATTGCTCTTTGTCGCGTGCTTAATGGATTCAGTTATCATACGTGCTTAAGATACTTAGGCATAGTACCTGTACATAGCCTTCAACCTTGCAGAAAGCTTACACTTTGTTAGTAATTAGATTCATTGGGTGAGTTGAAGTTTTGCTACTATGTATTGGATATGTTTAGTATCATCTTGGTCCTGTAAGCTTGATTTGATTGGGTCTAAGGATTTCTTTGGTGCCTGATTTTTGTGCTATTGGTACTTTAAGTTGAGAAGTAAGCAATGCAATAGAAAGTAGTACGCTAATATTGCTATCTGCATTTGTTGTTTTCATAAGAGATTATTATGATTTGCATGTTTATTGCTGAGGGGAATGTACTTGTGGTTAAAGCTTTATCTCATCCATGTAGGGAACCACAAGACCCACCCACTATCATGTTCTGTTAGATGAAGTGGGGTTCTCACCAGATGATCTCCAGGAGCTTGTACATTCCCTGTCATATGTGTAAGTAGTTTCTTGGATCAACAAAGGTTTTCAGGGATAGGAATTCTATTTCAAGAGTTGAAATAACCAGCTTTATGTGCCTTCGCTACAGGTACCAGAGGAGCACTACTGCCATCTCTGTGGGTAAGTTTAACTTTTTCTTTAATGAGTGCAAAGTGCTGCAATACCATTTTATTTTACTTTTTTGTTTCCTTTTAATGGTTGGAGAATGGAGGATTCGTGAGAATCTCTTTCTAGGATTTTGCTTTTTACGAATTCCCAAGGGAAAACTTGCTTTCTTGGACTGCTAAATATTGGTCTGCCAGTACCAGAGTACGATTCATTTTGCTTTATTCTAATTTTTCAGTTGCTCCAATATGCTATGCCCATTTGGCTGCTACCCAGCTGGGGCAATGGATGAAGTTTGAAGACACATCAGAGACCTCTTCAAGCCATGGTGGGGTGTCTCATGCTGGTTCTGTCCCTGTTCCCCAGTTGCCGCGCCTGAAGGAAAACGTCTGCAATTCGATGTTCTTTTGTTGAAAGCTTCTGATTCCTTTTTGATGCTTTACTGAAACTTTCAGTCAGTCTTGGACAAAATGCTTGTACTTGTAAATAGTTCTTAGCGCGAACCTGTTGTAGTTAGGTCGCTAAATTATGAAGCAAGTTATCTTGCGAGTCCTAGCTTTCTTTTAGGTCTATAGCCATGCATGCAGGAGTGCCATGCATTGTTTTGTTTTTTCTTTTACTCTGCTGCAGCTACTTGCTTGTTCTGTGGCTTAAATTGCATGGATTCTTGACATTATTCTATGGTAGTGGCTCTCATCCCAGTTTGATATTGTGGTGCAATCTTAGTTTGGCATCAAAATCGGCAACTTACATGCTCAAGTTGAAAATAGATGTGTTTATTTCCTTGCTGCTATATATGGTTCCACTTCTCTGTAGTTGCATGACGAGCCATCTGTAAGTTTGTGTTGAATTAATGAAAGAGCTCCCATTGCCCGGTATGACCTCAGTTGCAGTGGTGCAGTGGTACCGAGGTGACTGCAGTTGGCTGGCCTACCTAGGCAAGCTTTGGAGCGTGACATATTTCTGTAGGATCAGTTACATTGAAAGTAAAGTCATGTAGTTAGCTGGTTCCGGGTATCTTTGTTTACATATGAAGCAGGAAATTGAGCAGAAAGTAGCTGCTAATCCAGCCTCAACTTCCAATCTATTTCTGGGCATGAATTCTGCTTATGCTGAAGAAAATACAGTGAATACAAGAAATGATAATTCAGGAAATTAAATGTAAATTACAACTTAAACCAATGGGAGGGAGCCTGTTTATGCTCAACAAGTGTGACTGGACATATCACATTTTCCATGGTTAATTTTTATGCAGAGTTGAGGATTATTGATGTTTGGCCCTTCGGCCATAATTCTTTTGTCTCGATTCAAATTCAGATTTTATTAGTTACTCACGGTTAATAATAGAATGAGTTAATTGTAGTATTCAATGTTGGAATTTTAATTTCAACATCTTATTTTTTAGTGATTGTATGCAAGGGCAAAATATGTGGATATTTGTCTTCCATTCTCCCTCTTATTGAAATATTTGGAAATATAAAATAAAATCACGACTAATAAATGGGATTGAGGGAGTAACGAGTTTAACTAAAACATGAAAGCAAATATATATGGTTTCTAGGTTTAATTCACAAATAGTTAGACATAACCAATTCACATAAGCGAATATATAAGGTGAATTTCGTTTTGAAAACAAATTATTACCTAAAGAGTTTTTTTCTTTTCTTGCCACTAACAAAGTGGTTTTTTTATTGGGGGTCCTATCAGTCTCATGTACTCATTTAGTATATAAATTCTTCAACATTACAAAAATAGAAAATTAGAAAAAAATTAGCAAAAATTATGAATCTTGTCTGCTAGTTTTAACATGCTAGATCAAATGCCTACCAAAACAATTGGTGAAGTGGTAGTTTTGTAGATAATAAGTTCCAAGAAATATTAACAAAGTGGTCTCCAAAGTAAATTTCACAATGAAACCTTAGGTATTAACTTTTGTTTAATGTTCCATATGTTTATACCTTTTCTAAATTCAGGACTACATCAAAATTCAATTCCTGATGAGAATTTGTTGCTGGAGTAGTAAATACCCTATCTTTAAATTGTGTTTATTAGATATTTTGTTCTTTTCAAATTGCGTCTAATCAGTTTTAAGACTTAATGCTTATGAAGATTGAAGCAGCATCTACTCAATGCGTGGGCAATTTCAAAATTTTAAGAATGTAGAATCCCTAAGATAGAGATTAAGAGAATGGTCGGCTAAACAGACCATAGAATTTTCTTAAAATTATAGTATTGTATTGCTATCAACTTACTCTAAATTGAGAATATTTATTTAGAAAATTTAAGGTCTTGTTCTGGATTGAAGTTTTTCACATAAAAATTTTTTCCTTTTCTGTGATCATATTTTCGAAACACCTTTTTGCCTTACATATTTCATATCAGTACGTTTTCTACACCTTTTAACTTTTGCAAATGAAGTGAAGCCGGTCCCACCTGACATAATTGAAGAATTAGTATAGTAATAAAAAAACGAGAAAGAATACATCTCCCAAAAAGGGCAAAAAAATTAAGGTGAATTAATGACCTATATTGGACATATTACCACGTTTATTGAATTTCCCAACAGCATAAATAGGAGAAAGGACAAAGCAAATTAAGAATTTCATAAAAAAGGTAAAACACAACCAAGTCAATGGGATGAAGATTTACCAAAGACGCAGAACGGGAAGAATTACGACACCTACTGCCCCTAACAGCGTCGTTTATGGGTCCCAAAAGTCAACGGAGATGAAGACTTATCGAAGGCGCAAAACACCAACTACTCCTCCGAACGACGTCGTTTGTGCCCTCCATGAGTCAACGGCCATGAAGACTTACCGAAGACGTAAAACCAATGTTTTGAAAACCGGATTAGACCGGTTGAACCGCGAACCGGCCATGCCTCTAGTCCAGTTCAATTAAAAACCAAAAGAATTAATTAAACCGGTCAAGAACCGATTGAACCGGGAGGTTCAACCGATTTTTATTTTCTAAAATAAATATTTTATTTTATTCAAATTTTTTAATACTAAAATAAATAAAAAATTATTAAACCTTTGAATCGGGATTGAACCGGTCGAACCGTGAACCGGAAAGTTTTCCGGTTCATTCTCCGGTCTGGATTTAAAAACATTGCGTAAAATGGCAAGAATTACACTAATTGATTCTCTGAACGACGTTGTCGTCCACGCTTCTTCGCCGGTTCCCAAGTCAACGGAGTTCAAGATTTACCATAGACGTAGAAGAATGGCAGTAATAAAATAATGTGGATTAATTGTTTTATAGTGAACTTTTCTTTAATTGGTGCAACGTGCTGCAATGCCATGTTATTTTACATTTTTGTTTCCATTTTTTGGTTGAAAATATGGAAAATTCATGAGAATCTCTTTATAGGATTTTGTAGAAAAATATAATTTAAGAATTTGATATAAGGTAAAAAAGTGATTGAAAAATGTGTTTACGGAAGACGTAAAAAGTTTTTGGAGAAAAATGGCAATCCAAATAAGGCTAATATGCTAAATATTGGTGTGCAAGTATCAGAGTGCGATTCATTTTGCTTTATTCCAATTTTCTTAGTTGCTTCAATATGCTATGCCCATTTGGCTGCTTCATAGCTGGGGCAATGGATGAAGTTTGAAGACACATAAGAGATTTCTTCAAGCCATGGTGAGGTGTCTCATGCTGGTTTTGTCCCTGTTTCAGAGTCAGACGGAATCTTCTGTCCATTATATCTGTCTATTTTTCCTTGTCCAATGCAAAACTATGTAGTTCCATCTAGTAATGCTGATGTGGCACATAACATTGAATTTATATTTAAGAGGTATTTGGTAAATGGATTTCAAATTCAATAATATTCATAAATGATGTTTGTTTATGCCTAATTGTACCCATAATCTTCTATTTTAGAATTTCACGCCGCATGATTCAGATGAGATTAGGCAAGCATTTGAGGACGAGATCCTTGAATTTGTCAGCGTTGCAATTACATGCAGTTATGTTGATTCAGAAAGTAGGCCGTCTATACTAAAATTGAATTTGTAACCCATTTACCAAACACCTTCTAAATATATATTCAATGTTATATGCCACATCAACAGTATTAATAGGTGTAATTACGTAATTTTGTGTTGGACAGAAAAGTGGACAGACATAATGACAGAAGATCCCATCTTGTTCCAAAGTTGCCGCGTCGGAAGGAAAATGTGTGCAATTCAATGTTCTTTTGTTGAAAGCTTCTAATTCCCTTTTGATGCTTTACTAAAAGGGATAATTTCAGAAACCCCCATTGAGGTTTTTGACAATTTCACTCGGCTCTCCTGAGATTTCAATAATTACATTGACCTCCCTTGGTCCAATCAAATGACTAAAATGTCCTCCACTTAATAGTTAATTCATAAAGGGACATTTAAAACGAAAAAAATACTTCTTATTATTCTATTTGTCATTTCCTAATCTCAAAAAATAATTTCCATTAATTTTCTAATTTTCATCTCTTTCTCCCTCTCTCCCTCCCTTCCTCTCTCCCTCCCTTCCTCTTTCATATTCTTCTCTCTTTTTCTCCTACAACTGCTTCTCCCTCTCACCAAATATCGCGCTCCATTGTTACCAACCAAACCATTATCAATTTTTTACCATCTCCACAATTTATTCCTGTCTCTTTCTTCCTATAAAAATTTTAGAACATTTTTTTTTCCAATAGTTTTACTCTTTACAAATGTTAGTCAATTGAAGTTATCAAATTAACAAGGTGCAGACTGTGGATTTTTTTGCAAACTAAGGGAAGATGAAAAAGATGGCAGTGATAAAGAGAAAAAAAATGAAATTGAGAGTTGGAACATAAAGAAGTGACTATTATGTTTGTTAAGCAAAAAAGTCTAGTAATTACTTATTGGTTCTCTCTTTTATTTACCTATTGATTGTGGTTTTACTATAAGGATAGAAATTTGTCTCTATTTCTAAGAGTGCTAGAGCAATGATGAATTATGTTCTTAGGGACATGGGGGCATTTCTTAGTTTAGTATTGGTAGTGGTGGTAGTGAATTGCATTAGGCAAGAATTAGTTAGTAATGGATTTTGAGATGAGTTGGAGTCACTTGATTTTGTTTGTTTTAGTAAGTATGACACGTACAAGAAATTAAAGATTAAAACCTTGTTTTATTTCATCTTGTTCTCTGAGGAAGGATATTTTAGGATATTTGTGAAAAATTATGGGTTATTGGGTCTATATTGTTATATAAACTTTAAAAGCAAGGGAGGTAGGGATAATTTTTTAAAATTGAGGGGAGCTCTCTATAATTGCTGGAAACCTCAAGGGAGGTTTCTGAAATTATCCCATACTAAAACTGTCAGTCTTGGACAAAAGGCTTGTAAATCATTCTTAGTTTGAATGTCTTGTAGTTAGGTTGCTAAATTATGAAGCAAGTTATCTTTCAAGTTTTAGCTTTAGTTTTAGGTCTATAGCCATATATGCAGGTCTGCCATGCATTGTTTGGGTTTTTCTTTCACTCCTACTTGCTTGTTCTGTGGCTTAGCTTGCATGGATTCTGGACATTATTCTATGGCAGTGACTCCCATCCTAGTTTGATATAGTGGTGCAATCTTAGTTTGGCATCAAAATCAGCAACTTACATGCTTAAGTGGAAATGAGATGTGTTTGTGTCCTTGCTGCTATATATGCTTCTACTTCTCTGTAGTTGCATGATTAGCCATATGTAAATTTGTGTTCAATTAATGAAAGAGCTCATTGCCCGGTATGATCTCAGTGGCAGTGGTGTGGTATGATTTCTGCAGCTGGCTGGCCTAGGCAAGTTTTCAAGCCTGGTATATTTCTTTAGGATCAGTTACATTGAAAGAAAGGTCATGTAGTTAGAGCTGGTTCAAGGTATCTTTGTTTACACGTGAAGTTGAAAATTGAGCAGAAAAGTAGCTGCTAATCCATGCAGGGACGCCTTCCAATCTATTCATCTTGAATTCTGTTTATGCTGAAGAAAAGACAGTGAGTAGAAGTGTGACAATACAGGAGATTAAATGAAAATTACAACTTAACCAATTGAAGGGAACCTGTGCAAATTACAACTTAAATCAGAAGAAGGGAACCTGGTTAAGCTCCACAATTGTGACTGGACATATCACATTTTCTAGGAAAGTACTTGGCACTCGCATTATATCAATGGGGGTGAATGAATAGAAGTATTATGACTGGTTGGAGGAAAGTGCAAAAGTAGAAAAATTGGGAGTTTAAGCTTAACTGGGATCTTAGTACAAAGATGGTTTGCTCCTGGGTGAAATGCTTTTTATCTGATGCATGTTAGCTGTTGAAGTTGTTTGAGTTCAATGGCTGTTTTCGCCTTTGTATTGTGTATTGTAACAATTATTCCATGTTGTTGTCCATAGAAGTTACTGTACTGCCGTTTATTTTACTTGTCATAGTCAATTTTTTTACACAGTTGAAGATTGATTGATGTTTGACCCTTAACCATAATTCTCTTGTCTCGATTCAATTTCAGATTTTGGAGGATAGAGATGAAAGAAGAAGAACAACTTGTGTATTTAGGTTTAAAACTTTTCTTGTGTTGAGCCCCAGGTGTTTGGATAATCAAAAATAAACCCACAAAATCTTTTATGATTTCTATTTGCACCCTTGCATTTTGACAAATGAAACTTGATTTCGTCGTAGATTAATACTCTTATAGAATTGTAGAAGACATGTTAATGTTAGGTTCATGAGTAAAGGATTGTGTCCTACATTGGTCGGAGAGATGGAGAAAGAGCGGTTAATTTGTAAGTAAGGGTCCAAGATCTAATAGTTTAAGCTTTTGGGTCAGAATTGGGTTCTTGACTTACATATTGGGTTCTTTGGTGGACTCTCTCAAGGTGTTTCTCCCTAACAAATTGGTATCAGAGCCAGGTTGCGAGACTGGGCTGCTCAAGGTTCGTAGTTGGATCTTAGTTAACTATTGAGATCAAGTGGATTGGTGGCTGTTACCAATTGAACAATTTAATGGGTGATATCCTTGTTTCAATAGCTTGACAAAAAGCATTGATGGTGAAGGATGGAAAGTCGAAAAACATGGAGATGTTTGACGGTGAATCTAGGCAGGTGATTCAAGCGTCAAAAAAAAGATGGAGTCCAATGTTGATTTTGGACGTGAATCGGTGGAGACTTTCTCACATTTCCAACGGTTGATATTTCATTCTGGTGGATTTTAGATTTTGGTTATGTTCTTTGGGTGGTGTGGCATGTGTTCCAAAGAAACAAAGAAATCTAATTTTCATGAGCCAGAAGACTCTGACAGTTATGAGTTTTTCGTTTTAGGTGGAGTCTTGAAAACCACACGTGCCGAGACAGTCCTGAGAATGAAAAGAAATATGGTGAGTTTACCACTTGGTTGCCTCAATGATTAGGGTTAGAGCTCACAGAAGGGGATCTCGGATTGCAAGTGGTGGTCAGAAGAAATCCTGCAAAGGGAGATGGTGAATTGAGGCACCTTCTCACGAGTCAACTAGAGGTTGGACTCGGGGTAGTTACACATGTTCATTTGTCAATTGAATCAATTTGGTATCGGAACTGTATTGATTTGGGTGTGTAGTTTGGTACCATATTATTTGGTAGTTAAAAACAAATGGTTGCTAAAATAAATTTTCGCCAAGGTTGAGATTTTTTAGGAAATTAGCTTAATTTCTTTTAGGTAGAATTCTTGTTTTGTGTGGAAGTAACTAATTTCGTAATTGATTTTAGTTACTTAAAATAGTAGCCAAGGAATATTTTATTTAGTTTAGGATTAGAAGTTATTTCCTATTCTATACAAGTCTAGAAATTAGAATTGGTTTCCTATTGTTATTTGGGTTTGGCCAAATAATGTTATCTATAAATAGGTGGGTTGACATACTACACAGGAAACACACAAGGAGTACAAAAGGGCAACATGTAGGCTTATACATGGGGGTGAGAGAGGATTCTTGGGAGATGAGAGATGGTATACAAGGGTTGAGCTTGGATTCAAGTTGTATTTTGGTATAGGGTTTTCCTCTAATAATAAAGAACGGGTTTCTCTCCGTGGACGTAGGTTCAATGGTGGAGTCGAACCACATTAAATATTGTGTGTCGTTTATCTTTCATGCTGTGGCTTGTTCCTCATTAAATTGTTGTGTACTTGATGTATCAATAGTTGTTTATTCCGCGCTTGGATCTTAACAAATTGGTATCAGAGTTTCAGGTTACGAGATTGGGTTACTCATGGGCAAGTGGATTCTTCTCAGAGTTGGACCGAAGTGCCAAAGTGCTATGGAGTTTGGCTAGTATTGGACCAGGTGTACCATGGGTTTGGCAAGGGATCCGGTTGGGATTAGACCAAGGAACCAAGGGTTGGCAAGGATCCAGAATATAGTTTGGATGTTGAAAAAGAGTGGGTCTATGGTTGGGAGAAGAGATGACCTTATGTGATAAGGTGAGCTTGTATTGAGTATTAAAGTGGGATCGAAAAAGGGCTTGTAAATTTGGGTTTAATGTGGGGGTTACTCATGAAGGGGGAGATTTGTTAGGTTCATGAGTAAAGGATTGTACCCCACATTGGTCGAAGAGATGGAGAAAGAGCGGTTAATATGTAAGTAAGGGTCCAAGATTTAGTAGTTTAAACTTTTGGGTCAGAATTGGGTTCCTGACTTACATATTGGGTTCTTTGGTGGACTCTCTGAAGGTGTTTCTCCCTAACAGTTAATGTGCGCTAATCGAACATGAAAATTGTTGTTATGTTTTATTTAAAAATTCTTCTCAAGTACTTTATCTTGATTTACCATTTACTGGGTTTGTTAGCTAGGAAATTGAAATCACTCTCTGTAAAATACCGTATGTATCTTTTATGTAACTAAAATGATCATGACCTCATTCAATTTTCCAAGTTTTTAATTTCGATTCAAAAGAGGTTGAACTTATTGATCCTTGAAACGATAGGCTTTTCATTAACTTATATCAACCAACTTATACGAAATGAGCAAAGGCTCAATGTCACTTTACAATTCATGCATTTCGCATGACTAATTGGGATAAACCCATTCGTCATGGTTGCTCAATGCTTGAGCTGCTACTTCAAAACAATTATCATTCTTTTCTATTTTTTGTTGCAAAAAAGAGCACATGCAAAACAATTTACTCATAGCTTGAATGTCCTTAATGATTGTACCCATCCAGTCATTTCTGACCACTTGGCCATGCTGCAGTCAATGTTTTGAAAATCGGACTGGACCGGCCGGTTCGACAGTTGAACCGCGAACCGGCCATGGCACCGGTCTGGTTCTATGGCAAAGTTGACTTTGCCAGAAAATCGGTCAAAAACCGGTCGAACCGCGAAAACCGCCGAACCGAATTGAACCGGCGGTTTTCGGTTTTCAACTTTTCCTTTTTTTTTTTTTTTTTTACTTTTTGCAAAATGCAGCTATCAAAATTCGAACCCAAGACCTTTGTAATAGAAGACCAATGTACTAACCATTGTACTATCACATCTTATTAGTTTTTTTGATAACTTATTTATATAAAACAAATACTCATATTTCTTTTTTCCATTTTTCTTACAAAATCTCATTCTCTCATGGCTCTTTCTTTTCAATCAAAAACTCTCTCTCTCTCTCTCTCCTCTTTTCTTTTATCACTCCCTTTTAATCAAACCTCTTTATTTTTAATTTATTGATGTTTTCTTCCATCTTTTAATTTTGTTTTTGTCCATTAAATTGAAAAAAGTTAAAAAAAGAATTATTTTTCTTTAATCCAAATTATTTAATGCCATAACCACTCACATTTATCTCATTTTTTGTTTCTTATCAAGTTTACATTTCTATTTTCAATTCTCTTGATTTCCTTCAAACTCCAAATTTTCTTTTTTAAATTGCAATCTGTAAATTCCAAAACGTAAATTAAAATTTAAGTTCACAATATCTAAATTCTCATGGACGTGAATTTTGTATAATTTCAAAATATTGTGATATTTTTAAGTTGGATTTAGATATAATTGAAATTGAGATGAAATTTATTTGTTTTAACTTATAATTTAAAAAATTTATTTTTAAAAATCCAAGTTATTAAAAAATAGTAAACTTTTCATCATATAAAGTATTAAATTAGTCCATTACATGTCTTATTTTGTACATATATATATTTATATAAATTATTTTTTAAAAAATTCATTGAACCGGGGTTGAACCGGTCCGACCGGTTGAATCTCGACCCTTTCACTTCACCGGTTCAATTAACGGTCCGGTTTTTAAAACATTGGCTGCAGTTGCATCAGCTTCATATTTCGTATTTCTAACTCTATGGCCGTCCATCTTTTGCTCCAAAGCTTTGGCAAGAGTAATCTTTAACTGCATCTGCTTCCTGCACAAGTTGGCATTCCATTATCCTCTCTTTCATAGCCCATTTCCTGATCATCTGCTATTATACTGTAGCCTGAGCTGTTGCTCATTTTGTCTCTTCTAGCCACTACTCTTATTCTTACGCAGTTGTGAACTCTCGAACTACAAACGAGTCGAATTGAGTCGAGATTTGACCTAATCGAGTCGAGTCTCAACATGGTTTGATGAAACTCGAACTCGAAATCGAGTTCAATGAGCTATCAATGTAAACCTCGAGTTTAAAAAAAATTTATTTTATTCTTAAAAATAAATAAAATAATAGTTTTTCTTAACAAATAACAAAATATTATGGATATATATGCAATTTTACTATTAAAAAAATATATAATTGAGTCGAGTCGCGAGCTAATGAGTTGAGTATCTTTGAGGTCGAATTTGACTTGGCTAACTCGAGCTCGACTTAAATTCGATGTTGACCGAGCTCGAGTTGAACTGCTCGCGACCAGATCAATTCGTTTGCAGCACTATTTCAAACTTTGGTTATTCTCTCCTACTGGTGGTCTTTGATGCGGTATGATTGTTTCTTCTGTGCTCCTATTCCTGGTTTTCTCCTGTGATTTGTCCCATTCCATCCACTCACTGCAAGTCTTGTTGATGATGTCCTTGGTTCTTTTTCTTTCGCATTAAATATTCTGCCATTCCTTGCCTTCCAAATTTGCCAAAGCACGATCACTGTTACCGAATCCCTAATTTTTGAGTTGAGCCAAATTAGTACTATTTGACCCAAGTTTCAAGACACTATTTCACTATGTTCCCAACATCGAATCTCAATGTGGGCTACCAATATGTGGCTGGGCTGGGCCAAGGCTTTGACCTTGACCCTGGTTGGCTTTTGTGATGACGGCCCTTCGCTGACTGTTGTCCTTCATGGATGATTAGCTGAAAAGCTAGAAGTGAGAGTAATGGATAGCTAAATCTCACCACCCCATCCACTATGGATGGAGTAGCTCATTTGGGCTGGGAAAAAAAAGGAATCACAAGGGTTGATCCAATGGTTAGAAAAGGATTCTTAAAATTATATTCGCTGTTGTCAGATTCAAGATTTGAATCGTAGGTATGAGAGTTTAGGATGAAAAGAGAGTGAGGAAGAATGGGATGTAACAAAATAATGATAAAAATCAAGTTTTTCACCGCAAATAAGCATGACTTTAATTCCCTTATCTACCTATTATATCTAGGAAATTCCTAATTTAAGGTACATATGACTTATATGACCAAACAAATTAAATCATGTAACCACTTTCTTAATTTTAGAAATTCTTATATTTATATTTATATTTATCTTTTTAAACATGTTGTGATTTTTAATTGCCTTTTGTGGGTAAACTCTTATATATATATATATATGTATGTTTGTATGTATTAAAGGTTGTGATTTTTTTTAAAAATTTTTCTCAATTAAAAATGAATAAAACTTAAGAAATCGTTATGGTTAAAGAAGTATGCTTTTGATCTATAACCAACTGCTACTTATCTTGGATCTCTCCTTGCCTGATTCTAAGAAGGTTTAAAGATAAGAACTAATGAAAATTTTCACTTACGGTGTGTTTGATAAAATTGAAATCTGAAAATTAAAGTCTGAAATTTGAAATATAAGTCTGAATCTATTAAATTATTAAATTGTTAAATATTAAATTTAATACAATTGAGTGTATATCACATTCAATGATAAGTTAATAACTTATCACTTAAATTTGGTTGCAAGTTTTGTTTAGGAAATTCAGTGCCCTTGAATTAATTTAGATGTTCAATTTTTGGTTATCAAATGGTCTAAATATGTTAAGATTTGAATTCATTAAATTTAAGTGCTGATTTGGGTTATCAAACAGGGTCTAGTGTCACTTAACTACCCTATCTTTAAATTGTGCTTATTAGGTATTTAATCTTTTTAAATTGATTCAAATTATTCCAAAATTCAATTCCAATGGAAACTTACCGAAGACATGAAAATGCCAGAATTACAACGACTGATTCTCTGAATGACGTCGTTTATGCTCTCCATAACTCAATGGAGATGAAAACTTATCGAAGACGTGAAAAAGCCATAATTACAGTAACTGATTGTCCGAACGACGTCGTTCCCTCCAAAACTCAACGGAGATGAAAACTTACCGAAGATGTGAAAAAGCTAGAATTATAGTGACTGATTCTTCGAACGACATCGTCCGAGCTTCTTTGCCAGTCTCCAAGTCAACGGAGTTGAAGACTTACCATAGACATGGTAGAGGAATGGTAGTAACTATTTTCTTTAATGACGTCGTGTTGGCCCCCCTTAGATTTCATATTTCCGCCTCTCCTTCTGGTAAAATCAGAAACCCTAAAAGTTAAAACTTTTGCAAATTCTTCAGTTCCAAGTTTTTTGTGATTTTAATTTTAATTGGTGATCGTGATGAAATTGGATAATAGGGAATAAATAATGTGGATTAATTGTTTCAAAAAAAATTGTAGAAATTTTGGTAATTCATCGAGATGATAATAATGATGGGAAAATAAAGGGTTTTGCTGATTCTGGTAACTAGTGTCAAGTAACTAGTTAGTTTTTTTCCCCCATATCTTTGAACTTGAATTAGTTTATATTTATCTGCAGATATGTGGAGTGATTGGGTTTGACATTAAAAATGATTGCTAAAACAATGGTGCTACTTGGAGATGATGATGATAGTAGGGGCATTGTTGATTCCTTAAAGAAGAGTAAAGCTAAAATGCCTGGTTAGTTTTTTTGTTTTCTTTTTGCTCTTTTTTTTATTACATCTTTTTATTTGTGAAAGTAGGCTAAGATGCTTGTATAAGTTTTTTAAATATTGAATTGCTTGATCATGTTTGCTTTTTAATTTTAGGCGATCACGAATCCTTATTTTGCTCATTTAATATGCATGTATTTTGGGTAAGGTTTGAATTTTCAGTTTGATTATGTGGGAGGCTTTGTTCTATTAAGTTTAGCTTGGATGAGGTTTGATTGATCTATTTATATTTTTCCAAATGAGGTTCAACAGTGGACTTGAATCACAACCTTTAGGTCACAAGTGAAGATGCCAAAAATTTTTGGAGCTAAGTTTTTCTGTCAAGTTGAGAAGTTTAATGTTTTCTTTGTTTCTTCTTTTTTTTTTTTGACGAAACGATAGGAGTTTTTATTCATAGTTATCAAAGTATATACAAGTTGGACTAAGTCCACTGATACATTAGTAGTGCAACATTGCACTAAGGAGACGAATAAGTTCTCTCCTCATCCCTAGTAATACTTAGCGCATAGCTGCTAAGATTTGAGCATAAATCCATACAATTGGTATTGTCTAAACAAAAAGAGCACAATTGAAACAAACTAATTAGACTCAAAATCTCTTCCACCAGAACTGTCGTAGATATGTCCTTGCCTTGGCCTGTTTGGAGCTCATTGATCAGTTGTTTGCTTTTCATCTTTACCTTAACTTTGCTTCACTGGCATTCCAAAGCTTTACTCAGTGCTATCTTAAGTGCATGTGCTTCATTTTGGATCACTGAATTCAGCTTTCTGTCTACTAGCGCCCACTCAAACCTGACTTGATTGGCTCTGGATATTTCCAATCCAATTCCAAGCTGTTCAGCATTTGTTTCCTCGACTGTAGCTATTTTCATTACTAGGCAGTTTGGTTCTTCTCGTTCCTCTTGCCTTCCTAGTTCTACTATGTTTGTTTCTGTTATGCTACTAAGTCTTATTTTCTTAGCTATACATTCAAACTCTACCCATTCCTGATTGGCCTTTTGGATCATCTTCAGCTCATCCATCTGTTTATCCTCAAATTCTCTATTATTTCTTGTTTTCCAAATTTGCCAGAGAATGTTAGTCGTGAGTGCTAAATGGTCCATCTCTTCTCTCCTTTTCCTTACTTGTATGATCTCTGCCCACCACCTTATAAAACATGCATTCTGCTATCTCATTCCATCCCAATAGATTGGGGCGAGTTTCCATATCAATTGAGGTTTGCTGCATTGGAAGAAAATGTGTTCCACTGTTTCTATTCCTTCTCCACACTCCTTGCACTGTGGATCTCCTTTCTATATTTTCATGAATTTGTTCTCCTTTGTTGGCAGTGTGTTGTTTATGCATCTCCATATGAAAATCTTCAGTTTGTGCTTCATATTAAGGTTCTAGAGGGTCTTCCAAAGATTGCTGTTAGACTCATCAACACTTGGTCCCGCAGCTTGTTGACCTTGTTGAGTTGCTCTCTCTGTCTCCTGCATCATTTTCTTGTAGCTTGTTTTTACTGAGTATTGGCCATCTTTGCTATGAATCCAAGCTATCTTGTTTTCTCTTCTACACACACTGATAGACATTCTTAGGATCTTTTCTGCATCCTCCTTAATGAATGTTCCATATACCAGGGGTCTATTCCACATAAAGTTACTAATCAGCTCCTCTACCTTGTTGAGTCTGCAACCTGCTAGTTTTGGTGTTGTTCGCCTTCCTTGCTCTGAATTCTGAATCCATCTGTCTTCCCAAATCGGTGTGTTGTTTCCATTGTTTTCCAGTTTCCATGTTCCTTTTTCCATCACTTTTCTGACTGTCATTATGCTTTGCCAGAACCACGAAGCATTTTTTGGTGCTTTGCACTGGAATATGGATGCTTTTGGGAAGTATTTAGCCTTTAGTACTCTGCTGACAAATAGGTTTGGATACTTTAGAATTCTCCAAATTTACTTCCCTAGCATAGCTTGGTTGAAGCATTGGAGGTCCTTGAATCCTAATCCACCCCTATTCTTTTCCTTCGTCATTTTTTTCCAAGAGCACCAATGCAATTTGTATTTTCCTTGGGCATTACCCTACCAATAGCTAGCTATAATAGCAGTTATCTCCTTGTAGAGTCTTGCTGAGAGTTTGAAGCAAGATATTGCATATGTGGGCATAGCCATTATTACTGCCTTCAGCATCACCTCTTTCTCAGTAGCACTTAACAACTTGTTTCTCTAGCTGTGCAGCTTCTCCTTGACATTGTCTCTGATAAAGCCGAATATCTGGTCCTTTGTTCTTGTGATCACCATTGGTAGACTAAGGTATTTGTCTTGTGAAACTGCTTGAATACCCTCTAGTATTTCACAGATTTTCTTTTTCTGATCATCCTTTGTATTTTTGCTGAATATCATTGATGACTTCTCCAAGTTTATCAATTGTCCTGAGCTATCTTCATACTGGTGCAATATTTCCTTGAGCTGTTGAGCATTGCTTTCATTAGCTTTACAAAATACCAGTGTGTCATCAGCAAAGAACAAGTGAATTATGGCTGGCCCTTGTCTGCTGATCTTCAATCCAGAAATTTCTTTCCTTCCTGCTATTTTCTTTATCAGACTTAAGAATCCTTCAGAGCATAATAGAAATAGGTAAGACGATCGGGGGTCGCCTTGCCTTATCCCTCTGTCTGGGGTGATATACTCATTTGTCTCCCCATTGATATTGAAAGAGTAGCTCACTGTTTTGATGCATCTCATTATCAGCTTAACCCATTTTTTGCAGAATCCCATCTTATCCACCATAGCTTGTAGAAAGCCCCATTCTACTCTATCGTAGGCCTTAGACATATCCAGTTTTACTGCCATAAAGCCTTCTTTTCCTTGCCTTTTGTTTTTGAGAAAATGGACACACTAATGGGAGATGATGATGTTGTCTAGAATTTGCCTATTAGGAACAAAAGCTGACTGATTTTTGCTAATACACACATCCAACACTTCTTTCATTCTATTGGCCAGAATTTTTGCAATGGCCTTATAAATCACATTACAAAGACTTATGGGTCTATAGTGCCTGAGGTCCAAGGGGTTATTGATTTTGGAGATTAAGGATATGACTGTGTGGTTCATGGCTCTGAGCATGCGACCTGAATGAAAGAAGCTATTGATAACATTGGTCACATCTTGTTTCACAACATTCCAGAATTTCTTTTAAAAAAAGAGGGGACATGCCATCAGGGTCAGGGGCTTTGTGAGGATTCATAGTGAAAATTGCCTGTTTGATCTCATATTCCTCAACTGGTTTAATTGGATTGTCATTCATTTGTTCAGTGATTGTTATTGATGTTTCCTCTAAGATATCATTATAATTAGTATGGCTAGAGGAAGTAAACAATCTTTCATAGTACTTAGCAACTTTCTTTCCAATTTCCCCGTCATTTTTAGTCCAAGATCCATCATCCCTCTACAACTTCTGAATTTTATTTCTCTTCCTTCTTCCTTTCACCACAGCAGAGAAATACTGTGTATTTTTATCTCCTTCTTGCAGTCATGTTATTCTAGCTTTCTGACTCCAAAATAGTTCCTCTTCACTGTATGCTTCTTTAAGCTGCAATTTCAGGCCTCTCACTTTCTTTCTTATATCCTTTTCTTCACTGTTCTTGTATCGTTCAATCTGCCCTTTGATCTCCTTGATTTTCACTTTTGTATTGTAGTTAGCAGTGTTTCTCCATTTTAGCAAGGATATTCTACAGCAAGTGATCTTTTTAAAAACTCTATACACCCTAGATCCTTTCTTTTCCTTCTCCTAGGCCTTTGTGATCACTTCTTTCACCCTTTCTTTCTTTGTCCATCTCTTATCAAAATAATTTTTTTTCCTTTTTCTTTCAATAGGCACCATGTCCAAAAGAAGTATGGAATGGTCTGATGCAAAAGTGTCTTTATGACTGCATTTAGAATTATCAAACATCATGGTCCACTTTATATTGCTCAACTCTCTATCTAATCTCTGCTTAACTTCCCATACTTCCCAGTTATTCCTCCATGTCCAGGGGTTTCCTTCATATCCCACGTCCACCATCTGGTTCTCTTCTATAAATTGGTTGAAGTGTTTGAAAGTCCATTTTTCTCTTCTTCTTCCTCCCCATTTCTCCTTATTTGAGCATATATCATTGAAGTCCCCCATAATTATCCATTTGTCTCCCTACAGTCTCTTTATTTCCTTAATAACTTTCCATTGTTTCTTCCGAATCTGGTCTTAACAACTTGCATATATACCTATAAACCACCACTCACACCTGGTTTCTAGAACATCTACTAGTGCCTCTATAGCGAAAGCAGATTGGTATATTCTCTTAATCTTGATCTCTTTTTTCCAAAACAAGGCCATTCCCCGAGCCTTCTTCATTGCTTCAGTCACACAACACTCATCAAAGTAAAGTATCCTCATGACTTTCTCCATGTACTTCACCTTGTTTTTAGTATCACTCAAAAAGATCATATCAGGGGAGAGAAGATTATTCACCTCCTTCAAGTGGGGAATTGTCAAGGGGTTTCCTGCACCTTGACAATTCCACACTAGAGCTCTCATTGGAGATTGGGGGCCCAATTTGGGATGGCCCCTTCTCCTTCCTGCATAGTTATCTCCTGATCTATCTTACTACCTCCTCTACTTTTCTTTTGTAGCTGCTCCTCATCATCTGCTTCTTCCATATCCTCATCTCTTATCTATATGTTTCTCTTCCCTTGAATTATCACCTTATTCTCCTGAATTTCCTTCAAAGGCTGCTTGTTTCTCTTCAATGTCTGTGGTAACTTCCTAAATTTCTTTCCTCCTTTGTGCTTATTGATCTTTTCTTTTTCCATTTCATCTGTTTTCATCTGTATGGAGGACTTTTTTTTTCCTCATTCTCCTTACCTATACTCCTCACTTCCTTGTCTGACAATTCAATCCATTGCAACTCCTTATTCTCTTCCTTCCTTACACTGCTCTCATTTTGTATCTTTCATTCTTGTCCTTTACTTATCTCCGTTGTGTTTTCTCCTTTTTCCAGAATTGGTAGCCTTTCAGATGCAGCCTTGTCCTTTATTGTTCTCTGTTGCTCGTCCATTCCTCCTCTTAGTCCTTTATCTTGACATCTTGCTGCAGTATGCTGTAAATCCTTCCCGACTTCTGTGTCAGTCACCTTTCTTTCATTCTTCTAATTATTGTCCCTCTCCTGACCTTTCCTTTTTTCTACAGTTTTTTTGACCAACTCCCCATTCTTAAACCCCCAGTGTTGCCTGTTTGGGTTCCATATGGTATGACTAATTTCCTCCTGTGGTACACTTCTGTTTTCTTGTACTCTCATCCAAGGTCCAAACTGATTCTGGTTTGTTCTCTGCTTATAGTAACATTTACCTTACAATTTCTCTCACTATGACCAATAATTTCACACTTGTAACAAAAGTTTGGGCATTTTTCATATCTGAAGCTTACCCATTTAGTATTTTCAAGCACCTGCACTATGGTTCCTCTCAGCAAAGGCTGGCTTATATCAGCTGTTAGCTGTAACTTCAAGTGTTTCCCCTCTTTGCCTCCTGTTTGAGGAATTATAACTTCCCTAACTTCATCAAACACTGCTCCTATCTTTCTGCCTGCAGACTTTGAAATCCAGTGAAGAGGGAGATTCCACACTTGAACCCATAATGGAGCTAGATTAAATGCTTCTTCATCATCTTCTATTCCTTCGTACCATTCTCTCAACACCAACATCTGATTGTCCATTATCCAGGGTCCTCCTTCCAGGATTTTTTCTTTGTCTCCTCTACCTAGAACTAAGAACTGGAATATATTAGGTCCAAGTTCTGAAACTCTCAAATCCTTTGGGAAGTTCCAAGCTGAGGTGACAAAATTTTTTATCCTTGTGTAGTTTATAACCTTTTCCCCTTGAATCTTCCTAACAATACTTCCCTGACATTCCAATATTCCTGCTTCCACATTGCCCAGATCCAGCTTCGTTTTACCCCTTTCCTTGCTGGATAGTGCAAACTTTTGCATTATTTCCCAAGTTCCTCAGCCATACTAATACTAATGATCTAATAGCTAAATACCAGACCTCTACAAAACGAACAACTCTCTAATTCTCCCAGGAGTAAGTTCGACTAAGAAGCAGTCTTAACTCCTAAGAGTTTTCTAAAGCAACACAAGTCAAGAGAGTCTAAGCAGAACCAGAGCATAAAACGACAACCTAATGAATGTTAAAGAAGGAAGGTAGGGAAAAACAAGTTAAAATAAAAGCTTTACAGCAGTAAACCACCTGTCTTTAGCCGATCAGAGCATTTGGGTCTCCCTCTGTGGTTATTCAGGTTCACCTCATCTACTCCTTTTCCTGTTTGTTTATCCGTTGTTGTTAGTGGCTCGCCATCACTTTTGCTGCTGTTTCTTTTACCTAAGGAAGTTTACTACGGTAACTAAAGCATCGCATTTATGCTGGTTCCATTAAGGAGGACAGCAATGTAGATTGTTTCTTCACTTTTGTTGAATTTTGAATTGAGTTTTGGGTTGGGATAGGTTCAAAAGTTTGTTGCTCCCACAATGGGGGGAAAACTCTTATCCCAAGAGAGAGAGAGAGAGAAAAGCCTCTACTAGTGAGAGGATCGTGTACCAAAAGATACATTCTTTTCTTTGTTTCTTCTTTTGAGTTTGGTTTGCCTTTACACAGAGTATTTTGCTAGACTAACTTTAAAAGGGTCCAAATTGTAATTTGACAAGTAGCGGTTGTCATTGTAATGATGGATATGGTCGCCGACATGTCAAGATGAATGTGAATGAGGAACGAATCTGAAGCATTTATTTGTCTTTCCATTCTTTTCCCTTTTTGTTGGAAATTATTGAAAGAGAATTTAATTATTTTCTGTGTTCTATTCCAAAACATTTCTTGGAAATACATGTTGTGTTGCTGAACAGGTAGATATTTGCCATTCATGATCTCAATTAAATTGCCAAAAAGAGAGTTCCAAGAGCAAGGATACATTTTGGGCTTGCCTATGTCCTTTTTCATCATATAATGCTGAACAGTAGATGCTTTTCTTGCCACAAGTTACATGCTTGCTTCGATTTGATCTAGTTACATTTTGTTCGCGAAGAGTTCACCAAGAATTGTAATGCATAGATGTCGTAGTTGTTCTTTATAAAGCATGCTGGCAAGTGCATCAGCTTCAACATGAAAATTCACTCATTACATGATACTACATGGAGCTGCCCTACATTTTGATGTGTAAGGTTTTAAAAGAACCATTTAGCAGGCTTTTTCCTCATGTCATCACTTCTAGTTTGAAAATGACATGTTAACCCTAGTACTATTAGCAAATAAGGATTCAAATTGTCTTATTTGAAAGTTTCAAATTTATGTTCCATTAAGCTGTTCTTATGCACAATAAACATCATATTCTGTGCTTCTTTAATGTGACTAAGATGCCAGAAAACAAAACAACAACGACTAACGGCGTGACTTTCAAGAAAAATGAAATAGCACTTGACATCTATAGAAATAAGGATGAATTAAAAATCTAACTACAAATTGAATCAGGACTAGAAGAGGTGATTAGACCAATAATTGTGTATTCAATAGATTAAGTGATAGTAAGGGGTGCATTGAATCTGTTTTGATCATTTACTGCTCTGGTGCTTGTTTAAATGAGGATAGATTCTCTATTTGATCTAGTTTTAATGATTTGATATTAATTAAGCATTCTTTGACCTATGTTTATGTGCCTATTGTTAGTAAGATACCATAAGAGTAGATTGTCATTTCTTATTGACAAATTTTGTTGGACTTTTGGGCTGGAAAGTAGAAGGGGTAAATATCGTGTTTCAAAGGTGTCCAGGTGTTTTGTCACCATCCAAGGCCCAAAGTAGTCTTAAAAATGCAAATGTATGGGTTTAGGTTTGGATATGGATCCTAGTTTTTTTTTATTGCATCATGGCTTATGGTTACAACTATTGGATTTCGTCTGTGGTAGATCTTTATCCCCGAAATGAGAAAACTCTTTTATTCATTTTAAGCTCTTAATGCCAATCTATCCATCTACTTTCTCGTTTCAACCAGCAGTTGCTGCCATTCCTCCACTTTCCAATTGCTCTCTGAAATCTATCGCTCGTCTAAACTAAAAGCAAGGTATCAGATATTCAAGTTTATCTTTCTGTCTCGCTCTCTCTGACGCACACACACAGGTATTTGCCCATGTGAACTACTGTCTTACCTTTTGAGTCCTCCAAAGAGATGAGTTTGAACACATCTGGAACCATTATAAACCCTATAATCCCAAATTTGTATACTATTGTCCAAAAAAGTATGAGCATGTCAAAAAATTCATTGGATCTATTAGCATGCCAAAGATTTAAGATATAAAATATCAATATACTTATGTGAATAGGTGGTATATGCATGAACCGAATTAAATTGGGTTGTTTTTTTGTCTATTTAAGGTCATAGTTATATTGTAAGAAATCACAAGGAGTGTTTTGGTATAAATTTTATGAATTTTGGTGAAATTTTTAGTGATGTTTAAAAATAAAACCGTGGCTGCATTTTGCCATTTTGACCCCTTTTCGTGCATTTTTGTGAAAAACCAAGCCCGAAAATGGACTCTACACAAAAAATCGAGTGAAGAGATGTATTTTGATGAGTTTTTATGACCGGAGAGATCGCCGGTGACCGGTGACGTAGGCAACGACGTCTGCCATGGACGTCGGCAACCTGAACTTCAGCCCACCTGAGAAGAAGAAGAAGAAGAGGGAAGAAGAAGGAAAAAAAGGGAGAGAAAGAAAAAGGAAGAAAGAAAGAAAAAAATTGGGCTGGTTTTTTTGTTTAAATTTCTGGTTGGCTTGCGTTTTTTTTCGTTGGGCTTGTGGTTCGCCTTTTCGAGCTGAGCCAAAAGTTTCCATTTTATTTAAGTTTCCATTATTCTTTGGGCGTGCTTGGGGTTTTTTTTTTCACGAATTAGCCTGCATTTTTGTTTTGGACTAGAATAGTTCGGCCCAAGTCCTAAGATGATGGCCCAATTTTGTTTCTAGATTTTGCCCCAAAATTAAACTGTTTATATTCAGCGCAAAACAGAAACTAAATTTTGCAATTAGTCTCCCAATCTTTTGAGTAATTTTATTGTGGTCTAAAAAATTTGGGCTCTAATTTAATTACATTTTGGTCCATAAACTTTATCTTTATTTAATTTTGACCCATAATGTTTTGAAAAATTATTCTTTGACCCTAAAAACTTTCTAATTTTTACAATTTAGTCCCTAATAGTTTTTGATTTTTCAATTATAATTGTTCCCTTCCTTTAGTTATTAATTGTGCCTCTCTTGTATGCATTTAAATTGTAAATTTTGAGTGTTTTGAATTTGTTTACATTTTTTAATATAATAATGTGAATCTAGTACTTATTATTATTAATTTTAAGTGAATTGGAACCGTAATCCTTTTATTAATTTTGAGTATAGATTGGGTGACTTTACCTCATTTAATCACCATTTCAAAAGGGAGGTACCCTTATTACCCTTAATTTTGATTATAAGTTCTTATCTGCTCTTACATGCTCCTATATGTTGATATGTTTTTACATGTTTTTTGCTATTTATTTAATTCAAATACTTATTCAATTTTTTAATGTTTGTTTAGTTAATTTTGTAATTATTTGGGAGGTACTTAAATATCTCTAGATGTAATAGATAGGTAATATTTTTATTTATTTTTACAAAAATTATAATTAGATAGACAAATGTAATAGATAGGATAGATAGATTTATTTTATTATATTTTTTCCATTTTAGATTGTAGTTTGGTCCCCGCTGTAATAGATAGGTTTTGTGTGTTTATGTGGCTTATGTGCTTATATGCTTTATTTGCTTTTTTTTTTTTAGAATTTTTGCATTTAGATATTATACTTATGTATTATGTACTATATGCTCTTACATGTTTATTTGTTTTAATTCAGGTTTTATTTGTTTTATTATGTATTATGAATGAATGACGTCACCATACTAGTCCCAACACGAGTTGGTGGTTTCTCCCTCCACTTTTCTGCTAATCCAATGCTAATGAGAATTTCTAAAATGGAGTTAGTCCAACGTTAGGCCCTAAGATTGTCTACACGTTAGATTCATCCATTCTGTATCATTCATTGCATTTTTCTTTTTTTAGGTCATTTTTCTCATTTGCATGATATTTTTTCTTATATTATTCCCTTATCCTATATATGTGTGAACCACATCATTTAGATTCATATCTCATTTAGAAAATTAGAAGAAATAAGCTAGTTTATCTGCTTGTTTAGATTAGAGGGTCACTTTTCGAATATGAAAAATGGGTGATTATATATCTCTAACTTAATATCCCATTAACCCTTTTATAAGAAAATTGTGTCATTAGTTTTTTGTCTTTGGTAACCATTATGTTGCATCCCAATCTTTTGGTCATGTATAATTCTATATATACATTATAAATTTTATTTCTTTTGAGTCCCATTTTGGCATACTCATGACCCCTTAAAGGAATTATTTTGGACTTCGCAATTAATGCGATTGGTATCAATTAAACCTTGAATGAGCATTTTGCCCCTTTCGATATCTTTTTTAAGTTTAGACTTGCATCCATATAGGAAACATCCAAACGTGATAAATTTAAGAATTAGATTAGGAAAATTTTGACTAAATCTCGCAACTAATTTAGACTAGGTTGAAACGGTGCCTTAAGTTTGAGCCAATTGAATCTTTGTCTTTCCTTTCTTAACCGTGATTTTCAAAATCATTTTCTCTTGTTTTTAAAGACTTGAAATTGTCGAAAAGGGTTTTATTTTATTTTTTATTTTATTAAAAATATTTTTGGGTGACTTGGTACACCAAAACTCTATATCAAGTGGTGACTTCTATTCTCTTAAAAACCCTTTTTAAACTAAAATTTGGGTCCAAACTATCGCATTCTTAAAGTCCCATTTTAGGCCTTTTTTGCACTTATATTTTTAAATGAAAAAATACATCTTTTTGTAAATAAACCCTTTCATCGTGCAAAATGGGGTGCAACAAGTTTTTTTTTTTTGTGTGCATCATGGCTTATGGTTACAACTATGGAATTTCGTCAGTGGTAGATCCTTATCCCTGAAATGAGAAAACCTTTTATTCATTTTAAGCTCGTAATGCCAATCTAGCCATCTACTTTCTCATTTCAACTAGCAGTTGCTGTCATTCCTCCACTTTCCAATTGCTATCTGAAATCCATCACTCGTCTGAACTCAAAACAAGGTATTGGACATTTAGGTTTGTCTTTCTGTCTCGCTCACTCTGATGCGCACACACAGGTATTCGCCCATGTGAACTACTGTCCTTCCTCTTGAGTCCTCCAGAAAGACGAGTTTGGACAGATCTAGAACCATTATAAACCCTATAATCCCAAATCTGTATACTATTGTACAGAAAAGTATGACCATGTCAAAAAATTCATTGGATGTATTAGCATGTCAAAGATTTAAGATATAAAATATCAATATACTTATGTGAATAGGTGATATATGCATGAACTTGAAAGGGACTATAAGTTGCTGGTGCAACGAAAATCCCAATACATTACCTGCGGATACTGTGAGCTTCTATTGTACGTGACAGTGTTCTGCACAGGAGCTTAATTAAGAAACATCTAGTGCTACTACCTCAAATTCTTTAAGGATAAGATCTTTTGTTGTTATATTAAAAAAAGAAAAAGAAAAAGAAAAGATCTTTTGTTGTTACTTTCAGAATTGAAATTATGTTCAGCATTTCTGATAGGTAAGTTTATTGTTCTGCAGTAGGTCCTGTTGAATATGACAATACAGAGTCGCATCAGCAAGCTGCTCAGTATCCTCGCGCAAATAAGTTAAAAAGCATGCAGGAAATTTATGCTAAAACAAACCCCATATGTCAACATTTTCAGCCTGGCCAGCTGTCAGAAAGCAAAGGTGAACCGAAGGAAAGAACAGATGTCGTTGATACTGGTATATTTTGACTCTGCCATACTTAGAATTTTGATTTTGTTAATTGTTAATTGTTAATATTCCAACTAAAAAGATCTAGTTCTTCTATTCTTCTATGACAAGGGATTACGAGTCTCTTTTTGGTTCAACTTGTTGGTCTTACAGATACCATATTGACTGCATTCTGAGATATTTTCTGAAATCTAAACAGAAATCCCGAGTAAGAAGAAGTAGAGGTAAAAAGATTTAAAGATGACAGAGACATTTCTGAATTGAACGAAGAATCACTTGATCATAATGATTTGTGTATAGAAAATAGGAAAGAAACAAATACAAAATAAATTAACTATCTAGTTCTATTATTTCAATGCCGTGAGACCATATGATTTCAAGCTCATTTAAAATCATCTTAATGGAATTGAAGGAGTGAATTCTTATGATAGCCTCCCTCAATCAACAATTTCCTTTTGTAAAGTTTACTTGGTTGCCTTTTTGTAAAGTGTTGATATTAAAGTATGGTCTGCTGATAATTGATAACAGTAGTTGGCATAAAAAGTCAATTGCAAATTATCTTGGATGGAAGAGAAACAAACCACACTAATTCGTGTATTTGTCAATGGTGGAGATCATGAAGAAGGTGTGACCTCCAGACACCCAAGAAAGAACCAAATCAAGTCACGTCGCCATTCAACGAGAAATAGAAAAAGCAAAGCTTTAATTGATACAGCTGATTCTGATGTTAGCCCCCCACTCCAAGTTTGTGGGAAACTTCAGGGACCAGTAGAGTCTGATCATTCAAGTGCTGAAGAAGACATTAAAATTGTTGGAGAGTCTTTTATTGAGGACGACATCCATGCCTATCCTCTTCGAACTAGAAGCAGGAGAAGCAGAAGAATGGTCAATAGAAGTGGTTCTGAAGTTACCATTCCAATAAAAAGAGTTCGACGGCAACCAAGAAGACCCCTGAATTTCAGCACTTCAATCACATCGGAAGGAGTTTTAAGCTCCAGGCAATTTTATCGCTACATGGAGTAAGTTTTCTAGTTTGATGTTTTTAAAGTTGCACCATGATCCTATTTCAAAACCTTACTTGTGTTAAAAGCATTGCATTATGCAGCCACATATGGAGTGAGGTTTCTGCAGAGAAGGGAAACTCAATTGCGTACATGGATTGCTTGTGGTTTAACACATATGCCGAAAGTAAATGGAAGGAAAAGGTGTTAAAATGGATAGAGAGGGAAGATATATTTTCAAAAAAATATGTTCTGGTTCCCATTGTTCTGTGGTAGGTCTCTTATATTGTGCAACTGGCTTAGTTAGTTAACATCTTTTCTTTCGGAGCATTTTGTTCATCGAGATTGTACTTGTCAGGTCTCATTGGAATCTCCTGATCTTCTGCCATTTCGGTGAAAGCCTGAAATCAGAAAGCAGCACTCCCTGCATGATATTGTTGGATTCGCTGCACATGACAGATCCTAAGAGGCTTGAACCTTTAATTAGAAAGTATTTGATCAATCAATTACTAGTTTTATTATTGGTCTCAAAAAGTTGGCTCTCGGTGTCTTATTTTATCTCATAATGCTCTGTTGTTTTTCTCCTTCATAGGTTTGTTATGGACATATATAAAAATGAGAAGAGGCAAGAAACCAAAGAATTGATTCGTAAAATTCCTCTTTTGGTTCCTATTGTGAGTTACAATTAATCATCAGCTCATTTTAATTTTTAGTTGGATTCTTATACTGAAAAGACGCAATGATTATGTTTTTTTCTTTTTATTCCCAGATTCCTCAGCAGATAGATGATAAAAATGCGGGTATTTTGTCCTTTACTATATTTATTTGTTCATAAAGAATGCTCCTGAGAAGTTTGGCATTGATGAGGGCTACCCTTACTTTGTGAGTCGAATTCGTTTATCTTTTTGAAGAAAAAATATCTTTTAACCTGTCTAATAATTGGTATTTTCTCTCATACATTATAGATGACAGAAGACTGGTTCACTCTTGAAGAGCTTGACGGCTTCTGTAGAACACTCGAATCAGTTCGGGTCGACACTACAAGCTCAGATGAATAGATTGTACAGGTGCATCAACTTCTTGTATTGTCTAGCAGTCTGTAATATAGGTTGCATCCAGGACTCTTGAAGAAGTAGCAGTGTAAGCAGAAAAAGCAATGGTTGTGATTAGTGATAATTAACAAAGGGCCTCTTCGGGGCTACATGTTATGAGCGGCAAACTTGATGGTTACATTCTGGGAACTCATTTCAGTTTTCGCTTGGGTTCTTTCTTTTAAACAGAAAATAGGTTTTTTGTTTTTCTTGTACTTAATAAACCATTGTATTGACTATTGACAAGTTTTCTTTGTACTTAATCAACTATTGATAAGTTTTCTTGTGCATATTTCAGGAAAAAATAAATATTGAAAAAAATGTATGATAACAAATTAGTTGCAACAAAGGAATTAATTATGAGATTTTTTTTTATATTGAAGTTGGTATAAAGATTTGAAATAAATGTCTTATCTTACTATATATAAAGCGAGAGCGAGGGGTTTGGCGTAAACAAATTATGTCATTTAATGTATTACCTAATATGCCCTTACTTCTAAAGAGAATTACATTATTTTAATTACTCGCCACTCTACAACCACTCCATATTTGTTGAATTAACTACCACTTCTGTAACAATAAAAGCTACCATTTTTTTAATATATTACAACAGTTTAACTATTTCTAACAGAAAAATAATGCTAATCATTTTTAATATCTTTTTATTAGTAGAACACACATTGGGTGTGCCTATACCTGGTAATTGGATGAGTTGAGTGGGTTTTGGACGGGTTGATATTAGGTTTTCATTTAAATTGGTTTTACCTAATCCGCTCAACTTTAAATTAGGTTGATTGGGTCATCTCAAATCCATGACCAACATATTTTGATACATAAATTTCTCATATACATTTTAATACACAAATAGATTTTTTTCACACACATAAACACATTTTCACATACATAAATATATTTTTACACACTAACACACTTTCACACACATTAACACATACTCACTTCTAACCTCCTTGAAAACACATTATAAATAGAATAATATTTTATATTGCTTGTATTGTGAATTTTAGATAATAAATTTTACATTTAAATAGATTAGCTAAAAAATTTGTTTACTTATACTTTTAATACTACTAATTGATTAAAACTTATTTTTGTCACAACTTATTTAACACTTTTACCATTCATTTTGCCTTATTGTAAGTTGTAATATTCTGTGTATTTAAATGCTAGATTATATTATGCTTGAAAATGTAATTAGAGACATATAATTTGTTGAATTATAATATTGATCAGGAATTATTAACAATGAAATAAAACAAGTTAGAGAAAAGTAAAAGAATGCAATTAGAACAAATTTAAAACTCTATTCTATATACATGAAGTATTAACAAATAGAAACAAATAGCAACTTGAGAACAACAACTAAAAAAGAAAAGAAAAAAGGGAGAAAAACAACATACTTTTAAAAGGCATAATAAATCATTATAAAAGTTGAGCAAGTTTAACTACTGTTATAAAAGTAAAATAAGCATGAGTTTCTTTTTTTAAAATAAAAAGTAAAAATTGATTGAAAACACATATATGAGAATTGTGATACAAATTGGTCAATAAATTGTTAACACATATCCAAATGTAAGTGGTTGGGCATATATGTATTGAATCTTGTATTTATTGTTTTAAACAAGTTGGCTATTGGGAGCCCAAATAAAAATTCACCCGTCCAATGAATAAGTTTGGTTGTTCTTTCCCAAGTCCCAACAAAACTCATAACCTAATTGACTCAACCCATCCTTTAAAATTAATGGACGGGTTGGGTGGGTTGCTGGTTTTGAATTTTTTTTGCCAGTTCTATGTGCGCCTAAACCACTCGTAATAATAGTAGATAATTATTGTAATAGCGGTTATGTAAATATAATAGTAGATAAGTGTAGTAGTAGCAATTATGTAGACGTAAGAATGTGGAGCACGAGGTGATTGTATATTATTCTGTTATGTAAGGGGGAATTGAAATAACAAATGATGATAAATTTTTTTAGCACAAGACCCATTGCTCGTATTATACATAGAAAGATGTAACAACTTGGGAAGTACTTCCAAGTTCCAACCTGAAATGTTGGACAAAAACTTCACTTACCATATGAATGTTCAACTCTACTCAACTTTTCACAATGTTGGCTCCTATTGCTTTCTTTTTTCATAGTTAAGTAACAAACTTGAAGCACTTCCACCATATGTTTTTAAACTCAGACCGAACTGGGAAACCGGACAGGTGTCCGGTCCGAGTTATTCTAAAAAACCGAATAAATAGAAATTTTGTCAAAGCAAGCCAAAAATTGGGTTTGACCAAAAAATAGAAAGAACCGGAAGAACCGATTTTGTTTCAAAGTTTTTTTTTGAAAAGGTCAAAGCATTTTCAATATTATGTTTGACCCCTAATTTGTTAAAAATTATTAATATACTTCAAATATTTCATACTTTATAAATGTTATCCTAAAGTTTGGTGTTATTTTTCAATCAAGTCCATAATTTTAATTCTAAACTTGTTATGTTCATTGAAAATATAAATTGCTACTTAATCATTCTAATTTCTTTGTATTTTTTTTGTTAAATATATTTGAAACATCAAATATATATGAATATACCTTTTATTAATATTAACATGCTCTTAGGTATTTTACATACAATATTTTAATTTTTAAATAATTTTTATTTATAACGTCATCCGGTTCAATCTCGAATGAACCTGATCGAACCCATTGATCCCTGATCCTTGAGCTCGACCGAGTTGATACCCGATCCGAGTTTGAAAACATGGCTTCCACCATTTCATACACGTTCATGTCATGTTTTAGGTTTATTACTCTCAACTCATCGTGACTCATGCGCATTTCAGAATTTTTGCCTCTAGGATTTGATTAAAGTGAAACAATTTCATTAGGGTATTTATGTAAAAAAGAGGTTGAGAAAGAAAAGCTTGCACACATGAAAAATAAAGGGGAAAAGGGAACCAAAAGGCAAACCAGAAATATTTCAAGTCTTCGAAAACTATACCTTGATTTGCATAAAAAATGTGACAAATTAGAAACCGTATGAGCTGAAAAATAACAGAGCCACATATGAATATTTCAGTAGTGGACCAAATAAAAGACCACTTATAAGAACATTTGCTTTTGTAAAGAATTAGGGAGCAAATTAAATTGAAAATGAAAGAACTAGAAATTGCCCATAATCATGTGAGTGAAAAAAACATATCCATGGAAACCATAATCGCTGAATCCAAATCATAAGAAAAGGACCAAAAGGGAAAAAAAATTGTCTTATTTAAGACAATACATGAAAACAAGTATAAAAAGTAGATAAGATAAGATCCAAAATTAACAAAATAATTAGTAGCTATTCAAAATGTTTCCTTTCTTAAAGAACACAATTACACTGCCCTGCAGTTAGATAAAGTTTTTGACTAAGATTTTTTTAATTGGATTTTTCGTACACTGAAGCTAATAGGACCTTTTCGCCAACAACCTACATTAAAGAGTTTAAGGAAAGTGCCAAAAGACTATTGCTTCTTTCCACGAAGAAATTCCTTCATGTAGGAAAAACTTTCTGCTTTCACTACAAGCCACATTTTTTTTAGAATTTTTCCTAGAGGAAACCACCACATTCTCTTTGCATGATCGCATGCAGCTCAAACACTTCCTGGTAGTAGACAAACACACAAAGTCACAATAATAGCCAAATCCAGACCAACAAGAAAGAACCTTGGTTGTGAGAATAAGCTTTGATGCTTACCCTAGAGGTAGAGGGAACTCTTCAAAGAAATGTGCAGGTATACTCTCTACCCTATTCAAATCTGATTCCCACAACCTTATCTGTGGGATTTACATTCAATGGAACCAGGAAGCATGAAACGTCAAAAAAAGAAGCAACAAATATGGATGTAAAACATATCAGACTGAAATGCCACAAAGATAGAAGAACCTGATCAGTGACATTCTCAGGCACAGAAGCTAGCTGTTCTTTCTGCAACTCGAGCATGTGCATTCTTTGAAGAAAAGAAATAATCTGCAATACAGCAACAAAAAAACTAGTTTTAAAACTCGGACCGTTAATTGAACCGGTGAGGTGTTCGGTCAAGATTTTAACCGGTCGGACTTGTTCAAACTCCTGGTTCTATGAATTTTTTTTAAAAAATAATTATATAAATATTTATATGCACAAAATAAAGACATGCAATGGACTAATTTAAAAACTTTATATGATGAAAAGTTTAATATTTTCGAAGAACTTGGATTTTCAAAATAAAAATTTAAATTATAAGTTGAAACAATAAATTCATCTCAATCTCAATTATATCTACCAAAAAATAATCTAAAATCCAACCCAAAAATACCACAATATTTTGAAATTATACAAAATTCACGTCTAATGGGAAGTAGACATTTATGAATTTAAATTTAATTCATGTCTATGGGATTTAGAGATTGCAACTTAAAAAAAAAAAGAAGTTTGGAGTTTGAAGGAAAGTCAGAAGAATAAAAATAGAGATGTAAACTTGATAAGAAGCAAAAAATGAGATGAAAGTGAGTGATTGTGGCATTTAATAATTAATCTTTAGGGTTAAAAAAACAATTATTTTTTAAATTTTTTTCAATTTAATAGACAAAAACAAAATTAAAAGATGGAAGAAAACATCAATAAATTAAAACTAAAGAGATTTGATTAAAAAGAGGATGACAAAAAAAAAGAGGAGAGAGAGAGTCGAAGATTATAAAAAAGAGTCATGGATGAGATTTTATTGGGTGGACGTTTGTTTTACATAAATGTGTTGTCAAAGAGACTAATAGGATGTGATGATGCAATGATTACTATGTTGGCTTTTCCATCGCAAAGGTTCTGAGTTTTTTTGACAAGGTCAACTTTAGTAATAGAATTGGACCGGTATCATGGCCGGTTCGTGATTCAACCGATCGAATCGGCCAATCTGGTCCAGCTTTCAAAAACATTGCAAAAAAAAAAAAAAATAGAATGATTTTCGGAGACAAAAGATAATGCTGCATGACGTGATAGTCAATTAGTAATTGACCAGCTAATGTTGAAAAAAAAAATTAAAAAAGGGGAATATTACATAATTAACTGTCTAGCTACAGAATTAACTAAATCCTATGCAAAACTATGCCTCGCTAAACATTTAGAGACCCATCATGAGATCTTATATTAAGGGTTATAAAAGACTTTTCGGATGGCTAGCAAGCTAGGAAATTTAAGGGTTACAAGTAGTTTCAGTCATTTTCTGCATACATAGTAAGCAGAGCAACCATGAATGAAAGGCCAAAAACTGTACTCCCAATCTCTTCATTTGGTCAAGATCTAAACTTCTATGTAACTTAAACTTGTTGGAGTACGTTTCTAGATATAGCCGGTCTCAACAGACTTGTTTCAACTTGGTACAACATAACATAATTATCTACACTGCTCTACAAAATATCCTTGTGAATAGTTGATCACTTACAAAAGCATTTCTCACGAGAAGATATAAACTATACATATAAAACTGTTTAAAAAAAAAAAAACTCTAATTTTCATCAAGAATATCGAGCATATCTTTATCTTTCTTCCTCAATGATATTGATTTCAAGAAGCTTAAGCAAGCACGGTAACTTCATACCTTGAGAATAGACGTAAGATTTCACAGTGCAATTTGGAAGTTGAATATGCATACATCCTGAAATTTGTCTCTACAACAACATATTCCTGATAGGAGTAAAGTTGAATAATAATCAGTCAAAAATCTGTCTGCTATTTCATCAAAGTCAACTGAGAAGCTATGACATATATTAAGTTAGCTGAAGAAATGTACAACCAAATCCCACGTTCAGAGGAAGTTCCTTAGAAATGTCCAGTCCAATCAATGAAATCATGATAAATGGACTGACAAGTTACAAAATATTTCAGGAGACAAAAGTGAGGCCAAAATCATGTCCATAGCCAAAAATCAGTGATGGAACCAATGTAGTTTCCCAACCCCTTCCGAATAATTAGTAGCTGATCGAGCAATAGAACTGATGAAACCAAACTTTCTTCTCGTTACCCTTTCATTTTTCTCTTATTGGTGCAAGGTTCACTCCACTATCACAGTAGCAAAAGATAATCACTACTTTTTGTCCTTGCATGGATGGTAAAGGATCATCCTGGAAGCACAAAAACTATGGTTCAAGATAATGAAGTTTACAGTTTATTGTGGATTTGCACTTCATTGGGTGTGGTGGTTGGCATAGATGTTTGCAGGGTCAGGGATGGGAAGAGAAAAATCAAAGAAAAAAAAAAGAAAAAAAAAATCATACTAATCATTTTTGTTTCACCAAATCTACCATTTTTACACTCAAATCTTTCTTTTCATTTTGGTACAAAATTCATCATTTTTTACCAACCAAAACTCTCACAGACTCACTGTCTGCCTCCCTCTTTTTCTTTCAAGACAAAACACACAAGACTAACAAAACTCACTCCACTCTCCTCGGTTCTCTCCACTTCTCCCCTCACTCACAGACAGTGACACTAAAAAAGAAATTCTCACTCAACTTTCGGCCTTTCCTCTCTTTCTCAATTTCTCACACACTATTACACACATTCTCCTCAACTCCCCCAAAAATCTCTCGGTCTCTCTCTCAATAACACACAACAATCATACCACATACAACTCCCTATCTCAGCTCTCTTGCTCTCTCTCTCTCTCTCTCAAAAAAAAAAGGGCAATAGAACAAGGAAGATTTATTACTGCCGTTGAAGTTGTCATTGTCGGGAGCATAGTCACGGGCTTCTTCAATAAATTTGCACCACTAGAATTCAAAGGCTATTAAGCCAGTTTAAGGTACTCTTCTCATTTTCCCTTATGTAAATGTGGCCCTTGCTTTCTGTGATTAAAAGTTAAATAATGAGGCCTTTGTGAACAGGAGTAGACGGTTAACATTTTTCCTTTCCTTTTTTTTTTTTCGTTTCTTTTTCTTTGTGGTAATAGGTATACTGGTTGTTGGGTAAAATTTGGGAGTTCAAATCTGTCCGAGTTTCATGAACTCTGTGAACCTAATCTTGCATTCCAAATGTTTCAAAAAATGGCTAAATGAAAAATCGAATTAAATTGGGTTTTTTTTTGTCCATTTAAGGTCATAGTTCTATTGTAAAAATTACAAGGAGTGTTTTGGTACAAATTTTATGAATTTTGGTGAAGATTTTAGTGATGTTTAAAATAAAACCGTGGCTGCATTTTGCCATTTTGACCCCCTTTCGTGCATTTTTTTGAAAAACCAAGCCCGGAAATGGACTCTATGCGAAAAATCGAGTGCAGCGATATATTTTAATGAGTTTTTGTGATCGGAGAAGCTGCCGGCGACTGGCGCCGGCGTCTGCCACGGACGTTGGCTACCCGAACTTCAGTCCATCGGATAAGAAGAAGAACAAAAGGGAAGAAGAAGAAAAAAAGAGAGAGAGAGAGAAAGAAAAGAAAGAAAAAGGAAGTAAAAAGAAAAAAAAACATTGGGCTGTTTTTTTTTTATTTATTTATTTAAATTTCTGGTGAATTTGTGAGTCCAAAGTTTTCATTCTATTTAAATTTCCATTATTCTTTGGACTTGCTTGGTTTTTTTCATGAATTAGCTTGCATTTTTGTTTTGGACTAGAGTAATCCGGCCCAAGTGCTAAGATGGTGGCCCAATTTTGTTTCTAGATTTTGGCCTAAAATTATACTTCTTCTGTCCCATTTATTTAGTTATGTTTGGAGAATTTAACTTTTTAAGAATAGTGATTTGATTGTGATATTTGTACTTCTATTTTAATTTTCACTCTACAAATTCAAATTTTAAATTTAAATGGTAACATGGCATATGATTAGAGAGAAGGATTATATTGGAAAGAGAGACTGAACGGTGCTTTGACTTTTCTAACATGACAATTGTTTTGAAACCTCCCAAAATGCAAAGTATGACACTTTCAATGGAATAAAGAGAGTATTGTTTATATCGAGTCCAAATCAGAAATCGAATTTTGTAATTATGTCCCCAATCTTTTGAGTAATTTTATTGTGGCCTAAAAAATTTTAAAATTTCATTCATTTGGGTCCCTAATTTAATTACATTTTAGCCTCTAAATTTTATTTTTCTTTAATTTTGACCCATAATGGTTTCAAAAATTATACGTTGACCCCAAAACTTTCTAATTTTTATAATTTGGTCCCTAATGGTTTTTGATTTTTCAATTATAATTGTTCCTTTCCTTTAGTTGTTAATTGTGCTTCTCTTGCATGCATTTAAATTGTAAATTTGAGTGTTTTGAGTTTATTTACATTTTTAACATAATAATGTGAATCTAGTAATTATTATTATTATTTTTAAGTAAATTGGTATCGTGTTCTTTTTGTTAATTTTTGAGTATAGATAGGACGACTTTACCTCATTTAGTCACCACTTCAAAAGGGAGGTACCTGTATTACCCTTTAAATTTTGATTATATGTTCTTATCTGCTCCTAGGTGCTCCTGTATGTTTATATGTTTTCACATGTTTTTTATTATTTATTTAATTCAAATGCTTATTTAATTTTTTAATGTTTGTTTGGTTAATTTTGTAATTATTTGGGAGGTATTTAAATGCCTTAAGATGTAATAGATAGTTAATATTTTTATTTATTTTTACAAAAATTGTAATTAGATAGACAAATGTAATAGATAGGATAGATAGATTTATTTTATTATATTTTTTCCCATTTTAGATTATAGTTAGGTCCCCGCTGTAATAGATAGGTTTTGTGTGTTTATGTGGATTATGTGCTTATATGCTTTTTTCGCATTTCTTAGGATTTTTGCATCTAAATATTATACTTATGTGTTATATGCTATATGGTCTTACATGTTTACTTGTTTTAATTCATGTTTTATTTGTTTTATTATGTATTATGAATGCATGATGTCACCACACTAGTTGTGGCTTCTCCCTCCACTTCCCTGCTAGTCCAATGCTAATGAAGATTTCTAAAATAGGACTAGTCCAACGCTAGATCCTTAGACCATCTACGCGTTAGATTCATCCCTTGTATGTTATTCATTGCATTTTCATATATTTTTCCTATTTTAGGTCATTTTTCTCATTTGCATGATATTTCCTCTTATATTAAAAATTGTAATTAGATAGACAAATGTAATAGATAGGATAGATAGATTTATTTTATTATATTTTTTCCCATTTTAGATTATAGTTAGGTCCCCGCTGTAATAGATACGTTTTGTGTGTTTATGTGGATTATGTGCTTATATGCTTTTTTCGCATTTCTTAGGATTTTTGCATCTAAATATTATATTTATGTGTTATATGCTATATGGTCTTACATGTTTACTTGTTTTAATTCATGTTTTATTTGTTTTATTATGTATTATGAATGCATGATGTCACCACACTAGTCCCAACACTAGTTGTGGCTTCTCCCTCCACTTCCCTGCTAGTCCAATGCTAATGAAGATTTCTAAAATAGGGCTAGTCCAACGCTAGATCCTTAGACCATCTACACGTTAGATTCATCCCTTGTATGTTATTCATTGCATTTTCATATATTTTTCTTATTTTAGGTCATTTTCCTCATTTGCATGATATTTCCTCTTATATTATTCCCTTACCCTCTATATGTGTGAATCATATCATTTAGATTCATATTTCATTTAGAAAATTAGAAGAAATAAGCTAGTGCATCAGCTTGTTTAGATGAGAGGGTCACTTTTCGAATATGGAAAATGGGTGATTATAGCTCTTTAACTTAATATCCATTAATCTTTTTATAAGAAAATTGTATTACGAGTTTTTGTCTTTCGTATCCATTATATTGCATCCTAATTTTTTGGTCATGTATAATTATATATATATATATTATAAATCTTATTTCTTTTGAGTCCCATTTTTGCATACTCGTGATTCCTTTAACAAATTATTTTGGATTTCGCAATTAATGCGATTGGTACCAATTCAACCTTGAATGCACATTTTACCCCTTTCGATATTTTCTTTAAATTTAGGTTTTTAATCCATATAGAAAACATCTAAAAGTGATAAATTTAAGGGTTAGATTAGGAAATTTTGACTAAATCTCACAACTAATTTAGACTAGATTGAAAAGATGCTTTAGGTTTGAACCAATTGAACATTTGCCTTCCCTTTTTCAATCATGATTTCCAAACTCATTTTTTCTTGTTTTCAAAGATCTGAAATTGTCGAAAAGGGTTTTATTTTATTTTTTATTTTATTAAAAATATTTTTGGGTGACTTGGTACATCTAAACATTATACCAAGCGGTGACTCCTATTTCTTAAAAATTCTTTTTAAAATAATTTTGGATCCAAACTGTTGCATTCTTAAAGTCTCATTTTAGGTCTTTTTTGTACTTATATTTTTAAATGAAAAAATACATCTTTTTGTAAATAAACCGTTTCACAGTAAAAAATGATTTTTTTATTTTTGCATCATGGCTTATGGTTACAACTATTGGATCCTTATCCCCCAAATGAGAAAACCCTTTTATTCATTTTAAGCTTGTAACGCCAATCTATCCATCTACTTTCTCATTTCAACCAGCAGTTGCTGCCATTCCTCCACTTTCCAATTGCTATCTGAAATCCATCACTTGTCTGAACTCCATCACTTGTCTGAACTCGAAACAAGGTATCAGACATTCAAGTTTATCTTTCTGTCTCGCTCTCTCTGAAGCGCGCACACAGGTATTCGCCCATGTGAACTACTGCCCTTCCCTTCGAGTCCTCCAACGAGATGAGTTTGGACAAATCTAGAACCATTATAAATCCTATAATCCCAAATTTGTATATTATTGTACAGAAAAGTATGAGCATGTCAAAAAATTCATTGGATGTAATAGCATGTCAAAGATTTAAGATATAAAATATCAATATACTTATGTGAATAGGTGATATATGCATGAACTTGAAAGGGACTATAAGTTGCTGGTGCACTCAAAATCCCAATACATTACCTGCGGATACTTTGAGCTTCTATTATACGTGACAGTGTTCTGGACAGGAGCTTAATTATGACGCATCTAGTGCTACTGCCTCAAATTCTTTAAGGATAAGATCTTTGTTGTTAGATTCAAAAAAAGAAAAAGAAAAAGAAAAGATCTTTTGTTGTTACGTTTAGAATTGAAATTATGTTCAGCATTTCTAATAGGTTTGTTTGTTGTTCTACTGTATGTCCTGTTGAATATGACAATACAGAGTCGCATCAGCAAGCTGCTCAGTATCCTCTTGCAAATAAGCTAAAAAGCATGTGCTAAAACTAACCCCACATGTCAACATTTTCAGCCTGGCCAGATGTCAGAAAGCAGAGGTGAACCCGAGGAAAGAATAGATGTTGTTGATACTGGTATATTTTTCACTCTGCCATACTTAGATTTGTGATTTTGTTAATTGTTAATTGTTAATTTTCCAACTAAAAAGATCTAGTTCTTCTATTCTTCTATGACAAGGGATTACGAGCCTCTTTTTGGTTCAACTTGTTGGTCTTACAGATACCATATTGACTGCATTCTGAGATATTTTCTGAAATGTAAACAGAAAATCCGAGTAAGAAGAAGTAGAGGTAAAAAGATTTAAAGATGATAGAGACATTTCTGTAATGACCGAAGAATCACTTGATCATAATGATTTGTGTATAGAAAATAGGAAAGAAACAAATACAAAATAAATTAACTATCTATTTCTATTATTTCACTGCCGTGAGACCATATGATTGCAAGCTCATTTAAAATCATCTTAATGGAATTGAAGGAGTGAATTCTTATGATAGCCTCCCTCAATCACACTTTCCTTTTGTAAAGTTTACTTGGTTACCCTTTGTTAAGTGTTGATATTAAAGTATAATCTATATACTATTGTACAGATCTAGAACCATTATAAACCCTATAATCCCAAATCTGTATACTATTGTACAGAAAAGTATGACCATGTCAAAAAATTCATTGGATGTATTAGCATGCCAAAGATTTAAGATATAAGATATCAATATACTTATGTGAATGGTGGTATATGCATGAACTTGAAAGGGACTATAAGTTGCTGGTGCAGCCAAAATCCCAATAAATTACCTGCGGATACTATGAGCTTCTATTGTATGTGACAGTGTTCTGCACAGGAGCTTAATTATGATGCATCTAGTGCTACTATCTCAAATTCTTTAAGGATAAGATCTTTTGTTTTTAGATTAAAAAAAAAAGAAAAAGAAAAGATCTTTTGTTGTTACTTTCAGAATTGAAATTATGTTCAGCATTTCTGATAGGTAAGTTTATTGTTCTACAGTAGGTCCTGTTGAATATGACAATACAGAGTCGCATCAGCAAGCTGCTCAGTATCCTCGCGCAAATAAGTTAAAAAGCATGCAGGAAATTTATGCTAAAACTAACCTCATATGTCAGCATTTTCAGCCTGGCCAGATGTCAGAATGCAGAGGTGAACCGAAGGAAAGAACAGATGTTGTTGATACTGGTATATTTTTCACTCTGCCATACTTAGAATTTTGATTTTGTTAATTGTTAATATGCCAACTAAAAAGAGCTATTTCTTCTATTCTTCTATGACAAGGGATTACAAGTCTCTTTTTGGTTCACCTAGTTGGTCTTACAGATACCATATTGACTGCATTCTGAGATATTTTCTGAAATCTAAACAGAAAATCCGAGGAAGAAGAGGTAGAGGTAAAAGATTTAAAGATGACAGAGACATTTCTGTAATGAACAAAGAATCACTTGATCATAATGATTTGTGTATAAAAATAGGAAAGAAACAAATACAAAATAAATTAACTATCTAGTTCTATTATTTCCATGCCGTGAGACCATATGATTTCAAGCTCATTTAAAATCATCTTAATGGAATTGAAGGAGTGAATTCTTATGATAGCCTCCCTCAATCACAATTTCCTTTTGTAAAGTTTACTTGGTTGCCTTTTTGTAAAGTGTTGATATTAAAGTATGGTCTGCTGATAATTGATAACAGTAGTTGGCATAAAAAGTCAATTGCAAATTATCTTGGATGCATGAGAAACAAACCACAGTAATTCGTGTGTTTTGTCAATGGTGGAGATCATGAAGAAGGTGTGACCTCCAGACACCCAAGAAAGAACCAAATCAAGTCACGTCACCATTCAATGAGAAATAGAAAAAGCAAAGCTTTAATTGATACCGCTGATTCTGATGTTAGCCCCCCACTCCAAGTTTGTGGGAAACTTCAGGGACCAGTAGAGTCTGATCATTCAAGTGCTGAAGAAGACATTAAAATTGTTGGAGAGTCTTTTATTGAGGACGACATCCATGCCTATCCTCTTCGAACTAGAAGCAGGAGAAGCAGAAGAATGGTCAATAGAAGTGGTTCTGAAGTTACCATTCCAATAAAAAGAGTTCGACGGCAACCAAGGAGACCCCTGAATTTCAGCACTTCAATCACATCGGAAGGAGTTTTAAGCTCCAGGCAATTTTATCGCTACATGGAGTAAGTTTTCTAGTTTGATGTTTTTAAAGTTGCACTATGATCCTATTTCAAAACCTTACTTGTGTTAAAAGCATTGCATTATGCAGCCACATATGGAGTGAGGTTTCTGCAGAGAAGAGAAACTCAATTGCATACATGGATTGCTTGTGGTTTAACACATACGCAGAAAGTAAATGGAAGGAAAAGGTGTTAAAATGGATAGAGAGAGAAGATATATTTTCAAAAAAATATGTTCTGGTTCCCATTGTTCTGTGGTAGGTCTCTTATATTATGCAACTGGTTTAGTTAGTTAACATCTTTTCTTTCGGAGTATCTTGTTCATCGAGATCGTACTCGTCAGGTCTCATTGGAATCTCCTGATCTTCTGCGATTTCGGTGAAAGCCTGAAATCAGAAAGCAGCACTCCCTGCATGATATTGTTGGATTCGCTGCACATGACAGATCCTAAGAGGCTTGAACCTTTAATTAGAAAGTATTTGATCAATCAATTACTTGTTTATTATTGGTCTCAAAAAGTTGGCGTGCGGTGTCTTATTTTATCTCATAATGCTCTGTTGTTTTTCTCCTTCATAGGTTTGTTATGGACATATATAAAAATGAGAAGAGGCCAGAAACCAAAGAATTGATTCGTAAAATTCCTCTATTGGTTCCTATTGTGAGTTACAATTAATCATCAGCTCATTTTAATTTTTAGTTGGATTCTTATACTGAAAAAGACGCAATGATTATGTTTTTTTCTTTTCATGCCCAGATTCCTCAGCAGATAGATGATAAAAAATGTGGATATTTTGTCCTTTACTATATTTATTTGTTCATAAAGAATGCTCCTGAGAAGTTTAGCATTGACGAGGGCTACCCTTACTTTGTGAGTCCTCTTCGTTTATCTTTTTGAAGAAAAAATATCTTTTAACCTGTCTAATAATTGGTATTTTCTCTCATACATTATAGATGACAGAAGACTGGTTCACTCTTGAAGAGCTTGACGGCTTCTGTAGAACACTCGAATCAGTTCGGGTCGACACTACAAGCTCAGATGAATAGATTGTACAGGTGCATCACCTTCTTGTATTGTGTAGCAGTCTGTAATATAGGTTGCATCCAGGACTCTTGAAGAAGTAGCAGTGTAAGCAGAAAAAGCAATGGTTGTGATTAGTGATAATTAACAAAGGGCCTCTTCGGGGCTACATGTTATGAGCGGCAAACTTGATTGTTACATTCTGGGAACTCATTTCAGTTTTCGCTTGGCTTCTTTCTTTTAAACAGAAAATAGGTTTTTTGTTTTTCTTGTACTTAATATACCATTGTATTGACAAGTTTTCTTTGTACTTAATCAACTATTGATAAGTTTTCTTGTACTCATTTCAGATTTCTTTGTACAAGTTTTCAGATTTCTTGTACTCATTTCTTTGTACTTAATCAATTATTGACAAGTTGTCTTTGTACTTAATCATTGATAAGTTTTCTTGTACTCATTTCAGATTTCTTCTCTTTGCTTTTATAAGACTTGTGCGGTCATGTTGCATTTCTCCAACTACCCCGTCTGTTCGAATTACTGCTTGTGCATGTTTTTTTTTTCTTTGGCCCTGAGTGAGAGGGGCTATTTGACAGTTATTTTACTGCAACTCTCTGTTTTGTCACGTAAATTGTGTAGACTTTTGATTTGAGGAGATTGATGGGCTAACAAATTTTCTTCATGTTACACCTCGAGTTAAAATAGTTTTAAAAACAAAACCCAGAACTCTGATCTAACCAAACCAAACCAAACACTTGAATTTGATCTATCATACTTTCTGGTAAATGTTTCACATCAGTAAAAGCCCCATCTGTAAAAGTTCTATCCTTCTTACCGCCACTAACAATTCCTATGCCTTTTAAGCAACCATATCACAAAACAAAATTACGACTGCATGTCCTCATATTTTCAACAACTTAGATAGCAAAGCAAGCTATTATGCACAAATTTTTTTTCACAATTAATCGAAAAGAAAGGTAAAAGGGGTACCAAATCCTGATTTACGACCCTAGTTTGATCATTTGATATACTACAAACAGATACATGGAATTCAATCTTCAGCTGCAACAGCGGATGATCCTCTCCCAACCCTGCCGTGAGTTCCAGCATCTTGTGCAGTTGATTTATACTTGTACCATGAAGCCCAAAAGAGATAGTTAGCAAAGTTGAGTAAGCTTAGGATGGCTAAAAACCAGTAAAAAAGCTCCAACTTATTGTGGTTCAAATCTGGTGCCTCTAACCATCCTTGTTTGCTTGGAGTCACCTTCTTGGTTACAGTATTCACAAGATTAACAAAGGCAGTACTTAAAAAGTATCCCAAGGAGAGTGATAACAGTGCAAATGAAGTAGAAAGAGATCTCATCCATTTGGGAGCCTCCCTGTAGAAGAACTCCATTAGTCCGATCACTGTAAACATGTCAGCAACGCCAAAGACTCCATATTGGAAAGACAGCCAGAAAAGACTTATAGGATGCAATGGGTCCTTTATTGCCTTATGTCTTCTTTTGATCTCAACCACTCCTGCAATGGCCATTGAGATGATGGCAAGTACAAGACCGATGCCTACACGCTGAAGCTGAGTGATACCCGTTGGGTGACCAGTGATTTTTCGAGCGAGTGGGACGAAGAAAAACTCGTAGACTGGCAGAAGAAGAGACATGAAAATTAGGGGAATCACTGGGATAGAAGCTGAAGGAACTTTGAAAGATCCCAAATGGGTATTCATGAAATATCCTTGAAGTACTGAATATGTCTGCATCTGTGCCATGCACGTGTTCATTATAACTGTACTCAGAATAATTGGGAGCATCCTGATGAGTATTTTGACTTCTTCTACTTGTGTTACTGTGCATACTTTCCATGGATCTGGAGCCCTCTCTTCTCGAACACTAGCATCCCTCCCTCCTCGAACACTAGCAGCTTTGTCTAACAGCCTGTATCATTACAAGTATTTGAGGTAAAAAAAGTTCTGATTCATACACTCCTCTTGGATTGGGGATAAAATTTCATTTTTACTTGCTCTTTTGACATGTTTCAGTCTTAAATTTGGTGCATTAGGATACTTTAATTGTCGAGCTACCTGAATTGGCTAGTATGTGAAATTGCATCTTTGTCATCAGTCTCGTATAACTCACTGGGATTTTCTGGCAGCGGTACATTTCTGTTACGTATTGCAGCAACTATAACCTGCAAAAAACATGTTGATAATGTTTACGAACATGTAAAATTATTGTATTTATATTTTTTTTGGGAAGAAGGGAACTTTCAAGGAGTTAAATGAAACAAATTAAAGAAGAGAAAAACCTGAGATATCTTGACCAGGGGGCTGGTGCTTTGGGATGGAAGGCGATAGAAAGCCTTTCCAAGTGCTAGAACCACCATACCAATAGAAGTAGTAATTAGAGATATCAAAAATCCCCAGTGCCAACCTTTGTTCATAGCTACCCAAACCACAATAGTAACACCTATAATTGATCCTATGGTTACACTGAATTGATAGGAGTTGAAATAGCTTGCAAGTGCCTTTGCTTCCTTTTCATCCTTTTGATCAAATTGATCAGCACCAAGTGCAGCAACTGATCCTTTAACTCCACCAGCACCTACTGCCAAAAGGAAGATGGTGCAATAGAACATGACAGCTTTTCCACCTCTTACACAACTTGATTTGTCACATGGATCAGGCTGCAACTTATTTGAATCTGCTTGGACAAAAAGTAAAAGCAATCCCTGTAGGGAAAACACCAATTATTGAGGAGGAAAGATAGATGAAAATTTGCTATTTAGAGTTAGAATTCATGTTATTGTTCTTTACCAAAACTTCCAAGATGCCAAATGATAAGCATGTGTAAAGTCTGTTCAAGTAAGTGTCTGATATAAAACCGCCAAAGATTGTGAGCAAGAAAGTTGACCCCAGGAAATTTGTGAGGGTGTTTGCAGAAGCGGATAGACCAAATTGCATCACAAAGTGAAAGTAAAGAACCAATGATGACATATTCGCCACAAATCCAATGTTCTCGAGAGTTATCAAAGCTAGCAGAAAACAAGAAAAGAAAAGGAAACAATTAATCTTCATGTTAACCAGTGAGAGCCATCAATAGGTCATATGTTCTGATCATGCACACTCACCTAGTACAAATATGCAAGCCCTGAATCCACCTTTCTTCTTTGTCATTGAACTCACTAAGGATTGAACATTCTCTGCATCCTGCAGTAGTAAGCAACTGATGTTAAATACTGTTAATGAGTGATGCATATTATACTAAGCAATGGAGTATAGTACTCATGCAATTCTTAGCACAGATAAACCATACCATCTTTCAAGAGCCAAAGATCAAGGAAGATTGATGAATTCAAATGCCTGATGACGATGAAAAAACAGCCCCTCCAGCTGCCTATATATATTGCACCATGGATTAGATATGCAGCAACTTAGTCGTGGAGAATCATTCTAATGTTCAAGTCCCTTTTGACTTTCTGTCCCATTCCTGCAACCTGGGATTTATGCTCTAACTTAGTTGAATCAACTCCAGACAAAATAAAATATCATTTCCTTGATTCCATGTGGAAGTAAAATGTTTTATATGAGTATCCTTTGTTAAACATTTAACCCCAGTGTTACTAATAAAATACTAAGACTTCTTTTGATTCCTTTTGATGCAAATTGATACATCTCAAACAAATGTTGACATTTTCAACTAATTACTTCCAATCAAATACTAAAGTTTCTGAAAACAAGAAATAAGTGAGTGCAGATTATAGTTACATTTTTATGGTTGACAAAAAATTGAAACATTGGCAAATTTTCTTGGATGAAAAGGAATATTACTGTCATTTGGGGCAAAATTTTTTTGAACAGTATTCGTACGAAAGCCACAAAGTCACAAATAGAGCTATTAAACGAATCGAGCTGTTCGATAGCTCGGTTCGTTTCGACTCGTTCGTGTTCGTGAAAGGCTCGTTTGAAATTTTAAAAGAATTGAGTTCGAACAAATTTTTTTGTTCGATTAATAATCGAGCGAACACGAGCATATTCGCTAGTTTTAACGAACGTTCGCGAATATGGACATAATTATCATTTGACAAATTTTAGGGTTAATTTTATGGCTGAACTTTTATATTTGGAGGGCAAATTGCTTTGTTTTATTTGTTGTTTTTATGTTAATGTTAGTTAGATAGTTAATGAATAATAGAATTTAGTCACTTAGTACTTTAATTATTTTTGAGAGTGATTAATGATTTGTATGGCATATTTAAGGCTTAAAATAATTTGGATTCGAGTATTTCGAGCATCTTCGCGAACGACTCTTTATGTTAAACGAGTCGAACACGAACTCGAATTCGAACTCGAACTCGAACATGAATTTTGCTTAACGAGCCGAATACGAACACATGTTTGGAGTTCGAAAATTAACGAACGAACACGAATGTTGTTCGAATCGCTTAACGAACAGAGCTCAAACATGAGATATTCGGTTCGATTCGGCTCATTTACAGCTCTAGTCACAAACAAAAAGAAAAAAATACAAACAGAATAAGTTAAGCTAATCAACTATTAATGTCGTCAAGAAAATGATAAAATGCTAATTTGGATTGTAGTTTTTTATCAAAAAAATTCTTATTTTTTTCGTGAACATATTTTTTAATAATCTTTTTATCTCATATATATCAAATCGCTATAGTACATTTTTCTACAGAAACTCTAAAACATAGTAATCCAAACGGAATCTTAGGTTTTAATTAAAAGGTCAACTGAGGCCTAGTTCATTATCAAGGAGGTTTATTGATTAGTTTTAAGTTTAAAAAATAAATTGTTTATTTTCCAAGGACAGTATCTCTGACGAAAGAAAACCTTTAGTTTAGGCTTCAAGAGTTGGAATTGTCAAATCTAGGCAACATATACAACTACTAAAAATAAAGTAAAATAGACTCTTTAGTATTATAGAAACGAAGAAGAAGTCATAAGCCGGAGATGTAATAGATTAATATAGAAGTCCAAAAAGGACGGCCTTTATTTTTTCATTGTTGGATACAACTAAAAAAATCAATCAATGTAAATTTATACAATCAATCAATGTAAATTTATACACCCCATGACTTATGATAAGACACAGTTTTACCTAACTCAACAAATAACCTTCAAATATGGTTCATCAGTTTTTCTGTTTTTTTTTTTTCTATTAGAACTTATTTGGAAGTTAGAAGTAGGAAAAGAGAATGAGAGCTGAACCTAATTCTAAGACTGTATGAACAACGGTCTAAATGCATTAATCTGGAAGGCTTCAAGCATTATGTAAAGCTACAAACATTTTTGTTTCTTTTTTGAAGAGAGTAAATTTGTCCTATGATTTCTTGAAGTCAAAGTTCATCTAATGGTGTTATAAAACATTTAAAAAAAAAAGAAACTATAAGTAATTCCCTTGATTTTTGGTGGATTAATTTAATTTAAATACCATGACCATTTAAATACATGCAAGAGCAAAAACAAAAAGGGAAAATGGCTAATTTCATCCTTAAACATTTTCATTAGTGTCAATTTAGTCCCTAACTTTTATTCCTAACCAATTTGATATGTGAACTTATTTTGCGGTTCCAATTAAGAACCTCCATGGTGGCGCCACCATCTAAAGCTGATCTAACTCCTAATTGACCAACTAAACAAGGGTGTTTTGGGAATGCTACTTATGAAGCTTTAATAAATCAAGTATATCATATAAAAAACCACAAGATTATACTTTAAAAAAGTTTTATATATGGTGACTTTTTACATGATTTAAAAATTGTATCTGGTGATTTTTTACACGATTTACTTGTTTTATTATAGGCATGTAAGTGGTGTTCCCATAATACCCCCATTTAATTAGTCAATTAGGAGTCAGATCGGTTTTAGACAGTGATACCACCGCAAAGGTCCTCATTTGGAATTGCAAAATAAATTCAAATATTAAATTGGTTAGAAATAAAAGTTAGGGATTAAATCGGTACTAGTAATAAAATTTAGGGATGAAATTGGCTATTTTTCCAAACAAAAATGTGTGATAATAGTTTTTTTCTTCCCGTCAGCTACTTTGCGATTATAGACTGTGGGAGAAGAAAACTTGACCAAAAGCAGAAGGTTTGACTGTCTTTTTTTTTTTTGATGTATTTTAGAATGAAATGACTTGACTTTGTAATTGCGTATAATGTGATTAGATTCGGTAAGGATGAAGTAAAATAGTGAATTGAAAGGATGATGATTCAGCTGGCTTGACTTTGTCTTTGAGTATGGAAGTTCATTTAATAAGTCATTAGCCGATCACACAGGATAATTATAGGCATGGATATACGATTTCAATAAATTAATGATAAAGAGGCTAATTATGAAATAAGAATTTAAAAATGTTTCTTTCCTTTGAAAGTACGGCTACTCTTGATTTTTTGTTTTTTAATAGTAAGTCTTGGTTATTTTTTAGGCTTAACATTCACATGCTGTAATTGAGTTGAGTTAAACTCAAATAATGCACTACTCAAACTCGACTAATTAATAAACTCAACCTTGATGCTCTTGAGCTCATCGAAATCTTGAAAGTCGAGTTGATCTCGAACTCTGCCTTACTCGAACTCGATCTCAAGTTCGATCAAATCAAGTATAGTTAACTTTAATTCGAGTTCAATCTAGCTTAATTGATCCTAATCGAGTTTAAGTAATATAAATTAATATTTTATATAATTTAAACTAGGAACAAGATAGATATTTCACACTAGTAAATTGAAAAATTAAAAAAAAAAACGTATGTACGTGAAACTCGATTGATCTCGATTATGTTCGATAAGCTTTTGAGTTTTACATATTAAGCTTGAGTTCAAAATCATCAAGCAGTTTGAGTCGCTCAAGTTTGAGCTCAAACTTGAGTGACACGAGCTCAAACTTGAGTTTTGACCTAGTAAAGTCGCGAGTTATTCGATTAAACTCACCTTATTTGCACACTTAAAAACCAATGGTATAAAAGATAAAATGAATGGGAGAGAATATGAAAATCAAATATAAATGTGGAATGTGAATGATGCACTTCAGCCACAATAAAGACTAAGGTTTTTTATCATATTTAAACTGTGCACTCAAGGGTAAGAGATCTTCTTGAAAATTTGACATCAGTTAGAATGAAAATTTGATTTTAGATTCCTAACTCGCTCGAGTACGATTTAAATTTGATCTGTACCTTTAGTTTTATAAATAAGGCTAAATGGCATCGTTCCTATTTCACATTTAGGATTGATTTTTAGATTTTTTTCAATTTTATTTTTCCTTTCATATCATAAGTTTCCATTAAAGATTATATGCTCTTCAAAAGAGCATAATTGGAAAGAAATTTTCAAATTTCAGCCAATGAAGGTATAACAATCTATCATTTTTATAGCTGCAGGGTGAATTGGTCATTACAACGGACTTGAGACATATTAGTTTAAGATTAGATTTTCTGATAATATAGTAGTTTGAAATATAGTAGGTTTAAGGTTAAATTTTCTATTGATATTTGTAAACGTTTTGTGAAAAATTAATTTATAATGTAAAATCAGGTCAGTTGGCTATTCTAATTAGATCTCTGGAAAGGTATTGTCTGGGACTTGATTTTTCTTATTTTCTAGGATACAACCGATTTTACTTGTGGCTTTGAAATCAAAGTCTACTAATTACTTACTGTCAAATCTTATCATCAATTACAATTTATTTTGTTAGCAACCAAAAAGACAAGAAAATTACATTTTTACGCAAGTGGTTTAAGAGGGATGCTGTTTGTGTAGATATAAGTCCCAAACGATCATATGAATGTAGAGGAAGAAACTGCCACAAATTCTATTTGATGGCCTAATGTTCCTCAAAGTTAATATGGCCATTTCAATCTTGAGCAGCAAAACTGTTGATCCTTTCAAAGCATTGGCTTCATCTGCATCTGATTTATACCTGTACCATGAAGCCCAATAGAGATAGTTAACAAAGTTCACAAAACTTAGGATGGCTAGGAACCAGTAGAACAGCTCCAACTTATTGTGGTTTAAATCTGCTGCCTCGTACGATCCCGGTTTATTTGGAGTAACCTTCTTGGTAAATGGCATTCACTACGTTGATGAAACCTACTCAAGAAGCATCCAAATGAGTAGGGGTGGCAATCGGGTCAAAACGGGTTAACGGATCAGGTCAAGATCCGGGTATAACAGGAGACCCGCTGACACGAACACGACCCACCAACTCGCGATAGGTTAACATGCTTGACCCGACACTAAATTTTCAGGTTGGCGGGTCACCCGAATGACCCGAAACATAATTCTAATTTATTAATCTACCGCTATAATTTCTAATAGAACCAATTCCACACAAGAATAGTTACGTGATCAAGTAATAAAAATCTCAATAAAATAATCTCAAACTAGATCTGAAATAAATTAAAACACCGTAAAAGTGTTTTATTCCAAACCAAATCTAAAATAAATTAAAACACTTTAAAAGTAGAAAATAATGTAATACATCATTTTTCCAACCATAACAATTTCAAGTTCACACAGGTTAAACAAATTCATTTAAACTGAAGTGGTTAATGCCTTTGGAAAAAAAAAAGAATAACTTAGTTTAGTTAGATACAAATTTTTTATATTTATTAAATTATTTTTAATTCATAAACCGGTTATCAGGTCAATCGTGGATAACTTGAATTCAACCTGTTTTCTTTTCAGGTTCATCAGGTTGGATCAGATTCTAACGTAAATCTGCGAAACCTCAACCAAAACTCATTAATTTTGTGTTAGATTCATGTCGTGTTTCATATCAGAAATTGCCACTCCTACAAATGAGAGTGATAAAGGTGCAAATGGAAGTTGCGAGAGATCTCATCCATTTGGGAGCCTCCCTGTAAAAAAATTCCAGGAGTCCAACCACTGAAAACATCTCACCAGTGCCCAAGCTCCATATGGAAAGAGAGCAAGAAAAGACTGATTGGCTTCAGCGGATCCTTCAGCTGTTGATGCCTTCTTTTTTCCTCAATCAATCCAGCTATACCCATTGAGCTGATCGAGAGTACGAAACTGATGCCTACACGTTGTGATCCCTGTTGGGTGACCAGTGAATTTTCGAGCCAGTGGAACGATCAAAAACTCGTAGATTGGAACAAGAATGGCCATGAAAAGCAGAGGAATCACTGGATTTGAAGCAAATGGAATCTTTAGAGATCCTACGTGAGTATTCATGCAGTACCCTTGAAGAACTGAATATGTCTGCAACTGTGCCATGCACGTAATCATTATAACTGTACTAAAAAGTATTGTGAGCATTCTGATGAGAATTTTGACTTCTTCTACTTGTGTTACTGTGCATACTTTCCAAGGCTCTGGAGCCACCCCTTCTCGAACTCTAGCAGCTTTGTCTAGCAACCTGTTTAATAGTTGAGATTGTTTCAAGAACAGGTTATTTCAAGATTTTCCCCTAGTCCAAGTTTCATCAATCTGATTTACTGCGACGGAAAAGAACAACCAATCATATCTGGCGCAACTGAAATTCTTGTAATTGTTTAATTACCTGTATTGGTTAGTGCACCAATTGCATCTTTATCATCTATCTCATATTAGCTCTTCGGGATTTTCGGGTAACCTTAAATTTCTGTTTCGAATTGCAGCAACTACAACCTGGAAACAAGTTCACCATAAATCAAGAACATGTATACTAATAAATAATAATAGATATTGCAATGGGAAATTCAAGAACCATGCTCACACTTCTTTTTCCTATCTAATCAGTCAATGAGGGGCACAATTAGTATTGAAGGACACTATAGGCAAAACACAATTGAGAAATAATTTCCATCCATACAATGCACCAAAGGCGTCGCTGTATGGAATTAATCGTTGATGTGAAATTACGATGCTACCCACACAATCATGGTGCCAATGATGGACAAAATTCATTGTTCATTTCCTCATCCTCACGTTTATATTCTTAGTATTATATATATAATATATTTATATTTTGGTATATATAATTCTATATTCAAATATATAATTACTAAATACTAATATTTACGTGTCAAAATGTATCAATATATATTAGAAATATTAAATATACAGAAACAATAAAACATATCAGAAGATTTAAACAGAACAGAATGACAATGAAAGCCCTATGCCCTAATTTCATTTCCCCTCTGGTTCTGCTTTCTTCCCTCACCAATAGCTGTGTGCCTCTGCTCTCCAATCTCCACTTGAGCCTCACGTCTTAAATCTATCCTAACAAAATCTAAGAAATTCAATGTGTCAATATCATCAAACTAGCAGCATCAACAGCAGAACTGATCGACGTTTTGAATGCTATCCAAAGCTCATTAAACAATTGTTCCTCGTCTTAAATCCAAAACTAGAGGCAACGTAACTATTTCCAAAACCCTTTCTTTACGTTATTTTTTCTAGGGTAATTTTATGTTTCTTTTTTTGGGTACTTTTTTGTGCTTTTTTCTTGATGTAATTAAACTCATACACAAGCATCTATATGTGATTACAAGGAAAATTTATACGAAAAGGAGAAAACTAAGAAAAAGCATGCTTAGAATTAGAAGTAGTCCCCAAATAAATGTTGTCCATTTACCCAAGTAGCCTTTTCCTTTTTGTTGCGCCCAAGGGAGGAGCGAAGGGGGGGCCAGGGGGGGCGGTTTCCAATTGTTAAAAAAAAATTTCTAAGTAAAAAATTTTTATTATTATGTTTTTCCCCTCCAAAAATTGATCAAAAAATTCACTTTGCCCCCCAAGGGCCCAAACAATAATGTTTGAAAGTTATTTGGATTTGGTCCAAATAACAGAGAATTGCCACTATTTTCTTAACGGAGAATAACAGACTTGGTCCAAATAACTTACCTACTATTTTCTGAACTTCACAATTGCCGTTTTTCACCAATTCACCTCTTATTTCCTTATTACAGAAAAGCCTCAACTCTCAACTCCCAACTTCAATTCCCTCTTCGATCTCCATTTTTTTTTTCATTTCAAAATACAAGCTAATACTCTATGGCAGAGAATTGTAACTCCTCAGTTCTCACCCGAATTTTTCTGCAAAAGTTGAAACGCGCGGCTTTGAAACTGGATGTACCAAAAGGTCTGAAATTTCAAGCTATTACCATTTACCAGGTTAGTTTGACATTGCATTTATTTAGTGAAATGTGGGTGTAAAAAGTTCGCCAGCCAGTTGTTTGATGAATTGCTCGAGAGGGACTTGTATTGTTTTTCGTATTTGGCCTTCTGAATTCGGGTGATAAGCATTTATTTTAGTTGATTCCGAGACTGGTTTCCTTTTCCAATTTTCATACTAATTTTATTTTGAGGATCCTGTTGGCTTCCTTGGGTGATGGCCGGGCTTTTCATTCAAGCTGAATGGCCGAAATTTGTAAGGGAATTAGGGAAACCAGTCTTTTGCATTGGTCAAATTCCCATCTCTATAGGCCATAACCAGCATTTCTCAATCAATTTTATTTCGATTACAGGTTGTTGTTTTGTTGCAAATATAGTGGTAATGGCCAACAGGACAATTGATTCTTTTTTCAAGAAAAGACGTCTAGAACCAAGTGGAAGTGGTGAAACTCCTTGTCCTCTTCGTGATTCTTCTCCTAAGCATCAAACAAAGAAATTTTGTAGAGCTGAATCATTAGAGTTTGATATTTCATCCATAGAACGTGATCCTGGAAAGCGAAAATCCATTTGGGAATATCTAGAGCATCAAAGGGATGAGGTACGGAGAGCATATATTAAGTTTGGGCCATACCAACCTGAACTTCCGATTGAATCAATGGTTGTTGACAAGAAGGGCCGACGTTTCCTTTTCTTTTGGTATAAATTGTTTCCAGATTGGTTGGAATTTTCTCCAACAAAGAATGCTGCCTTTTGTCTTCCTTGCTCACTTTTTTCCAAGCCAACAGACCGTTTTGGATCAATGGCCTTCGCAACTAGTGGATTTAGATCATGGAAGAAGGTAAATGATGGAAAAAATTGTGCTTTTTTAAATCACATTGGAAAAGATCCTAACTCATCACATAAAGTGGCAATGCAATACTATCATGATTTGGGAAACTCATTGCAACATCTTGATAAAATTATTGAGAAGCAAAATTCTGAGCAGGTTGCAAAAAATCGGTTGCAACTTCAAGTTTCCATAGATGCTGCAAAATGGTATGCATTTCAAGCAGTGGCTTTTAGGGGTCATGATGAAAGTTTAGATTCTAACAATCGAGGTAATTTTATTGAGTTGATCAAGCATGTGTCTTCTTATAATGAAAAAGTGGCTGCTGTGGTCCTGGATAATGCTCCTCGAAATGCATCTTATACTTCTCCTACGATCCAAAAGAAGATATTGTCCATTTGGTCGAGCAAGATACAAAAGTATATTCGAGAGGAGATTAGTGATTCAAAATTTTCTATACTTGTTGATGAGGCTCAAGATAGATAAAAAAGAGAGCAAATGGCTATTGTTCTTAGATTTGTGGACAAGCAAGACTATATTCGAGAGAGATTTTTTGACATTGTTCATGTGCACGAAACCAATTCCTTGACTTTGAAGAAGGAGATATGTGATGTCCTTTCTCGCCATAATCTTCGTGTGCAAAACATTCGTGGCCAAGGATATGATGGAGCTAGTAACATGCGTGGAGAATGGAATGGACTACAAGCATTATTTATTCAAGAGTGCCGTTATGCATATTATATTCACTGTTTTGCTCATCGACTGCAATTAACATTGGTGGCAACATCTCAAGAGGTAATTCCTGTGGAACAATTCTTTACATACTTATCTCTTCTTATAAATTTAATTTCATCTTCTTGCAAACGTGTGGACCAACTGAGAGTTGCTAGAGCTGCTAGAATTGCTGAATTGATTGCTATTGATGAACTTGAGACTGGTAGGGATCAGAATCAGATTGGTACCTTAAAACGGCCAGGGACTACAAGATGGGGGTCTCATTTTAGTTCTATCTGTAGCTTATTCACAGAATATGAAGACGTTTGCTCTGTCCTAATTGATGTTATCAATTATGGAAATACATCAACTCAAAGAAGTGAAACTAACAGAGTTTACGATTTCATGACATCCTTTGATTTTGTTCTTGTTATGCATATGATGAGGGACATTTTAGAATTTGCACAAGTACTTTCTCAAGTTTTACAATGCAAATCTCAAGATATTTTTAATGCCCTTAAATTGGTTTCAGTAACAAAGGATCGACTTCAAAGTTACAGGGATAATGGATGGAATGCATTGTTCACCAACGTAAAGACATTTTGTGATGCACGAAATATAGAGATGTCTGATATGAATGTCATTTATAAAGCAGGTCAAGGAAGAATTCGAAAACAAAATGATCCAATTACCATGGAGCATCACTACAGGATTGATGTGTTTTTGGCAACGGTTGATTCTCAAATACTTGAAATGAAAAATAGGTTTAAGGAAGATGTAATAGAGTTGCTTATTCTTAGTTCAGCATTGCACCCCAAAGATAATTTCAGGCTTTCAATATTGAACAAATTTGTCAACTTGCAAACAAGGTTTATTCAGCTGACTTCACAGATCAAGAGAAGTTACACTTAAGAACTCAATTAGAGCTTTTCCAGATTGAGTTTTCTTGTAATTCTCAGCTTCAAAATTTGTCATCACTTTAGGAGTTGTGCCAAGTGTTAGCAAAGACAAGAAAGTCAATGTGCTATACTCTTATTGATAGATTGATTCGTCTTATTTTGACTCTTCCTGTTTTAACAGTTACAACAGAGCGTGCATTTTCTGCTATGAAAATCATCAAGACTTGTTTGCGTTCTAGGATGGAGGAAGACTTTCTTGCTAACTCTATGATAATGTATATTGAGAAAGAAATTGCTAGAACTTTTGATATAAATTCAATCATTGATGACTTTGATAAAATTAAAAGTCGTCGTGCACAATTTCATATGTCCCACACAGTCAAATAGATTTGTAAATATGATGATATTTTTGTATATGTGAAGCGTATAAGTAATTTTCATTCTATATAAGGTTGTTTCTAATCTTGTGGTATATATGTTCACATTATTTTTTTTGTAAATATATTTTACTTTCATTGCTATAGACTCGCCCTCCCCCATATAATGGGTACAGGAGATAAAACTCGTGACACAATTTTCTTTCTTATAAAGGAATTAATGGGACATTTAAGCTAAAGATCTATAATCACCAATTTCTCATATTCAGAAAATGACTCTTCTAATATAAGCAGGCAAATGAACTAGTTTATTTTCTAATTTGCTAAATAAGATACAATTTTAAATGATATGGTTCACAACACATATAGGGTAAGGGAATAATATAAGAGAAAATATCGTACAAATGAGAAAAGATCTTAAAATAGAAAAATATGCATGAAATGGAATGAATAGCACACAATACATGAATCTAGCACGTGAATGATCTAAAGGTCTAGCGTTGGACTAGCCCATTTTTAGAAATTCTCACTAGTATTGGACTAATAAGAAAGCGGAGGGAGAAACCACAAACTAGCGTTGGACTAGTGTGGTGACATCATGCATTCATAATACATAATAAACAAATAAAGTATGAATTAAAAACAAGTAAACATATAAGAACATATAGCACATAACACATAAGAATAATATTTAGATGCAAAATCCTAAGAAAAGCGGGTAAAACACATAAGCACATAAACACATAAACACACGAAACCTATCTATTATAATGGGAGATCTAACTACAATCTAAAATGGGACAAAAATATAATAAAATAAATCTATCTATCCTATCTATTACATTAGTCTATCTAATTACAAGTTTTGCAAAAATATTATTTATCTATTACATGTTGAGGTATTTAAGTACCTCTCCAAATAATTATAAAATTAACTAAAATAAACATTAAAAATTGAATAAATATTTAAATTAAATAAATAATAAAAACATGTAAAAATTATAAACATACAGGAGCACGTAGAAGCACATAAGAACATATAATCGAAATTTAAAGGATAATAGGGGTACCTTCGTTTTGAAGTGGTGACTAAATGAAGTAAGGATACACTATGTATAATCAAAACGACAAAAGGATTACGTCACCAATTTAATTGGAAATATAAAAATGTACAAGATTCACATTATCATGTTAAAAAACTACAAATAAATTCAAAACACTCAAAATTATAATTTAAATACATGCAAGAGAAGCATAATTAACAACTAAAGGAAGGGACCAATTATAATTGGGAATCAAAACTATTAGGGACTAAATTATAAAAATAAAAAATTTTTGGGGTCAAAATATAATTTTACAAAAAATTAGGGGTCAAAAATTAAATAAAGATAAAAGTTTAAGAATCAAAATGCAATTAAATTAAGTGTCTAAATGAAAGAAATCAAAATTTTTTGGACTGCAATAAAATTACTCAAAAATCAGGGGCTTGCAAATTCAATTTTAGATTTGGGCAAAATGTGAAGACAACAAATTGGATCATTATTCTTCTTTATCACTTGAGCCGGACTACTCTTTCCCAAAAGAAAAAAGCGGGCTAATTCATAAAAAAAAAAAAAGCAAGCCCAATTGAAACTTAAACAAACTCAAATATAATGGACACATTGGGCTTAAATTCAAAGCCCAGTCATAAACCCACAAAAATTAAACACAAGCCCAACTAATCAAGCCCATACGAAATGAAAGACACAAGCCCATTCTTTTTTCTTTCTTTTCTTTCTTTCCCTTTTTTTCTTCTTCTTTTCTAGTGGACTGAAGCTCCGGTGCCGACCTCCATGGTAGACGCCAATAGCAAAGCCACTGTCAGATAGCCGCCACTGGCAACCTCTCTGGTCGCAAAAAATCACTAAAATACATCTTTTCACTCAATTTTTTGCGTAGAATCCATTTCTGACCTTAATTTTTACAAAAAACGAACGAAAATGCTCAAAAGTGCAAATTACAACTAATTTTGTGTTTTTTAAAATCATTCAAATCTTCACCAAAACCATAAAATTTACACCAAAACTCTCTTTGCGATTTCTACAATCCAACTATGACCTTAAATCAACAAAAAAACGACCCAATTTAATTCGGTTTTTCCTTTTGGCATTTTTTCAAACACTTTATATGCATAAACAAAACCCATTTATCTTCCCTTAATCTTGTTATATGACTTGCCCAAAATCCCAACAACGCAACAACAACAACATCAAACCAGCAAAAGCAAGAGAAAAATAAGTAACAAAACATGTATTTAATATGATTAAAAAGCTGAAAAATACCTCAATGAAAGTGGTTGTGCCTTGGCTAAAATTTTTTGGTGAAATTCCATGCTTCAATCATCAAACCACCTAACCCCCTTTTTTATGTTTGATTTGTAGAAGAAAATGCGTAGAGGGAGGGAGTGAGAGAGCCAAGAGAAAGTTTAGGAGATTGAGGAGAAAATGTGGCCTAGTTTAGTGTTGTGTGTGTGTGTGAGAAATTGAGAAGGAGGATGGGTTGAGAGAGAGTGAGGGAAGGAGTGTTAGTGTGTTGTGTCTTGAGAAAACCAAAAAAAGGATTGAGATAGGAAAAGAAGAAAAAATGTTGGGGTGGGTGTTAGATTTGGTTTGTAATAATGGATTTTGTACCAAAATAGAAAAAGAAAGAGAAATGGAAGATTGAGTATTAAATTGGGCCAATAGTGTATTTGGTGGAAAAAAATGATTAGAGGGTAATTTTTTCTTTTTCTTGATTTTCTTTTCTTTTTTTATTTTTTTCTCTTTCAAATAAATCGACAAACAAGAAAATTCACATTAAAATGTATAAAATTAAAAGACCCATTAAATATATAAAAATTCAAGAAAATATTAAAATTGACAAAAATTTGGTGTCTACACTTTTGCTTTGAGAAAAAATTCTGATTAGTAGTCTAAGTGCTAGAGAAAATGCTTTTTGTCCTTTTTTCCATTCCTTGTATGCAACATAATTACCCCTCCAAAAGCGAGTTATGAGGATTTGATCAGTGTTAAAGCTTAAATTAGAAAAGGAAAAAATTGAATCAATCTGGATTATATTGGACTAATTTCAAGTTTCTAAATCAAGCTAGATTTTGATAAACTTGTACAAAAATCTGGTGACTGTGAATAAAGGGATTGGACAAATCTTAGTAGGAGCAAATTGAGAAGGCTATAGAGAAGTTCCAACCTTTGAAGATGTATTAACTGTTGATTATGTTTTATTCATTATTTTCAGAACTGGATCGGATCGGCCAGTTTGATCGATTCAACTATGAATTAGCCATGACTTCAGTCCAGTCAAGCACTAAAGCTGCGAAGTAACATAAAATCGTCAAGAACAGTCAACCTTATGATCCGAAAAAAATTGGATGAACCATTAACCAACGATATTTGAGTTTTCTATATAATCCTTAATAAAAACAAATTAAACCATACTATATTGAACGAAGCCCTAATGCTCCCCAACTTCAGTGAAATTGCCGTTGTCCTCTCTTTCTTACTCCTTTCTCTTCCTTTGGCTTCAAGGCCTTGATAGAGTCTTTCCTATCCTTCCAGCCCTAAATCTACGACTCTAGAGCCCTACAAGTTCTCAAATTGCACTCTAATCTTGAATTGGCATGCGAGTAAAGTAGTGAAAATTCTTTTTTCTTTTACCAAATTCAGGATTTTTTCCTTTTATGCAAATCCGGGACCATGGTTCCTTTTACAAATTCTATCTACATGTTATATCTTAATGCTAATTAATTTCAATTTATTTTTCTTTCTTCTAGTGCTTGTCTTTCATTTTTTTTGGGTTTTGCGTCATTATTATCTGTTTGTGTTTCTAGTGTTTACTACTTCACTGCTGAAATTCTTGTAACTTTACTACTATGAATTTATACTTTGAATTGGGATGATATTTTGATGTTGGATTTATGTAAAGTTCAACCTTAATTTTGCCCTCAATGAACTTGTCACTTTTTTGGTCTTACACCTTGACTAGACTATTGATCAAACAGAGTAGCTCACGAGCTGAGCTCGACCCAGCTCGTTAGGAGCTTGACTTGGCTCATTTATCTCATTAAACGAGTTGAACTTGAATTGAAAATATACTCATTTAGTAAACGAGTCAAGTCGAGCTCTACTAGCTCGAAATTTAGAGGCTTTAGTGTCATGTTATTAGGTATCTTGTAATAACACCCTAAAAATTTCCTAAATCGCAAAGGAAATTTCCCATTGCTCCAGTTTTCTTTCCTTTTCCGCAGCCGTCACTTTCATCACCCAAACTACCCTACCACCATCCACCGGTCACCTCACCACCATAAACTAGTTAGACAGTCATCTAACCACCGTCCATTGGGTAACTGTAGCTTACCACCATTTGCTTTGCAGTGAGTCCGTGACCCATCTACTGCCACCATTGAAGGAAACAAACCACACATGCATCCATCGGTTGTCACAGAACCACCTCGATAAAGCCAGTGGCTGCTACCATATCATTAACTGTGTAATCTGGTCAGAAATATTAACCCCTTCACCCCTATTTGTGGCCTTTTGCATAGTTTTTTTTGCTTTAGAATCTGTTTTGAACTACTTGATGCTTAATTGTTATGGCAATGTTTCAAATTTGTAATTGACATGAACTTAAGTTATTTTAGACTTTAGATTGACTACTTTGAATGTAGAAACTTGGATTTAATAGAGGCATTGTACCAATCAATTTTGTATTGTGAATTTGTGATTTCTGCATCTATTTCAAATGTAGATCTAGTTGTGAAATTTTCTGAAAAATTTGTTAACAGGTTGAGACTTGGTTGTTAATAGGTTCAAGTGTTCGAGCACTAGTCTCGAGCTCACTCGAGATCATTAAGCTTGGCTCGCTTTTGCAACTCGAGTTTGAGTTCAAATTCGAGTTTGAAGCTGAGTTTGACGGGTCGATGTTGAACATCTTTTGAAGCTCGAACTACTAATCAAGTAAGCTCGAGTCTAGCTCGATAAAGGTTCGAGTCGAGTTCAATCATTGGATGCTCGAGATTGGCTTGACTCGATTAAGAACACTAACCTTGATGGCAAATTAAATTGGAACATTTTTTTTTCAAGTGAACTAGATAAGGAGATGAAGTTTGATAAACTGGTGCAGTAATCATGTAAAAGATGTATATTTAGCCACCAATTCAGAGCTTTTCTTACTAAAATATGTTTCCCTTAGTGGCTACATTAATCTGTTAGCTATCAATGTTATTGTCTTTCCCCTTTTTCTTTCCTTTTTAGCTTTATTTTGTTAGATGGAGTACAACCACCAACAATCTACTATTGTTTAAAGCAATGGTCCATAGCATACATAAAGTATGCATCATGACTTTATTATTAACCACAATTAGTCCATAGCATACATGAAGGTGGCAAACTTCACAGGAATGAAAAACCTTACAAATCATACCTGGGGATACCCAAGAAATCTAGTAGTGACAAAACTAGGACCAAACCTGTTCCAGTTTCAACTGTAAAGAGAAAAGGACAGAGCAAAAATCTTGAAGGGAGGTCCATGGATAATGGACAACCAGATCCTAGTTATAAAGAGTGGAAACAAATTTGGAACCTTGACCACTTCAGGTTTGCACACCTATGGATACAAATTTGGAAACCTCCCCGTTCATTGGATGTGCAGAGCAGTTGGGTTTTAAACTTGGAAAAATTTTTAACTCAGTGAGGGAAGTGATAATCCCAACGGGAGAGGGGGAAAGAGGGTAGACATATGAAGATATTAGTTGAAGTGGATGTTTTCCAATCATTAGTGAGAGGAACTTCAGTGAAACTGGATGGAGAGAATACATGGGTAGAATTTAGATATGAACGGTGTCCGGATTTCTACTATAACTGTGGGATTATAGGACATGGGGATAAATCTTGTAATGGAGGAAGTGGGATGGACAACATAATAGGGAAGGACAGTTTGGAGCTTGGCTGCGAGCGGGAAATATAATGACATCCCCTTTGAGAACTTGGAAAAGACCTAGCAAAGAAGATGTCAGAGTCAAGTTGTAGCAATGAAGGTCAAAAGCATGGCAGAAACAATAGCAGAGAAACAATATAGCCAAAGCCCAAGCACCAATGATCCAATGATGAGTAAAGGAAAGGATAAGAAGAACAAAAACAAAGACCAGAGAAAGATTGAGAATGAGATAAGGTGGATGGAATTTCTGAGAGAAAACATTGATTAGAACACCGAGAAGGAGAAGAAGGAAAAAGATAAAGAAAGAATGAAGCCAAAGTCCACAGTGATGGGGAGAAAACGAGAGGGGAAATGAAAGAACTGGTAGGACAGGAAGAAAGCAAAGGAAGTGGAGAGGACAACCAAGCATCAGACATGGTCATAGAAGAAAACTCAGGTAATGAAATGATAAATAAGAATGTTGGGAGTAGCGTCACCTAGCACTTGAGAACAACAGCATGAAAGAAGACAAGAAACAAGACAGGAGAGTGTTAAGAACTAGTCGTGCTTCCCTACAGGACATTACCAACAGAGAAAGTACAGGGAGGCAAGGAGGGAAAAGAAAGTTACCTGCGTATCAACAAGGTCCTGACCCAATGGAGGAGGATACAATGGATGTTCCAAAGCAGAAACTTCTAAGGATAGAAAGGTCTACCATTCACAGTACAGGGGAATTGGAGGCTAACCCCTTGGCGCCTCCATTGTTTAAATGAAGGTTGTAGTGTGGAATTGTCGAGGTACAGGTGGCCCCTTGACAATTCCCGAATTAAATGAGGTTTTGAACCTCCACTCTCCTAGGATAGTTTTTTTGAGTGAGACAAAAAATCAGGAAAAGTTCATGAAACAAGTACAAAAAAGAATAAAATTTGATAACAGCTTTGTGGTGAGCTCAAAGGGAAGAGCAGGTGGCCTAGCCCTATTTTGGAGGATGAAGTAAATTTGCATGAGTGAATGAAACAGATTGGTACATAGAAGCGAGAGTAACAGACCAGAGGGATAATAGTCATTGGTGGTTGATAGGTGTTATGCAATTATAGAGGAAAGTTTTAGGAAAGAACAGTGGAAGTATATTGAGAATAATAATAGGGATTGAGGTGAGACCTAGATTTTAGTGGGGGATTTTTAATGACATGTGTTCTAATGGGGAAAATGGGGAGAAAGTGATAGGCCAGAGGGAAGTTTTAGGCATTTCAATTCCTTCATTAAAGGAATGACGTAGTTGATGTAGGTTTCATAGGAGTTCCTTGGACATGGTGCAATTCTGAGGAGGGGTGGGAGAAGTAAGGGAAAGGTTGGATAGGCGTTTGGGAAGTGTGACTTGGGTTCAGAAATTTGATAAAGCAACATGTGAACATGTGGGAAAAGGAAGCTTCTGATCACTATCTTTTGATACTGGATACGAATCCACATAACAGAAAAGTGAAGTGAAGGTTTTACTTTGATCAAAGATGGGCCAAGTGTAGACACCAAATTTTTGTCAATTTTTAATATTTTCTTGAATTTTTTTCTATTTAATGAGTTATTTATTTATTACATTTTAATGTGTATTTTCTCATTTTTACAGGTTTGTCTTAGGAAAAAAAAAAAACAAAACACAAAACAAAACAAAACAAAACAAAAAAAGAAAATCAGGAAATCAAAAATCATCTTAATCATTTTGTTTCACCAAAACCACTATTAACCCATTTTTACACTCCATTCTCATGGACCTTTTCTTCTCATTTTGGTGAAAATCCATCATGTTATCTCAAGGATCCTTCTTGTCATTTGGTGAGATAATCATTTTTGGCAACCAAATTCCATTGACTTTTTGGACATCCCTCTCGGCTCTCTCTTGGCTTGGGACAGGAAGAACTCTCCACTTTCTTAATTTAACTCTCTCGGTCCTTTCTTTCTTTTCCTCTCCAGCCTAGACAGAAAAGAGAACCAAACACTCCAACTCTCACATCCCTCTCGGCTCTCTCCCTCAAAAGACAAGAACAAGAAAACAAACACAAAAAAACTCCACTTTTTGGCTAAAAAAGACAGCTCTCGGTCCTCTCTCTTTCTTTCCAAGAAAAACTAGCAGATTTTCTCCTCATCTCCGTCAATCTTCTCTCGGCTCCATCTCTGGCTCTCTCAATCTCACATGCACCTGTCCTCGGAGCAAAGAAAGGTGAAGGAAGGAAATGAAAACAACAAGCAATTGGGCTGTGAGGTGCTGGATTTCCTTCAAAAATTTGACCGAAGAAGCTCTTGCTTGAGTTGAGGTATTTTTCCAGCTTTATTAACGATGTCAAACCCATATTTTATCGTTTAATTTTCTGGCTTTTGCTGTCTTTTATTGATGTTTGTTGTGTTGTTCAAAATTTGGGAAATGGCTTGAGTTAGATTAAGAAAAAGGAAATAGTTTTTGTATGTGCATGCTAGGTGTTTGAAAAAATGCCTAAATCAAAAACCGAATTAAAGTACCCATTATTGTGTATTTTGTTTGTTAAAATGGATGATTATGGTTAGTGCAAGGCCTGAAAACGTGGGTTGCTCACATATTTTGGGAGTTTTGAACTTTAGAAGCATGTGAATAATTTTTCTTCATTTTGGACTGTTTTATTTTAATTTTGTCATATTGTTGTTGTTTTATTGATTTCATCTCATAGTTATGTTGTAAAAATCATAAGGAGTGTTTTGGTAAATTTTATGATTTTTAGTGGTAGTTATAGTGTTTTAAAAATAAAATAAAATAAAAATTGGGCTTTTTTTTTTATTATTTTGCCACTTTTGGTTTATTTTTTGTAAAAATTAAGCTCAAAAATGGAATCTACGCGAAATTTTGAGTGGGAGGTGTTATTTTGGCAATTTTTCGCGACCGGAGGGGTCGTCGGCGACTGCCCGTGGCCGCCATGGCTGCCAGGTAAAGCTTCTGCAGCTGGCCGAAGAAGACGAAAAAGAAACGGATGGGAAGTGCAGGAAGAAGAAGGAAAAGAAAAGAAGGAAAGAAAAGAAAGAGAAGAAAAGGAAAATAGGTTGGGTTAATTTTTATTTTTTGGTGGGCTTATTTTTTATTTCGGTTGGGCTAGAAGGTCAGACCCATGCTTTATTTTGGTTGGGTTTGAGTGATAAAAGACGGGCTGGCCTGTGTGTTTTGTTTTGGACTTTCAGCTGGGCTTAAGTAGTGTTCAACCCAAAGAAATAAAATGATGGTCCGATGGCCTTTTTTCTTGCCCAAATCAGAAACGGATTTGCACTTTAGTCCCTGATCTTTGGAGTATTTTCACTGCGGCCCAGAACATTTTAAATTCCTTTCATGTAGGTCCTTAAAATAATTGCACTTTGGCCCCTGAATTTTATCTTTTATTTAATTTTGACCCCTAAACTTTGGAAAAATTATATTTTGACCCTAAAAGTTTTTTTTTTCGATTTTTGCAAATTAGTCCCTAGTGAATTTTGGCTCTTTTTATTATGATTGTTTCTTTTCTTTAATAGCTAATTGTGTTACTTTTGAATATATTTAACTTGTAATTTTCAGATGTTCTTAAATTTCTTTATGTTTGACATATTAGTGTGAGTCTAGTACTTTTATTATTATTATTTTTCAATTAAATTGGCGTCATGATTCTTTTGTTTATTTTGAGTACAAATAGGGCAATTTGATTCCATTTAGTCACCACTTCAAAAGGGAGGTACCTCTATTATTATTTCAATGTCAATTACGTGCTCTTATGTGCTCCTACGTGTTCCTATGTGTTTATATTTTTTATGCCTTTATTTATTTGATGTAAATGTTCATTCAAATTTTCTTATATTTGTTTAGTTAATTTTCATAATTATTTGAGAGACATTTAAATATCTCAAGAATGTAATAGATAGGATCACTAGATTTTGTTTTATTATATTTTCACATTTTAGATTGTAATTGGGTCCCCTATTGTAATAGATAGGGTAGATAGGATTTTTTATTTCCCTATTTTATATTGTAATTAGATTTCCCACTGTAATAGATAGGTCTTCGCGTGTTTATGTGGCTTATATGTTATGTGCTTATCCGCTTTTCTTAGGATTTTGCGTCTAAATATTATGTTTATGTGTTATGTGCTACGCGCTCTTACATGTTTATTTGTTTTAATTTATGCCTATTTGTCTTACTATATATTAAGAATACATGACGTCACCATACTAGTCCAACGCTAGTTGTGGCTTCTCCCTCCGTTTACTTACTAGTCCAACGCTACTAAGGACTTTTAGAAATGGGTTAGTCCAATGCTAGACCCTTAGATCGTTCGTGCGTTAGATTCATTTTTGTGTGATATTCATTACATTTTCATGCATATTTTATTTTTAGGATCTTTTCTCATTTGCATGATATTCCCTATTATATTATCCCCTATCCTCTATATGTGTTAATCATATCATTTAGAATTGCATTTCATTTTAAGAAATTGTAGAAATAAGTTAGTTCATTTGCTTGCTCATCTTAGGAGAATTATTCTTCAAACATGGGAAATGGGTGATTATAATTTCTTAGTTTAAATACCCCATTAATCCCTGTATAAGAAAGTTATGCCACGAGATTTTGCCTTCCATACCCATTATGTTGCATTCCCTGTTCTTTGGCCATTTATATCTATATCTATAATTTAATTTTCTTTTCTTTTTAATTTCATCATTCGCATAACTCGTGGACCCTTTCAAGGAATTATTTTGGCCTTCGCAATTAATGCGATTGGTATCAATTAAACCCTTGAATGGATATTTTGCCCCTTTCGATATTTTATAAATTTAGATTTGCATCCATGTAGAAAACATCCAAACGTGATAAAATTAAGGGTTAGATTAAGAAAATTTTGACTAAACCTCGCAACTAACTTAGATTAGGTTGAAAGGATGCCTTAGGTTTGAGTTAATCGAACATTTGCCTTCCCTTTCTTCAACCATGACTTTCGAACTTATTTTCTCTTGTTTTTCAAAGACCTGGAGTTGTCGAAAAGGGTTTTATTTTATTTTATTTTTATCAAAAATATTTGGGTGACTTGGTACACCAAAACTCAATACCAAGTGGCGACTCCTCTTTTTCTTAGAAACCCTTTTAGACTAAATTTTGGACCCAAACTGTTACATTCTTTAAAGTCTCATTCTAGGTCCTTTTTCACTTATTTTTAAATAAAATCACATATTTTATAAACACTATTTTTCCATCGCGAAAAATGGGGCGTGACACCAAGAACAAAGGAATAGATGAAGTGATAAAAAAAAGCTTAGGGAATGGAACAAGCTGGCTCATGGATGTTCAAAGTGGTAAGAAGCATAAAGGAATGTAGAATTGCTTTACTTGAATGGAACAAGAAAGTGAAGGGCAACACAAAAGCAAAGATCTAGGAAATAAAAGAGAAACTGAAAGCAGGGAAGCGACCCAGGTAGTAGAGGGGACATAGCAAACCTGAAAATGCAACTTAGCAGAGCATATAAAGAGGAGGAACTGTTCTGGAGTCAGAAGTCAAGGAGTAGATGGCTTAAATAAGGTGACAAGAACACAGCGTTTTGCCACATAAGTGTAATGACCAAGAGAAAAGAAACATAATTAGCTTGTTACAAAAATTGAATGGGGACTGGTGTAGAAATGAGCAGGAAATTAAAAAAGAATCGTGTATTCACTATAGGAACTTTTCACTCCTACAAAGCCTAGAGAATTTGATGAGATTCTGCTAGGAATACTAGCACTATTTCCAGTCTGATGAATGAGCAGTTAATTAAACAAGTAGAAAAGACGAAAATTCAACAAGCTTTGTTCTCTATGTTCCCAAACAAAGCCCCAGGTGTAGAATTGCTATGTCTCCCTTGTTTTTTCAAAACTATTGGCCCATTATTAAAGTTGATGTTATCAAAGCCATTAGTAGTTTTTTTCATAGTGGTAATTTGCTTAAATCTGTCAATGAGACCATCATATCTCTGATTCCCAAAATTGATAATCCAGTGAAGTTAACCAATTTCAGACCTATTAGCCTATTTACAGTACTGTATAAAGTCATATAAAAATACTGGCTAATAGACTGAAAGTGTATTAAAGCACTGTATTAGTTCCTCTCAATCTGTTTTTATCCCAGGGAGACAGATTCTGGATAACGTTATTATTGCTCATGAAATTTTACTTTTCCTGAAAAATAAGAGAAGAGGTAAGGTAGGCTTCATGACCTTAAAAACTTGACATATCTAAAGCCTATAATAGGGTAGAATAGAGATTTCTTGGGAGACTGATGATGCATATGGGATTTTGTCCCACTTTTGTTAAATGGATCATGGTTTGTATTTCCACTATTTCTTATTCCTTTAACCTGAATGGACAAAAAAATTAGGACATGTCACTCCTACAAGATGGCAACGTCAAGGTGACCCTCTATCCCCATATTTGTTCATTATATGTGCTGAAGGGCTGTCTAACTTACTCAAGAAAGTTGTGGAAACAAAAGAAATCACTGGCATAAAGATTTGTGAAGATAGCCCCATGGTCTTTCACTTGTTCTTTGGAGATGATTCTCTTTTGTATTGCAATGCAAGCAAGCAGGAAGCTATGAAGATGAAGGAGATCCTTGAACAATATGGACAAGTTTCTGGACAAGCTATTAATTTTGACAAATCAGCAATGTATTTCAGCAGGAACACTCCAAGCCATGTCAAGATTGGAGATAAGTGAAGCGTTGGACAACATGAGGGAGGCATCTAGTGGAAATACTTAAGCTTGCGAATGACTATAGGAGGTCGAAGAACTAGGTATTCGGATATCTTAAGAATAAAATCAATAGCAAGATGCAAGGGTGGAAGCAGAAGACTCTAAGTCAAGAAGGGAAAGAGATCTTGATCAAATCAATGCTCATGGCAATGCCAACGTATATTATGTCTTGTTTAAATTACCCAAAGGATTGTGCAAGGAAATCTGTTCTAGAATTGCTAGATTCTGGTGGGGGAATGGAGATAAGGACAACAAGATTCATTGGGTTAGTTGGAGAAAGCTCTCAGATGTCAAAGAGAAAGGGGGACTGAGCTTTAGAGATTAGGAAGCTTTCAATTTGGCTCTGCTTGCAAAGCAAATTTGGAGATTCCTTACAGCTCCAAATTTGTTAGTAAGCAGAGTATTGAAAGCTAAATATATGAGAGAGGATAGGTGGCTAGAGAAGAAACCTCCCAACTCTGCTTCTTGGTGTTGGAAAAGCATCCATAATGGTGGTGAACTACTACAAGAAGGACTATAAAAAAGAGTGGGAGATGGAAGGACAGCGGAAATCTGGCAGGATAAATGGGATTGGAGCAGAAAATGGAAAAGACTTAGCAACAAACTTGTCCACTGTCAGCAGAGGAATGTCAATGAGTTGATTGAGGGAGGGAAGTGGAACATAGATTGTCTACAGCAATGGTTTAGTGAACATGATATTCAACGCATTGTTAGTATACCCCTTAGTTTATACAGCATTAGAGGTAGACTTTTCTGGAAACACACCAAATCTAGGGTGTACACAGTAGAGTCAGGATATGCTATGGCCAAATTGGAGGCAGTTCCCCAGAACAAAACAAAGTAATCAGGAGCAGGAACTAGTTGGGATATCAGAAAACATACTGTATGGAAGAAGCTGTGGAACCTTAACTTGAAGATGAAGCTGAAACACTTTTTGTGGAGGAGCTTGCAGAACAGCTTACTAGTGAATGAATCCATATAAAGAAGAATAGGAAGGGGAAGCAGTATGTGCAACTGCTATGGAAAGGCAGCTGAAGCCACTGAGCATATATTTTTCTTATGCATAAAGGCCAAAATGATATGAAAAATAGCGCTTGTCAGGTGGGAGAGAGTAATTGAACTACAAAATAACCTGTGCAGATGGTGGGAAGCAGTGATGCAATCAGCCAATAAGGACCAAGGACGAGACAGAATCAACCTCACAGTAAACATTCTATGGCAAATTTGGAAGGCATGAAACAGTATGGTATTCCATTGGGAGAACAAGGAGGCAAAGCAGATTGTTGATAAAGCACAGCAAGAATGGATTGAGTATGAAAATGAAACAGTGGCAGATGCAGGAAACAAGGCCACTCCAGAAATTGGCAGGCAACAGCAAGATGGCTGGGAACTACCTAAGGAGAGAGTGATCAAAATAAATACAGATGTAGCAATATCAACCAAAATGGTAAGAACAGGTTTGGGGATCATAGCCAGGAACTGGTTGGGAAAGATTGTGAAAGTAAAAGGAATATCTGAACGCAAGAGAGGAGAAGCAAGCAAAGAAGAAACATTAGCTATTAGAAGTGCTCTAGTAATGGCAAAGAATGCAGGTTGGACTAATATTGAAGTCCAAACAGATTGCAAAGGTGTAGTGGACCAAATCAACACAGGCAATGTTCAGGACAACGACATAGAAATAGTTCTGGAGGACATTGGTAACCTTAGACAGGATTTTGAGTGTTGCAGATTCTCTTTTGTTCCTAGAGCTGGAAATGGTTGTAGCCATAGCTTGGCACAATTTGCTGTCAAACTAGTTAAAGATATCAAATGGGAAAATAACTTCCCAACATGGTTGATAGATCTAGCAAGAAAAGATATAGGGGTAGTTACCCTTTTTTGTAATTAGCTCTTGTATTATCAAGTGTTAATAGATATAAAATATTGACGTTTGTTGGAAAAAAAATTAGTCCATTGACTGTTGTGTTCTGATTAGCATTTCATTGACTAAATCATGTTATTTATTAGGCTTAAATTATAATTTGTATTGGCTAATAAACCATTTGGCATTAGATAATAGTTCCAATCTTGTAAGTTTTTAACATTGGTTTGAGCTTTTAAGTGTTCGTTGTACTTTCTTTTTTCTTTTATCCCTTTAAAGTTGCTTGAAATTTTGTTAAGTTAATTTTTTCTTTTTGGTTTCTTTTCTTTTTTGGATTGGGATGATACTTTTTTTTTCTTTGAAAATGTTGCTTGAAATTTCTTAATTTCTTAAGTTTAGTGAACATTTTAATGATGAAGTTGAAGTTAATTGTAAGCTGGCACCTTATCTTGATAGTGAAGACATTTAGATATTAGGATTCTCGGCATACACTAGAGTTGGTAGAGTTAGCAACATGATGATGGCAAATTTTTATGCTTATTTATAAGTTGGCAATTTGATTATGATAGTTATTTCTTGGAATTCCTTGAACATTTTGAAGATTGTTTGTGGAAATTATGATACAATATTTTTTTAGTTATTGTGTTCAGTTGCTTTTTTTTGGATTAGGAATTTGTAATCAATTTTTGATTCGTTTACTTCTTGTATTTAGTTGCTTTTTTGGACAAGGAAGTTGTGATCAATTTTTGAGTTGTTTGTGTAAATTATGGTTATGTGTTGGTGTTTACCATTTTCGGATCTTAGGGATCTTTGGATTTTTTAACCATATAACATTATTCGCCAAAAGAAAAAAGGATACAAAACTGATGAACCGATCAGTTGAACCGATCAAACCAGAAAATTGTGAACCGACCACATCTCTGGTTCACTTAGCCTTCGAGTTTAAAACATTGACTTTATTACTATTTTTCATATATTTTGAACAAATTAAATATAATTATTATTGAAAAATTTGTGGTATATATACTTTTTAATGAACTATTACTTTTTAATGTTGTGTATATTAAATTTGCTTTATAATTTAATAGTTATAGTAATTATATTAAAAAAATTAAGAAGTAATAGATGAGTTTTAATTAAACTTGAATTAGGCTCAAAATTAAAATATTTTATAAATTAAATATGAGTTTCATATTTATCAATCCAGGACTCGTAACCAAAGGTTAAAAGTATTACTATTAATTAGATGAGCTACAACATTCCAAATATAAAATAGGTACATTAAACAAATGTTAATGCCAAACCCAATAAATGTACGGTCTGTAAATCAGAGTATCAGGAAAGTTTACCGATCAAAGCTTTTGGCTTTTCACTTCACTCCACTTCACTTCCTTTATCTTACTGGAAAAAGCGGTTCTTTTTTGGTTTTGGATTTTGATCATATTCTCCATTGCCAAAACCTTCATCAAAATTAGAAAGCTTCGATTTTTATAGTGTAAGTATACCTCTGATCTTCTTCTCTTTCAACTATCACTTGGGTTTTTTCTGAAATTCTTTGGGTGAAGATGGTAATGTTTTGTTCTCTTGCTTCAATGGCATCTGCTTTCTGAGTTTTTCTTCTTTTTCTTTTAATTTTTTCTGGCTTGTTTTTGTTTGTGCCAAATTTGCAATGCAGTCAGTAATCACTAGTTGGAAAAAAATGTTTGTAACTTTAATCTACTATCTACGGAAAATTCTCTGCCTTCTTTTTTTAGTTTCATTTTATCTTTATATTGCTGCGGAAGCCTGAAAATGAGCAAAGAAATTTGGGGAAACTCTTTAAATATCATGCATGTTGATGGTTTTTCGTTTTCTTTTTGAGGAGTTTAACGTGTGGGGGCTTATGGTTGTCTGGGAAAGTAAAGCCGAAGACCTTGCATTGTTGCTTGTCCTAAGAAAAATGAGGCTGCTGTATTTTATTTTAAGGTTTTTTTTAGCACGTATTTTGATAATGTAAACTTGTTGCTTTGGGCTAGGAAAAGAAGGTACGGTTTTAGGACCCCTTTGAGGAAAAAGAGAATGCAAGACCAAGAAGCAAAAGAATAGAATAAAATAGCAACGGCTTCGGTTTCTTAGGACCTTCTTGAAGAAATGAACAATGCACAACCTGGGATCCTCAAAAGTTAATAAAATAGAACAGAGTCGGAAAATTTTGCTCCTAAATGTGTTTTCGTAGAGCTATATTTCAATATAAGTAGAAGGAAATAGAAGGAAAATTTTAGGTAAAAAAAAATTAGAGGGAAAAAAGATTTTGTTCTGACTACTGGTTGAAAGATTTTATTATAATAATTTGATTTTCAACTCTGCCCTGTGTTTTGTTAGTAGGAAGACCATATTTTGCGCAATTTGGCTGATTCTACTTCTGGTTGTGACATTAGAAATTTAATCATTGTGAATGCAGAATTTGACGTGCGCTTTTCTGATTTCTTTCTGCTTTGAATTATAACAGATTTTGATTCTAATGGATGTGCCTGACGCCAGAAAAGATCCAGGAATTGGGAGCAGCAAAGATAAGTTATCAGATGAAACTTTACTGATGGATATTGATGACATTGACTTTGATGATTTCGATGATATGCTGAATTCTGCCACCCTACAAGAATTGGGTGAAGATTTTTTGAAGAAATTTTGCAAGAAGGCAGCAACTGCCTTCTTTGAACAGTATGGTCTAATTAGTCATCAGATTAATTCATACAACAATTTTGTCAAGTATGGGATCCAAGAAGTGTTTGACTCTGTTGGAGAGATTGTGGTTGAGCCAGGGTTTGACCCTTCCAAGAGAGGTGACGGCGAATGGAAATATGCCTCCATAAAGTTTGGCAAGGTCATCCTTGATAAGCCAGACTTTTGGACAGGCGACAAGTTCTTTGGAGATGGTGGAAAAGAGTACCTGAAGTTTCTTCCTCGTCATGCTAGGCTTCAGAGCATGACTTATTCGGCTAGGATAAAAGTGGAGACTCATGTTCAGGTTAGTCATTCACTTGGGTGTTATAATTTAATTAACTCGGATCTAAATGTGGTGTGTAGAATTTCATTGCCTCTAGTTTACGCTGTTGATCTTCCATTTCATATGTGTTGGTAGAAGTTGGTACATGTATCTTGTCATTGATGCATATCAACTAATATTTGCACCAAATTTCCAATTTGTGCCTGTTGGGTGCCATCTCAAGCTTTAATTTGAAGAATATTCTTAATATGGTTTGTAAAAATTTCTTGTAAAGCAATTTCATTTTCTAATACTCTACATGTCTTTGATCCCTAGTGGTGACAGGAAATTGGAAATGGTAATTTGAACTCTTAATAGATCTTGCCATGCTAAGTGCCTAGTAATGCTTTGGTAGAGTCTCTTTGTGGATTTACTCATAAATTTTGAAGATTAAATAGCTCATAGTCCCTCACCTCTACTAAGAAGAACTCAAATCAGTAGTGATTATGAAATGGCAAGGAGTTCTGGAAATAATTTATTTTTCCTTTGCTTATCTGTCTGATGACATCATTGCAGGAGTCACTTTCATTTTGTTGTGGTTTTCAATAAATGATTGATTTAAATTTTCTGCTTGTTTTGGTTTTCTTCCATGATGTTAATTTATTAATACCTAAAAGAAGATTAGTAGCTTAGACAGTGTCAGTATGACTTTTATTTACACAAGCATTCTGTATACAAATTACTTCTAAACTGAGACTATTAGTTGACTGTGCAAAGATACTAAAATGGTTCCATTCCTACTACTTCACCACAAAATTGGCAGAGGCCATTCGTCTTCAACAATAACCTTTCTTTGTATTGTAGCTCCTTTGACTTTGATGTGTTTTGAATTTGGTAATCACTTAGGTTTACACCAAGAAGCTTCTAGCAAGTGACAAGGCAAAAACTGGAAGGGCAGTACATATAGAGAATGAGTGTGAGAAGGAGGAGAAGAGAGAGGTCATAATAGGGAGGCTTCCTGTTATGGTGAGATCTGACTTATGTTGGATGAATGGAGTTGAAAAGGATGATTGTGAATTTGACCATGGTGGTTACTTTATTATAAAGGGTGCTGAAAAGGTGAGTAGCATTCTCTGCTTTTCCTGTCCAGTATAGTGTTTCTAACAGTCTATGCCACTCTTTCAAATATGTAATAGTTGTCCTGCTCGACCAACTAGTTAGATCTCTGAATTTATTGCACTGAAAAATCTCACTACGAAAGAGCGTGAATAGATGAAAATGGAGAAATGACAACGATCTATAGTAAATGGATCCTTTAAACTTGTAAAGGGCTGGAACAACGATCTATAGTACGGAATAGAAAGCTAGTTATCCTCATTATATAGTTGGCATTAGAAATTATAGTGAAAGATGAAGTCTTGCCACAAAAAGTATTACTAGCATGCTAAGATGTACTTGCTCTTTACTCGGTCAGGGCTTGTTGTTTGAGGCCATGTGTATGTTTTTGTCCTCCTAAATCTTTCTGTTCTTTGTTGACTGTTGTTCAATTGCTTCTGGGGCAAAAGATTGCCCCTACTGATTCCTTGTGTTTCATCTTTACTTTATCTGTTAGTCTCATGCGTTTGAGATTCTTTTGCGGAGTAAACAGAGAATACTTTTAAGTCAGTTGTGAAATCTAAAAGCTTTTCTTTTTGAGATCTTAGTAATTTCCAGTACAATGATTAGCCTTTTGTTTTGCATCATTGACCAATTTAGAGCAAAACCAACCACAACCATCTTTCCATTGAGCATTTTGGGTGAGTCTTTGAATAAAATTTCATTGCTCAAGGCCATTTTCAGCAGTTGTTTGTAGATATTTGGGTACTAGATGTCCTAAAATATTTTCTTTTAGACATTTGTTGCACAGGAGCAAAATTTGCTTGACAAGACTTTGGCTCTCAAGTGTCCCGTGCTGGACTGTTTCTTACCGTCCGGTTGCAAAAAGGAAGAGAGTCTATCTGAAGCTAGTTGATGAATCAAAATTTGCAAATCTCATCGGAGGACAAAGGGTTCTTTCTGTTTATTTTGTCATTGCCGAAATGCCTGTATGGATACTATTTTTCGCCCTTGGTGCATCTTCTGATAGAGAGGTGGTAGATTTGATTGATCTGAACATTGAAGACACCAAGATTGCTAATATACTAACTGACTCGATTTATTATGCTGATACTAAATTTGAGGATGCTGATCTTAAATGTAAAGGAGGCTTCCGTAAAGGCAGGAATGCTCTAGACTATGTTCAGATGCTTCTGAATAACTGCAAATACCCTCCTGCTGAGTCTGTGGAAGAATGCATCAGCAATCTACTGTTTCCAAATTTAACTGGATTCAAACTGAAAGCCTGCTTCCTTGGGTATATGGTGAAGTGTCTGTTGGAAGCCTATACTGGGCGAAGAAAAGTTGACAACCGGGATGACTTCAGAAACAAGAGATTGGAGTTGGCTTCTGAGCTGCTGGAGAGGGAGCTGAAAGTACACCTTAAGCATGTTGAGAGGCGTATGGTTAAGGCTATGCAAAGAGATCTCTATGGAGATCGTAGCCTGCAGAGCATTGAACATTATCTGGATGCATCAATCATTTCAAATGGTCTCTCAAGGGCATTTTCAACTGGAGCATGGTCACATCCTTATAAGAAGATGGAAAGGGTTTCTGGAGTTGTAGCATCCCTTCGGCGAACAAATCCATTGCAGATGACTGCTGACATGAGGAAAACACGGCAGCAGGTTTCATACATCGGAAAAGTTGGTGATGCTAGATATCCGTGAGAACCAGAACTCATCTAAGATTTTTCCTTATGAATTACTTTCTGCTTCTCATATAGTAGAAAGAATAAATGCGTGCTAAAATGTTTCTAAAACTTATAATTTGATTCAGACTCTGGCTAAGCTAATCTTTATGCACGCTGGTAGAGAGTTACTTTTATTCAATTGCTAATAGTTTTCTTGCATACTTTTATTAACATTCTAAAGCCATGCACTATTTCTATTTCCTTCTTTCTGCCTTTCCACTCTCAGGGCATCTGTAATTTCTTGCTTTGATCTGAGTTATTAATTTTAACAATGGTTAAAACTGATGACGCAGGCACTGTTCACATTGGGGAAAGATATGCTTCCTCTCTACTCCAGATGGAGAAAATTGTGGGCTGGTTAAAAACTTGGCCAGCTTGGTCTTGTCAGCACAAAAGTGTTGGAACCTCTTATTGAAATATTGCTCGATTGTGGTCTGAAACAATTGGTAGATCATACTTCATCATTGGTACATGGAGAGCACAAGATATTTTGGATGGGGATTGGATTGGAACATGCAAGGATTCTGCATTTTTTGTAGCAGAACTAAGGAGTAAGCGTCGGAACAAGGAGATCCCACCACAGGTAATTTCCATAGTCTAAGCTTGTTTCAGAATATTTTGGGATGCTGATAGAACAATAATGTAGACTGTTTATATGATATGCATTTGTTTCAATTTCCCTCGAGAACCTTTCATGCCACTATCTGAGCAAAAATATATTGATCCTTTGTCTTGCCTTATAATCTTACTTCTTTTTAAACAACAGATATCTACCTGGGTAGAAATACTAGATACTCTTAGATATTATCGCTTGATTTATGCGTTGATGCAATTCCTGTCTTTCTGCTCCATTTCCCTTGTTTTGGTCAATAGTTGCTTCATCTGACCAAAGACGAAAAACATATGTATACTAATCTGAAGTATGTATACTTGTAGTCATAATAAGTCTTCTTTTCGGTCTGAATCATCTCATAGTGACAAGCCATTTAATGTTATTGAGCTTTACAATGTGCTAAGCAGCCTTTTTCTCTGCTGTCAACATAATTATACCTATTTTACTTTCATGTTGTCTGATGGTTTTTTGTTTATGTTGTAGTGTTTTTGGATTTAGACTAAGTTGTTAAGTGAACTTCATTTTATCCTTTGAATAAAGCGGGCCTAGTTTCAGTAGCCTTCTTTAGTGGCTGTTTGCATGCTTTTGACTGCCCACAAATCTCTCTAGTTATTATACTGGACTGAGCTGTTGTTTTTTATTTTCTTGCAGGTGGAAATTAAAAGAGATGAACATCATGGAGAAATTCGTATATTTTCTGATGCTGGAAGGGTTCTTCGTCCTCTCCTAGTAGTTGAGAATCTGAAAAAGATCAAAGATTTGAAAGGGGAAAACTATTCATTTCAGTCTCTTTTGGACAAAGGAATAATTGAACTTATTGGACCTGAAGAGGAAGAAGATTGTCCAACTGCTTGGGCAATTGACTATCTGTATACTGGAAACAGAGAGAACCCTTCCATGAAATACACACATTGTGAACTGGACATGTCATTTTTACTTGGTCTAAGCTGTGGAATAATCCCATATGCAAACCACGATCACGCACGAAGGGTCCTGTACCAATCTGAGAAGCACTCTCAGCAGGCCATTGGGTTTTTCCACCACAAACCCAAGTATCAGGGTTGATACAAATATTCATCAATTGTATTATCCCCAGAGGCCATTGTTCTGTACAATGCTTTCAGATTGTCTGTGGAAGCCTGCCTATCCTCGTCATAGAGGAATGTTGCCACGACCTGAATACTATAATGGACAATGTGCTATAGTGGCAGTCAATGTTCACCTTGGTTACAATCAGGAGGATTCCTTGGTGATGAATCGTGCTTCACTAGAGCGTGGCATGTTCCGCTCCGAGCATATAAGAAGCTACAAGTCAGACATAGATGAGAAGCATAACTTAGGAAAGAAGCATAAGTCTGAGGACGAGGTAAAGTTTGGAAAGATGCCAAGTAAAATTGGGCGCGTTGACAGCCTTGATGATGATGGTTTCCCATTCATCGGTGCTAGCCTTCAAACTGGTGATATAGTCATCGGTAAGTATTCAGAATCTGGGGCTGATCATAGTGTGAAACTGAAGCACACTGAAAGAGGCATGGTTCAGAAGGTTGTACTGTCAGCTGATGATGATGGCAAGAACTTTGCTGTGGTATCTCTGAGGCAGGTATATAATATTTAGGTCTATCCATATTTGGTGTCATCCATAGTTGGTCCATCCATATTTGGTGTCATGACAAGAAAAGAAACAAAAAGTTGGTGGTTAAGTGTTTGATACACAATGTCGGAGAGCATTGCCTTAGCATTCCCTAGATTTCACTGTCAGCAAGCCTGTGATATGGCTTATTACTTTTTCTCATGGCACTAGAGCTGCAGATGAAGAAACTCAATGCCTTTAGGGGAGTATATAGAAGCTAGAGTAGAACTGAAATTGCTCTTTTATCATCCGTAGGGACTTTCCCTCATGAGCTTGTTTATTTCCTCTTTCTATGATCATATATATATATATATTGGTAAGTTCTATGATCATATAATTCATAATTGGTAATAAAGTAGTGGAAGATTTGTCTTTTAACACTTATTTTTTCCACTTTAACTTTGCTTGTTGGTTAGCTTCTCTACTGTTGAATTTTGAATTGCAGACGTTGGAATCAAATCATCATTTCCCTTGTATGTTTTAAATGCTTTTGAAATATATAGGGCTGGAAGACTGTATGATACTATATTAGCAGATGTAATTTGGTTTCGAGTTATAAAATACTCTTTTTCTCAATGATCATGTTTTAGTTTTGCATTTATAATTTGCTTTAGGCTAAGAATGAGTACGGTTTTCAGGTTCGTTCTCCAAGTCTGGGTGACAAATTTTCAAGCATGCATGGACAGAAGGGTGTTCTGGGTTTCCTGGAATCCCAGGAGAATTTTCCGTTTACTGCACAAGGGATAGCTCCAGATATTGTGATTAATCCACATGCATTTTCCTTCAAGGCAAACTCCTGGACAACTGTTAGAGGCTGCTTTGGCTAAGGGAATTGCTCTAGGAGGTGTGCAGAAATATGCCACACCTTTTTCTGCTTTATCTGTTGATGCTGTAACAGACCAACTCCACAGGTAATTTATCAGCAATATGAGAAAGTTATGCACGATCATTTGCACCCTGTATTTACTTTACTCTTGTGTGCTGTGGCCTGTTCTGAGTTGCTTTTAATATTGCACATGGCAGGCTTGGATTTTCAAGGTGGGGAAATGAAAGAGTGTACAGTGGTCGAACAGGTTGAAATGATTCATTCCATGGTTTTCATGGGTCCAACGTTCTATCAGCGCCTTATTCATATGGCTGAAGATAAAGTCAAATTTCGAAATACTGGACCCGTCCATCCACTCACTCGTCAGCCGGTGGCAGACAGGAAGCGATTTGGTGGGATAAAATTTTGGTGAGATGGAGCGAGATTGCCTTATAGCCCATGGTGCTGCATCCAATCTGCATGAACGCCTCTTCACTCTCAGTGATTCCTCAGAGATGTATATCTGTTGCAAATGCAAGAGTATGGCAAACGTAATCCAAAGGTCAGTGCTTGGTGGGCGGAAGATTCGTGGCCCTTTTTGCCGGTTCTGCGAGTCTGCTGAAACATGTTAAGGTGAATGTGCCTTACGGCGCCAAGTTGCTCAGCCAGGAGCTTTTCAGCATGGGCATATCTCTGAAGTTTGACACCGAGCCATGTTGAACTCTATCCATTGTATTCTAGTCCTGTAAAAGTTCATGAATTTCTGTAAATTCTTCAGTTTCGGATCAAGTGTAAGGTGCAATATCATGGCTTTTGGATGAAAAATTTTGTACATAGACTGAGAGAAGTACTTCCTCTCCCAAGCACAATCAAGCACTCATGTTCTGATTTAGACAAATTGGTAGTCTTGTGAAAACAAAAAAGGTGCAGTCCGGATAAGCAATTTCCTTCTGTAATTGCTAGTCTGCAGTTGTGCTATTATATGCCTGGCTCATTTATCAAACCCTGTGCATTTGATAGGTTTAGTTTCAGTGCATCTGTTGCTTACATGGTGGTTATAATGTAATATGGGGTTGAACTTGGTGATGATCAGTGTCCATGTATGGCATTGCAGATGATTTCACTGGTTGAAGACATTAACAAAGAGCCACCTCTAACCTGTATTGTCTTTTACTTGTAATAATGATTTAGCATCTTTCTGGTTTGATTATGTCAAATTTAAACGCCTATCTTTCGGCTTTAATTATGTGAAACATAAACCCCGGCTTCAATCTTTATTACGCAGGAAGATTTCGTTGGTAGGGTAATCTGAGATGGCATGAGATTCACGTATTTGTTAGTTGGCTGATGGATTCATTGCTCGAGACTTGAGTACCTTTGTCCAATCTTTGCCTCTCCTCATTCATATGAAACGTGAGGATCGTTTGCCTAGCTCATTCAAGCCAACACAAGTATGAAACTCTAAGCAGAATGAAATTTGAGTCAATTGGAGAAAAGGAATTGCTAGTTTTTTTTTTTTAAAATTATCCCGAGCTTATCTATGTATATTCAACATGATTTGTTCATTTACATAATTTAGTGTCTTTCCTAGTTAAACATACTTTGAGGGAAACCACTAGACGAAACAAAGATTACCACAAATTGTATATTTTCTTAGTCTTTTCGCTTTTATAAACTCCCCATTATAGGTACTAATTTCTATCGAGTCCCGTGCTGCGTTTCTCATGCAAAGCCACTCAAATAGGGCTATAGGTATATAAAAAAAAAAGTCCACCAAATGTAGCTTTGTCAAATATGATGTCCTAAACTAAAGCTACCGTGCTGACTAAGCAAGGTAGCGATCAAATTATTATTATTTTTATCAGGCCAAGGCTGACAAGAATGAAATGAGAAAACCGTTCATCTAAATGGCTAGAATCAAACTTTAATTTTTTTTTTTAAAAAACTCTCCTGCCATGACCTGTCAGCATGGCAGGGGATAGCTTTTGGAAAAAAAAATGGTTAAAGGTTGTCACAATTGACCTGACATTTTTTGAAAAAAATGGTCAAATGTGACAGCCTTCGACCTGACAGATTCTTCAAGTACAGGTTTTTTTCTTTGACACGGTAGCCATTTGGCTTTTTTAAAAAAACTGACCTGTTGTGGCCCGTCAGCACGGTAGGTATAGATTTGTATCTCTTTCCTGTTAGAACTACTTTTGCTGAACTTTTTTTTTTCCACATATAATCTAAGGAATTAGCCCTCTAATAGCTTTCAAGGAATCAAATACAGCAAAAGTTGTGACTGAAACTTCATTAGAAATTAGTCAAAAAGATATGTACTTGCAAGAAAAGTCCCATCCTCTTTGTTTAACTAGTAATAGTTCACATACTTTGCATGTCTTTAGTGTTCAGATTCAGGATCAAAAAATTTTAAGGGGAAACAATTCTGTCCAAAATTCAACCTATTGGGATGTCAAAGCTCCAACTACTTTTTTCTATTAATTTGGGCAAAACACACTTTACTCCCCTGTGATTAGTGATATTTCACATAGTCTCCTATAGTTTCAAAAGTTATATATAACTCTCTTATAATTTGAATTAAAGTGTCAAAATGACGAAAATGATTATTTATTACGGAACTCATAAAAATGTAGAAATTACCCTTGTTTAAAACTAAAATGGCTAAAATGACAAAATATATAAGCATAACATGCGTGACACTCTAACCCGTATGGTTTAATATTTTACTATATAACTCCCTATGGTTTAGTATTTTACTATATAACCCCCTTATAGCTTGCAAAATATATACATAACCCCCCATAATTAATAAATAATTTTTAACTTTACATATGGGTACTTTTGATAGTTTAGTTGACTCCATTACGGAATTCATTTTGACACTTTAATCCATACCGTGAGGGGATTATGTATAACTTTTGAAACCATATAGGGGTTATGTGAAAAAGCGCTAAACCACAGGGGGTAGAGTGTATTTTTCCCATTAATTTTCTATTAATGCACTAAATCATGTTCTTGACCATTTCTTTTAAAATTTTTTTACCTTAAATATTTATGTATGGCTTCAAAGTTACAAACTTTTCTCAAATTTTTGATGAATATATTTAGGCACAAGCATTAATTAGTAATAGCAGAGCTTTAAGATGGTAGGAGAAGACTCTTTAGCCCAACATGATTGAGATTAATTCTGCACAAGAACTTGTGGATTCATTGTTAAATATTAGGGATGGCGGGCACCCGCCGCGCAAGGGGCTAATGTGGCGGGGGCGGGGGTATGCCGGTCAAAAAAATAAATATATATATGTATATAATTATATATATAATATTTAATTTAATTAGTTACAAACTTATGATAATAATATTATTAGTTATATGTATTACATAATGTATATTAGTATATGTAATATAATTGATATTATCAATTATACTAATAATTATATATGTCTACTAATAGAAATTATTAATTAGTTATACTAAATTTACTAATACATTTGTACTAAATTCCTAATTACACTTAATACCATAACACTTTTTTCTCAAAAAAAAAAGCACAAGCACAATAACGAATTAGTGATTATATTTGTGCCAAAAGTGAAAACTTGACTACTTTAGTTGTATTTATTTCATCATGTTGGATTGCATTTAAATAACTTTTATTTGATTATTTTTATGAGTTTCAATTGTGAAATTACAATGAATAATAACTTGGTGATGTATTGATAGTTTAGTACTTGATTATTTGCTAAAATTTAACTATAATAAAATTATATAACAAATTTTTATTAATCTCGAGTGTCCCTGCGAGAAAAGCGGGGCAGGGCGCTGGTGGGGCGGGAGGAGTGGGGGACGGGGCACGGGGCAAGGGTGGGGGGGAATTAGTAGGCAGCGGCCCGCCACATTGCCATCCTTATTAAATATTGGTGATAGATTGGTTATAGTTGATTTTTTATTCCCCTGGTTGAGGAGGTTGCAAGGCTTTGCATCCCATCTTCCTCGGCTGCAATGGAGATGTTCTTCCTCTGCTGCGGCTAGACCTTCTTCTATGGAGTCAAGAGGCTGGCTCCCTTTTACTCCATAAATACTACTGAGTAGACAAGAATGCCCCTCTAATTCCTCATGGATCGTGATCAATATTGTTTTCTGTCATTCTTAATCATTGGAATTGACAGAAGAACCGACTTTTGGCACTTTTGATAGATCAATCGGGGATCAAAAGTTTGCATCTAATTATTGTAGGGCTAAAAGCTCACTCAGATAAAAGTTTGAGGGCCACTAAAACTTTTTGCCCTTTCTAAAATTATCCCTAATTTTTAGTGTACAACTATATTGGAAACAATGGTAAATTCAACTCGAGACCCTTAAACAATAGATGTACTCCTACTTTAGTTCTTAAATTTTAACATTAGACACTTTAATCGCTAAAATGTGAAATCCTTCTCATTTTAGTTCTTAAACTTCAAATTTGGACACTTTACCCTAGAACTTGAAATTTTTTCCACTTTAATCCTTAAATTTGGGCACACTTGCTTACTATTCCATTATTTTCGACAATTTCTTAGGATGTATTTCATACTTTAGCGAGTGAAGTGTTCATATCAAATTTAAGAACTAAAATGAGATGAATTTGTACTTTACGGAGTAAAGTGTCCAAAATAAAATTTAATAACTAAATGGGAGCGCGTCAATAGTTTAATAGTCTAAAGTGGTATTCAGCCATGAGAAAAAGCATGTTTCCAATCATGCCTTTATTCTTTGGCTGGCTTGCATTATATGGTTAATTACAAATAATTAGCTGCTTGCTTGGGTGACGGAAGTAAATTTTGTCTGTAGTTAGCCTTTGGAGGCAGTAGAAAAAAATTAGCTAGCTTGTTTGAAGGCAGTAGAAAAATTGAAAAAAAAAAAAAAGTGGTGAAAATGAACAAATGAAAACCGACTGTCTGGAGGCAGCAAAACCTTTCCTTTTATAGCAGTACACGTAAATGTAAATAGGATATCTCAACTCCTAAGTCAGCCATGAAACTTAATAGTAAAAGGAAAACATTAGCCACTAACTAGCTAGCTAGCTTAGCATCAAGGAAAATGTACAACCGACTCAAAGTTAATCATGCATTGAGTCTTGACATGTGATAACCAAATTCAAAACCAATTACATTTAACCAATCAAATAAGCTTGATTTCAATTATGTCAACACTCATTTAGTGATTTGGTTAGGAGAACTGCTTTTTCTGCCTCAAATGTACTAGTATATATTTGGAGTAGGAACAAGAAGCAATTTCAAGAAATGGTGCTGCCTCCTGAATTGGTGAATTATCAGATACTTAAGAGACCTTAGAGAAAATACTATTTGAGTGGAGAAACCTGGCAGCCAATTCATTCAGCAACCGCTTGTTAGCTTCTGAACCAGAGCTGCCAGGTTCTATGTTTGGGGCTATATATGTTTCTGTTTGTAATGTATTCTGTCTTGTACACAGGTTCTTTTCTTTGTATAGGTTGTAAGTTGTAACCCTCAAGTATTCTTGCTAGAAGATCAGTAAAATTATGAGAGTTTACAAACCATGCTTTGAACCATGCTTTAAGCAGGATAACCATAGTCCCACAGACATCAAACCATGCTCTGAACAAATTAAGTTCATTCGATAGACCATTGTGGATGAAACCATGCTTTAATTTATGGTTCTGTCAAGTGTCAAGAACTGATCATTTATGGATAATCAGGTCAATTGGCTAGCTGTTCTAACTTGAATGGTGGATGAAAGTTAAATGCCCTGGAGTTGGTTTTGTACGATTCTGTGCTCCTTTTTCTTTACAATCAAAGTCTACCAAGTACGTGAAATGTCCTACAATCTTATCATCAATTACAATTCATTCCTTTGCCCCAAAAAAGCAACGAAAAAAGGGCAAATTATACTTTATCCCCCCTGTGGTTTAGTATTTTATTACATAACCTCCTTATGGTTTCAAAAGCTATACATAACCCCTTTATGGTTTGGATTAAAGTGTCAAAGTGACTAAATTTGCAATCCATAACGGAGTCAACTAAAATATCAAAATTACCCTTATGTAAAGTTAAAAATTATTTATTAACCACAGAAGGGTCATGTATATATATTGAAAATCATAAAAGAGGTTGTATAGTAAAGCACTAAACCATAGGAAGTTATATGGCAAAATATAAAACTATACGGGGTTAGAATGTCATGCATATTATACTTATATATTTTGGTCACTTAAGTCATTTTAGTTTTTAAATAAAGGTAATTTTGATATTTTTATAGGTTCTATTACGGATGATCATTTCCGTCACTTTGATCCAAATTATGAGGAGGTTATATATAGTTTTAAAACTAGAGGAGGGTTATGTAATGTAAAAATTAGCTTTGCCATAGGGGGGTAAAGTGTAATTTGCCGAAAAAAAATGTGACTCGTTTGAAATAATGCTTTTAATGTAAAAATAAGTCATCAACAATAAAAGTATGTAAGAAGCAATTTCTCACAATTCAATTAAAGGCCATATGTATTCCACATGTAATATTCCTATTTCAATTTTCCATTGCATAAATGGCTGATTCATTGACGGCCTGGAATTCTTTAGCATCGGATTTATACTTATACCATGAAGCCCAGTACAGATAGTTAACAAAGTTCAAAAAACTTAAGATGGCTAAGAACCGGTAAAACAGCTCCAACTTATTGTGGTTCAAATCTGGTGCCTCTAACCATCCTTGTTTGCTTGGAGTAACTTTCTTGGTAATGGCATTTACTAAGTTGACGACCACAGTACTCAAGAAGTATCCAAATGAGAGTGATAAAGTTGCCAAAGAAGTTGCGAGAGATCTCACCCATTTTGGAGCCTCTCTGTAAAAGAATTCCGCCAGTCCAACCAAAGCAAATATGTCGCCAACTCCGAAGATTGCATACTGGAAAGAAAGCCAGAAAAGACTGATTGGCTTCAGTGGATCCTTCAATGCTTGATGCCTTCTCTTTACCTCAATGAGTCCTGCAATGCCCATTGAGATGAACGAGAGCACAAGACCGATGCCTACGCGTTGAAGCTGAGTGATGCCTGTTGGATGACCGGTAAATTTTCTAGCTAGCGGGACGAATAAAAACTCGTGGAATGGGAGAAGAATAGCCATGAAAACCAAGGGAATCACTGGAATTGAAGCTGATGGGAACTTTAGAGATCCAATGCGAGTATTCATGGAGTATCCTTGAAGAACTGAATATGTCTGCAACTGTGCCGAGCATGTATTCATTATAACTGTGCTAAGAGTAAGTATTGGAAGCATCCTGATGAGAATTTTGAATTCTTCAACTTGTGTTACTGAGCATACTTTCCAGGGTTCTGGAGTCACCCCTTCTTGAACTGTAGCAGCTTTGTGTAGGAACCTGTTCAATAGCTGGAATTATCAAGAACGTAATCTAAGACAAGTTATCTCTAGACTTTCCCTTGTTGCAATTTCAAATCGATTTCGCTTTCCGAGTTATATCAATCTGACATGCAGAGATGGTGCAAGAAATAGTTCAACCATCATATCTAATGCAATTGAAAGACTTGTAATGGTTGTACTACCTGAATTGGCTAGTGTGTTCAATTGCATCTCTGTCATCTGTCTCATATAACCCTTTGGGGTATACGGGTATCGATAAATTTCTGTTTCGGACTGCAGCAACTATAACCTGGAATACACGAACATAAAGGATCAGAGCATGTGACAATGTCAATAAACTATTAAGGGCTTAAATGAAAAAGAAACTCTAGAGAAAAACCTGAGATATCTTGACAAGAGGGCTGGTGTTTTGTGCTGCCAAGCGGTAGAAAGGTTTTCCAAGTGCAAGAACCACAAAACCAATACAAGCAGCAATCAAATTTATCAAAAATGCCCAGTGCCAGGCTTTATTCAAGGCTACCCAAATCACAGCAGTAACTCCGATTACTGATCCAATAGTTATACTAAACTGATAACAGTTGAAAAAGCTTGCAAGTGCCTTTGCTTCTTTTGGATCTTTCTGATCAAATTGATCAGCGCCAAGTGCTGTAATTGATCCTTTAACTCCACCAGCACCTACAGCCAAAAGGAATAAGTTGGAATAAGTTCATGTTCAAGCAGTGGCGGAGCCAGAAAAAATTTTCAGTGGGGGCAAAAACAACTCTAAAATTTTTTACCTACTCTTTTTTTAGTTTTTTAAGGAAAAAAATATTCACCAACAAGTACAAATGATGCATATATTTCATGAAAAACATCAAAAGACAAACTCAAAATTATTAATGTAATAATAATTTTATTTCAAAAGCAAACTAAACCATTTACAATTGCTCATGACGAGTTTTCATATTTTGATAGCAGTTTACAGCGTTTTCATTTTGAACTTCACGAAGTATATTTTTTTCAATATAAGTAACTAAACAATTATTCATCCAAGTGTCTTACATTCTATTTTGTAACCGATTCTTCACTATATTCATAATTGAAAAAACCCTTTCTACGGTAACTGTAATAATAGGTAAAATCAAAGACAACTTTAAAAGCATATAAATCAATAGATACACAAAACTCCAGGGGGCACACTTGAAATTACATCAAATTTTCATAGGTATTATAGAAATTTAAGGGGACAGTGGAGGCCTATAAACCAATAGATACTATAACCATTAGATACACAAAATTCCAGGAGCACAGTTGAAATTACATCAAATTTTTATAGGTATCACAGAAATTTAAGGGGACAATGGGGCCGTGCCCCGGTGCCCCCAGTGTAAATCCGCCACTGTGTTCAAGTACATTACCAGTACTTCCAGGGTGGAAAATGATAAGCATGTGTAGAGTCTATTGAAGTGTGTGTCTGATATGAAGCCTCCAAATACTGTGAGCAAGAAAGTTGATCGCATGAAATTGGTCAGGGTGTTTGCAGAAGCGGTCAGATCAAATTGCATCACAAAGTGGAAGTAGAGTACTAATGATGCCACGTTCGCCACGAATCCAATGTTGTCAAGAGTTGAGAAAACTAACACAGGAAATAGAAACCATTACAACTATTTTCACATATTTACCTACATGTCTAAATTGGAGAAGCAAATTTTGATTTTCTCAGATCAAAATTGTAACATTTCATCTTTATCAGGAAAACTGACAGATTTCACTGCCACATTGGCCATAAAGATACAAATCAGACGCCTACCATATATAAACATGGAAGCCCTGAATCCACCTTTTTGCTTTGTGGATGAACTCACTGAGCTGTGAACTTCCTCTGCATCCTGCAATATTGAGGGAGGAAAAGATGGACATTAAAGAGTGATATTCAACTAAAAAAGCAAGAGATTAGAATTCGTAATCTTCCTTTGTTCACTCAGCAGCCATACCATCTTTTAAGTGCTACTGTACTTTTCACTTGTCAATGAAACTGGAAGAATACAAATGTCCCCTGAATTTGCTTCTCAATTAACTGATCTCTACATATAGGAGCCTGCTAGAATTTAGATTTGAGAAGTGCATCAACCTCAACTATTATTTTTAGTTCTTTTCGCTTTCGATCTCTTGCCGCCTTCCTTAATTATTCTTATTGTTCTGTCGATTCCACTTTAGACCAACAAAAAAAGTACAAGATTCTTGAAACTCAAAACACTATCAAATGAATCATTTCTTAATTGCCAAAAACCAAATAGGAAAAATACTACGAAAGTCTCGGGAAATTGACATCAGTTAAGCTTCCAAACGTTCAACAAGGCTGCAGTCTGCTTTTTGTCTTATTCTTTCAGTTATTACATTAAATTTTGAAACTCACTGAATTCAAAGAAAATGAGTTTAGTGAAAGCAACAAAATTTAAATTAATCATGTACCTATATTTGTTCATGGAATTTAATTCTTTATGCTTAGGTCCGACCAAGAGGAAAAATTCAAAGTAGTAACAAACTTTATTGTCAATATATGCCCCGGAAAATGGAAAGACACGGGAAAGGATTGACTAGACATACGAATTATTCTTTATCTTTTTTAAGGGTCTCATTTAATTTCGACTTTACATCCTTCATGTCAATTGAGATGGTTTACATTCTAAACTAATAAAAAATTTCCAAATAGTTGCAATGTCTTTTCATTGTCAGTGAAAGTAAACCAAAGAATTTGCTTTCACTCCTTTTTTTTTTGAGATTAAAGATTAATGTCCTTTTTCTCGACATCAAAAAGATCAATGTCCTTTTTTCAGCATCGAATAATTGCAATCTGGCAAGAATAATCATTTGTAAGTTATGTCTATTAGGAATGAATCAATAACTTCAGGATGCAAAGTATACTGAAGAGAAAAGTTTGAGGTGAAATCTGCCAAGAATAATAACATTGAAATGCATTATGTCTAAAGCAAAAGTCTAAAAAAATGTGAGAATGGTTGAAAAACATAGGACTACGAAGTGAAATTGGTCATTGTTAATTCCTCTCCAAGTTAAGATGCTCAAACAGAAAAACTCTGAATATAGACGACAAAAATTATATAATTAGTTCATTTGACGTGGAGACAAACTACTAAGAGGTAGATATAGATTTTTGATCTAGACTCTTTTGTTCACATAACTAAAGGGTTTTGCTAATAAAGCAAAGAAAAAACAGAAATGATAGAGATGTTGTAATTTGGAAAGTAAATACACTATTCTTAGACAGTAGTTTTTCCAAAAACATATCGTTATTCTCTCTGTGTATCCCTATATTCTAAGTAGTCTACTCTTGATTTGTAGACATTTTCACAAATCTTCAAAATTTCAAGCGATATAATATGGACTAATTTTTAAGTTATTCAAAATTTTTTTCCTTTTTCTTTCAAACCAAATATGTAACGTTATTTGTCTACGCCACCCTACAACAATTTTTATTAATAACACATTTTAAAATTGGACTACTACTTATTTATAGTCGTCACTCTCTACCAAGACATTTCGTTTCTTGTCATATTTGCTATGTAACTAATATTAGGTCGTCCCTTGTGATCCCAACCACTAAGGTTCGTCATGAAATTGCAACTTGAATGCTTCGAATGCTACAGGTTCTTTATATGATGGTAAATACTGGTTTATGTTAAACAAATTAGATGACAATATTAATTTTTAAAATTTAGAGGTGGGTTTTATAATTTGTCCTTTCTTCTTTGTGCAAGTAATTGGTCCTTGGATTCAGTCAAAAGAATGATAAAAGGGACAGTCAAAGACCAGGTGTGAGTTTGGAAACTCTTCTCTTTGAGTTGACCCAAGTTAAAATTTATACTTCAAAAATCTACAGGCCATCTTTTTTCTTTGTTTTTTTTTTTTCAAAGCCTCCATATCTCTTTAGTATATGGGGCTGGATAGCGATGAAAATCTTGGATGAAGAAGGCCTTCGTTTGCAGAGGCTCATTAGAAAACCCGCTAATGACATTGGAGGCTTATAGTCACATTACAAATCTCTTACTAATGAGATAATGGTTGAGAAATATAGAGTCAAATTAGTCCTTTTTTATTTGTTGTCTAAGTTAAGATACTCAAACTGTAAAACAGATTAACTCTTAAAATATTCAAGTTAAGATGCTCAAAAAAGAAGAACTCTGAAGGCTAAATTCCACATTGGACTATAGTTGTCTTAGCGTTGAAATGATGTCGTAGCGTGGCATAGAATTGTGTGCCTTAACGTTGAAAAGGTAGAAATTAAATTGCATTCTAAATATCATTCCAAGTGTAAGGGGCTTCAAAAAAAAGAACCACTTTGTGCAATTTCCTTCTGATAAGAATAGGGTGAATATGAGTTTGTGGACTCAACGATGATTGTGATGGCATTGCCGTCTCGAACTTCATGTATTCTTTTATGCAATATATAATGACAAATTTCAGGTAGTTGATATCCAATATCGAATATCACTAACTTCATGAGATTAGATATACATACATACATATATATATATATATATATATATATATATAGTATCTTCTTCTTAGTGAAAGTAACCAACCTCTTTTTTTTTTTATAGACGTTCTGAATCTATAGTATAGTAATATTGTAAGGCAGTTAATGATTTTTTTTCTTATTTTGGTAGAAAGTTAATAATGTTGACAATGAAGGAAAGTGTAAATTATATGCTTCTCCTTAAATATTGGTCAAAAGTCTGGTACAAGTAAAAGAAAGATTAAGTTGGCCCAAGTCAAATAATTTCTTCTATGGTGCATAAAATATCAAAAAACAGGCCACAAGTTTTCTGAAAGGGGCTGTTTAGAAGCTTTGAAAGATTAAAGCCGTCAGCTTGGGACCGAAAAAAGGAGACAAAAAAATTGGTTTTATCAGTTCCGACTGTTACTTCAAATCACATTATTGCGTTCATTTCTTTAAGTAATCATGGCAAATGTATTATAGGATTATATATATTATTTGTCTTGGGACGTTTCTCCTTTCTCTTCAACATACCTTCTAGCAATGTGCTACATATATATATATATATATATCTTGGGAATTTGGTTGGGAAAGCCTTATTAATCTCCTTTTTCTTATGTCTCCAATCCTACTTACAAATGAAATAATTCTTAGAGATGCTTTGCACGGGTTTGGAAGTTGATTATGTAATTTTAGGCATATGTTCCCATTATAGTGTTTGAGAAGGGTGTAGAATGAGTTGTCTCTTTGAGTCTTGAGAATTGAGAAGTGTCCAAATGTCAGAAGTTAGATGCAATATAACTGAAATTTTGTAAATGCGCATGGAGGATGAAGAAGTCTTGTTGACTTTAAATATTGCAGAAGTTTGTAGATAGCCATTAACAGCCACAATCTTCTTTTTTTTTTTTTAACAATGATAACATTCCTATAACCTAAACTATACAAAGAAGGGAAGCCTAAAGAGAATGTGTAAAGGGTTAATAGGTATACAGATTTGATTAAACCAAGGAAGTGTTCTCGCACTTCATTTGGATTTTTTTCAGAGCAAGTGAGATTCAAATCTCCAACCTACAACCCAAAGAAGGATTTAGTCCATTTTTTATGGCCACTGAGTCAAAGTTTAGTGGTTATTAACAGCCACAATCAAAGAGAAATGAAGCAACTCAATTAAAGCAAACATAAAAAGGTTTCAACTAATTAGGGAATCTTGTCAAAACTGTTAAGTTTGTTAAAAAAAATTTTAGGGAATCCTGTCATCTTTTGCCATTCTACTTCAAATTTTAAATTGGTACTTCAACAATAAGAAGTATCAAAATTTGATCCTCCAATCCATCTTCACTATTAAAGCTAATGTATCTAAGGGTGCAATTTGATAGATCTAATGGTGGAATTGAATTGAAAGATTAAATTTGACACTTTTGACAATTGAAATAATTTAAGGATCCGTACATAATTTTCCAACATAAGAATTGGCTGGCATATTAAAACACAACCATAGGCAAATTTTAATCAAAGTCCTTGAAAATTCTAAAGTTAGTAGCTAGAATAGTAAAAAAAATTAGCAAACTTTAATTTAACAAAGTAAAAGCACTGGGAAGTTCTTCAAAGATAATTGAGACTCTAGAAATTAAGGTTTTGGATTTAAATCTTCCCGTCTATCTTCCCACTTTTTAAATTCCACCTCTTTCTTACCAATTTTTTTTAAGGGCTTTTCAAAGATATGGCATGACTGCTACAAGCAATGCTAAAGATAGCATTGACAAATCCATCATTGTATGTTGAAAATTTCAAAAGACTAATGCATAATTAGAAAATACAAATACCCATAATAAATAGGGCTGGCAAAGGGTGGACAGGGCTAGCAAAGGGGGTGCCACCCCGTTGGAAGTGATGGAGCGAGGGCGGGTAGAGGCGAGGGAGCATACCCCCGCTCGATCTCCCGTCCCATTCCCTGCATTACTTAAATAAATATAAATAAAAAATATATGTATAACATAATAATTATAAATAGTTCTATTAGATCTGGTTCCAAGAAATTGATCAATGAGAATAATAGGGGTTTTGACAATTTAATAATAACAATAACATAACAAATAAATCAAACAGAGAAACACGAAATTTACGTAGTTTGGTCCAATTGACCTACCGTCCACAGGCGAAGGGGCAGCGGATTTAGTATAACAGAAAAAGAGTACAAAAGAGAGAGTACAAAACCCTAGAAAATAATTCCTTGGTCCAAAAGGCACCTAAAACTGAAAATACAAAGAGTCTAAATAGCACCAAATGTTTAATGGTCCAAAGGCCCATGACTTGCTCTTTTGGTTTGATGCCAAACCAAAACCTCTCTTAGATTGGGACGTGGGCCCCTCAAAACTCTCTTGGATCGATGCATGTGGCACTTGGGCTGGGGCCCTTAGTACAATTAAACTCACTTAAGTCCACTATATTTATAACTATTAAGAGGAGATACTTCTTTATAAAAGTTTCGATGTGGGATACAAAGACACATTCAACAAATCTCCACCTTGGCGTGTATCCAACATCAGTAAATAGAAGACAAATAGCAAACAAGCTCCACCTTCTTTATAAAAGTCCCAACGGATCTCAATGAACCATAAAAGTCCCAACGAACCACAACGAGCCACCAACGAATCAAGATGCAAAAGGCTCAACATGTCCCAACGGGCTAAAAAACCAAGATCATAGTAATCTTGCTTCACCTTCTTCTCAAAACCTTTAACGAGTTCCAACGGACCAAATAACTCTTTTTCAAAACTTAGCTGAACTCCAACAAAAATTTTTTTCTTCACTCTTTGTAGCACCCAAAACCTGTTATTGTCATCAAGAACCCAAAATCTGACCGTGACCCAAAACCTGAAATTCTGATATCAATTTGTTAGGACTGGTCCCAAGAAATTGACCAACGAGAATAATAGAGTTCTTAACAATTCAATAATGATTTCAGAAAATTGACAAACGAGAATAATAGGGTTCTTGACAACCCAATAAAGACAATAACAGAACAAATAAATCAAACAGAGAAACACGAAATTTACGTGGTTCGGTCCAATTGGCCTACGTTCACGGGTGAAGGAGTAGCAGATTTACTATAACAGAAAGAGAGTACAAAAGAGAGAGTACAAAACCCTAAAAAATAATTCCCTGGTCCAAAAGGCACCTAAAACTGAAAATACAAAAGAGTATAAATAGTACTCAATGTTTAATGGTCCAAAGGCCCATGACTTGCTCTTTTGGTTTGATGCCAAACCAAAACCTCTCTTAGATTCGAACGTGAGCCCCTCAAAACTCTTTTGGACTGGTGCATATGGCACTTGGGCTTGTGCTTTTAGCACAATTAAACTCACTTAAGTCCACTATATTTATAACTATCAAGAGAAGATACTTCTTTATAAAAACTCGATGTGGGATACAAAAACATACTCAACAAGTTCTAACTAGGATAAAACTATTGATTAACTACGTGTAATTGTAATTAATTAGTTTTGTATATAATTTTATATGTTACTAATATGGGAGCTATATTCATTATTCTTAACCGAAAACTAATAAGAAGTTACTACTAAGCTTCCGTTCAGACAAAAAGTACTATAGATAATAGTAGTAGAATACTAGATTAGTAGTGACTGTAGTAATAGTAGCTGTAGCGATAAAGTGAGTAATATTAGAAAGTTGACGAAGAAAAAATATGAAGGTGCCCATGGGCAATGAGGCAGGTCGCGGCGGCCAAAGCAGCAGTAATTTTTTTTTTTTTTTGTCGTAATGATAACATTTGTATAATCTATTTTAATCTAATCTAGGGGAAGGGGGAGCCTAATCGACGAAGAACCCCATCGGAGAAAACCACTTGAAAGTAACAGTCACAATTAAGTGCCAAGGTGGGAGGTAAGGGCTGACCTCTCACCTTCACCATCAAGACTTTAAAGTCTTGGTGATGACCAACAGCCAACAGCCAAACTATTGGCCAGAGCAGCTGTAATGGCGTGGGCAATATTTTGAAGCTCAGATCGATGGCTGAATTGGTAAAGTGGCCGAATCAAGATTCAATCGATTCAACCTCAATTCATTGATTTTTTATTTATTTTTTAAAAAATTAAAAATAGCAAATAAGCAGAAAATATGTAAAATCAACACAAAAACCCTAAAATTTATAATATCTTCTAAACAAGATTACTGATCTAGAACCTTCTAATCCATCCACCAAATAAAAGAAAAAGTATTTTATAAGAAAATTAAAGAATCAATAAAATCATGAACAAATCTATCCCATATCGTAAATTAAACAAAGAAGAGGCTAACTTTCCCAACTTAATAACAAATCTGATAGGATTTGTAAGATTAACTCCAAAATAAAAAAAATTGAAAAATAAGATAAGTAGAAAAAAAAACCATGAATATGAAACAAAAGATAGAAAAGAAGAAATTTTTTCGTCAAAGAGAGATAAGTGGACATTGGAGAATGCTCTTGGAGGTGGGAGAGAATTGCGAGTTTCTTTAGTTATTTTTTTTAAAGTTGGGCCAGGCAAGATTGTTTTCATTTGAGAAAGCAATTGATTTAGTAGTTGTTGTTCTGAAGTTATTGGGCTTTGATTAGAGCCCAAAATGCTCACAAAAGTTGGAGCCCATGAGAAAAAAATCCAAGTCCCGAGTCTGAAGCCAAAAATTGAACTTGACAGTTTTAATCGGTTCTTTCATTTTGGCTAGATATTTTTTAAAATTTTTCATAGAATCAAACTGGTATCATGACCTGTTTGTGATCCTATCAATTGAACCAACTAATCCGACTCGATTTTAAAAACACTGGGTATGAGCGGCAAAGAAGTTAACTGACGACCTCCGGCCCAAAATATCGCATCACCAGTTTGTTGCTAAAATACTAAGCTGACCTCACAAATAATGGGCTCGTAATTTTCAGCAGAAGAGCAAAAATGGCAAGAAAATGCAAATATGTCTAGACAATTGAGCACTTAAACGTAGGAATCTATACTACTTGTTTTCTATTGTTAATGTTTAATAATTAAGAACTTGCTAAGCCTTGTTTCCTACTTGATCTACTAATCTGTTACTTTTACTATTGATGGTTGAGCAATTATGGATATTGATTAGTTTATGTATGCTTGAAGGTTTGAATTACTAGATGAAATACAGTTTGCAAAGTAAGGAACATGCATTTTGCTACAGTTCTGAGTTTATGATGAATTATCAACAACAAAACTTAACCAATAAAAAATGACATAGAATAAAGTTAAATAAAAAAAACTTTGTGTATTTTATTTGCATAGGCAAAGAAGTGACTACCGGCAAGAGAATGGGAAAAAGGAAGAAAAGACGACTACGTTCCGTTGTTTTTCCTTAAGAGATTTTAGCATACAATGACTTAGCTATCGTGTCACCTTTAGCCTTGAGTAAGTGATAGAATGCTTTTCTTCCTTTCAATTTATAGATGGTGGTAAAGTAAGACCACATAAGTGAAAAAAAAAGATAATATTGGTTTTCTTGGTTCCGCTTTGGGAAAATGAAAAGGAAAAAGAGGGGGGAAAAAAAAGAAGAGGAAGCAAAGGCAAAATTTGAAAAAGTGATAGAGAAAAAGATAAACAAATATATACAAGACAGCAAGCATAATTTTGAAGGGACAAATTCATAAACCTCCTCTGAGATTTCTAACTATTTCATGTGTTTCACTCCAGGTTTTGAAAATTATGCTAACCTGCCTTTAGATTAATTATTTTGTAACATGTAGGCTCAACCAGTGATTAAAAAGTGATATTAAGAGAGAGAAGATAATTTCACCATTAGCCCTCATTTACTACATTATTAAGTTAATTTAATACCAACCAACACATTAAAGAAAAATACTAAAATTTACTGTTTATCATTATGGATCAAATCACATATAGCATCAAAAAAAATATTATATCATTCTATATTTTTCACTTAATGCAAGATCCGAATTACTCTTTTCAATTACATGCTCATTATCAAACATGATCAACAATAAATAATCAAAAAAATTTGTAGCAAAAACATTACCAAAAGCAAATTTTAGCATCATAAATATCCTTGTCAACATATTAAGGTCAGTTGTTGAGATTTTTATGGTATTAAGTTCGCTGTTTGTAGTGTTTGGTGCCTATTAAGAAAATTCAAGAGGGTAAGATGCAACTTGGCAAATAGTTTAGGGGTTTAGTGCAATTAACCATTTTAAAAAGTTTTTTTTTTCCTTTTTTCTTCGGATAGAAAATTTTTTACCTTTTAGGGGGTTTAATTTGCATTACTTCTGCCTAGGAACATCAATCTGCTCCTTCTTCATCCCCTGCTTTCTTCTCTTCTCCAATTCTTGATTTCATAAGAGGGCCTAATTGTGGAACTATTACAATACTATTTACAGAACCTAAATCTGATTATCTTCTTTCTTCTCTATCCGGTAGAGGCGCTCTTTTAATACAGCCAGAGCTAGAAAGTCTGCATTGCCGTCGGTTGAGTGTCTTGTGACAGAGGAAAGGACGCAAATACAATGTATTTTCGTAACAGCAACAATATGAGGTAAATCTGACCCTTTTTCTTCTGATCAACATTACTAATATTTATCTTTCCAATTTGATCAGCATTTTCTTCAAAATTCCTAATGGAAAACTTAATGAAGAGGGCTCCAAGCGATCAAGTTAATGAACAAGGCAAATTCTTACATACTGTATTTATTTTGGGGCTATTAAGTAGTACATCATTCAAGTATAATTCATATTGAAAAATGGTATGTGTGTGCACTGTCTTGCTTTTCTGCTTACTTTTGAGGCAGCTGAAGCTATTCAATCTTTCTGTCACATTTATTACTTTAGCATAAGCTATGAAATAACTGCAGGACTAAACTTGTGTTGTTGTGACTTGATGGATACATATTTTTTGTAGTTTTTAGTATATCAGATATGTTAATTAGTGGGAATAAAGGCCAAATTTCTTATCAAGCCAAGAAAAGGCTTTCGATGACAATTTCTAGCAGTTTGTCTATGAATTGGAAATAGCAAACAAACCTTTACCTAGATTCAAGAACTATGAGGACAGCAAAAGACACTGAACCATGGTTCAAAGACTCGGCCGAATCGTCACTGTCTCGACCCCTCCTGATACGATATTGAGACGATACGATTCCGGGATATTTGACTCGTCGAGACATTACCGTGAAGGGTTGAAACGGCCGAATCATACCGAATCACTCCGAGTCATCCCGAGTCAACTCGAATTTTTATTATTTTTACTAATTTTTTAATTATTTTGTTTAGCATATTTTTTACAATTTTTAGAATATTAAATATTTCAAAAATTCGAATCTCACTGAGACCGTGACCGATATGTCGAGACCGATATGGAACGGTCCGGGCTGCGACTGCGACTTTGAACCATGTACTAAACGGGAAACTTCCAAGTAATATAATCTGTCTTTAGCATTAAGCATTTCCTACGAGCCAGTCAAAGATAAAGGAATGCTTAGCATTCTGGTTCTTGTCACGGACTTGCTTCTGCAATCAGTCAACAGGGTTATGCGAGCAAAATTTAGAGTCCAAAATTACTGTGCCAAAAGTCACATCCATTGGCGTGTCCATCCCATTTGCCACTTGCATGCCACCAATCATACCAAAGAAAAGTATCATCCCCGTTTGAGAGAAATATCCTTTACACGCTTTCTAACTAACAACAGCTCCGAACTTTTTCATTATGTTCCTTCTTATAGAATTGGAAAAGCAATTTTGAGTGAAAGGAGTCTGTAGTCTTGTCAACCATTTTCATCTGTCCATAGTTCTCTTGTTAATATCCACAAATAGGTAGTTAGAAAAGCAATATGTGTTGTACAGGACCTTCAACAACCTTTTGTTGGAAGTTGTAAAAATGGAGTTCTGAAGCATTTAAGCCTAAGGTTCTTGTGAGGAGAAATTGGAAGCTGGCTCGCTGTTTTAATCTGTTTGATGGAAAACGAAGGACAAGTAGACTTGGTCTTCGGAAAACATATATAAAATGCCTGTGAACCTATTAATCAGAGTTGCTGTGTACATGAAAGAGTATATTATCCTTCTTATCATCAATTACAACTTTCACTCTCATCGCAAAACTTACAGAACAAAAAGTTACAGCTGCAAACAAATGACTAGCAAATAATGCTATTCTGCACAATTTTGTGTAGCACATAATGCAAATAATCCTAAGTGAGAAGAGGACTAGAAAGGGGAAAATATCTATAGCCTTGATCGATGAATGAATGCAATCGCAGCTCAATCCTGCTGAGTATACTGGAAGTAGAAATTCATGCCCAATTTAATTTTCAGCAGCAACTGCAGATGTTCCTTTCACAGCCTTGCTTTGTGTTTCTTCATCATTTGCATCTGTCTTGTACTTGTACCATGAAGCCCAAAAGAGATAGTTAAAAAAATTGAGCAAACTTATAATGGCTAAGAACCAGTAGAAAAGCTCCAACTTATTGTGGTTCAAATCTGGTGCCTCTAACCATCCTCGTTTGCTTGGAGTGACCTTCTTGGTTACAGCATTCACGAGGTTGACAAAGGCAGTACTTAAGAAGTATCCAAAAGAGAGTGATAAAAGTGCAAAAGAAGTGGAGAGAGATCTCATCCACTTGGGAGCTTCTCTGTAGAAGAACTCAATAAGTCCTATCACTGTAAACATGTCCGCAACGCCAAAGACTCCATATTGGAAAGAAAGCCAGAAAAGACTTATGGGATGTAATGGATCCTCTAGTGCTTTATGTCTTCTTTTGACCTCAACTACTCCGGCTATACTCATCGAGATGACAGAGAGTACAAGACCGATGCCTACGCGCTGAAGCTGAGTGATACCTGTTGGATGACCAGTGATTTTTCGAGCTAGTGGGACAAAGAAAAACTCGTAGATTGGTAACAGAATAGACATGAAAATCAGGGGAATCACTGGAATTGAAGCTGATGGAATCTTGAAAGATCCTAAATGTGTATTCATGATGTATCCTTGAAGAACTGAATATGTCTGCATCTGTGCCATGCATGTATTCATTATAATGGTGCTAGCAATTATTGGGAGCATCCTGATGAATATCTTGACTTCTTCTACTTGTGTTACCGTGCAGACTGTCCATGGCACCGGATCCATCCCTCGTCGAACACTGGCAGCTTTGTCTAGCAATCTGTTTAAAAATTGAGATTATTTGAAAATTTTAGTGTAAGAGAAGCTAATTTTATATATTATTCTAATACAACTGTAATAAACTCCTAGTTTCTTGCTTCTTTTTCATGTTTCAGTCTTTAATTGTTTAACTACCTGAATTGGCTAGTGTGTGAGATTGCATCGTTATCTTCAATCTCATATAATTCATTGGCATCTTGTGGCAGGGGCACATTTCTATTTCTAATTGCAGCGACTATAACCTGAAAACACAAATTGATAACGGATAAGAATATGTGGAACAAAATGGAAATTTCAAGCACATAAATGAGATAAAAGAGATAAAAAGTACCTGAGATATCTTAACCAGAGGGCTGGCGCCTTGTGCTTGGATGCGGTAGAAAGGTTTTCCAAGTGCAAGAATTACCACTCCTATAGAAGTTGCGATTAGAGATATCAAAAATCCCCAGTGCCAACCTCTGTTCATAGCTACCCAAACCACAATAGTAACTCCTATTATGGATCCAACGGTTATACTGAACTGGTAGGAGTTGAAATAACTTGCAAGTGCCTTTGCTTCCTTTGGATCTTTCTGATCAAATTGGTCAGCACCAAGTGCTGCAACCGATCCTTTAACTCCACCAGCACCTAGTGCCAAAAGGAATATGGTGCAGTAGAACATGACAGCTTCACTACCTTTGACACAGCTTGATTTGCCACAGGGGTCAGGCTGCAACTTATGTGACTTTGCTTGGATGTAAAGCAAGAGCAGTCCCTGTAGTGAAAACATGGATTAGTGAGGAGGAAACGAAGAGGGATGTAAGTACTAGAAATGCTAGAATTCCTTATGTTCAACTCCATTACCAGAACTTCCAAGATGCCAAACAATACGCATGTGTAGAGTCTGTTCAAGTAAGTATCTGATATGAAACCTCCCAAGATTGTGAGCAAGAAAGTTGATCCCAGGAAAATTGTGAGGGTATTTGCAGAAGTGGATAGATCAAATTGCATGACCAAGTGAAAGTAGAGAACCAATGATGACATATTCGCCACAAATCCAATGTTCTCCAGAATCGTCAAAACTAACAGAAACAAAAATCACTTCCATCACTAAATTTGAAGTTTGAACCCGATGAAAGCAGTGGCTCAGAGCCAGGAAATAAGAGTTGGGGAAGGAGGATCGTGGGGAGGTGTTTTCTATTGCCTGTGTATCTCCCAGTGATTTTAAACCATGAAGATATATGCATATGTAAACACTCACCTAATACAAACATGCATGCCTTGAATCCACCCTTTTCCTTACTCAATGGGTATGAACTAATTGGAGATTCACCATTCTCTACATCCTGTATTAATAACCAAAAAAATTTGATGTTATGGAGAGATATTTCACTAAGAAAGCAAGAGATAGTTGTATATTTCTATTTCTATTCTCAACATTATACCATTTTTCCAGTGATGAAGTGCAATCCAACTTGATTCTGAAGCTGATGAGTTCAAATGCTTGATGAGTAATCACTATGGATGGGAATGTCTATTTATAGTTTTATACAGGAAGCAGCGTCAGATTTTCGAAGTTCATACGGTGGCTCAGTCTTGGATTCTATGTTCCTTTGACTTTCCTATCGCAATCTTGCTTCCTTTATTTATTGTTTGTTCAATTTATCTAGACAATAACACACACACTTATATATTCTTTAAATCCATCCGGGCCACAAAAAATACAAAATAAATTGCTTTGTATTTGTTAAAAGCAACTAGGATCATAAGAAATTATATCTCTTTCATTCAAAGTTCAGGGGATTTATTTGGTGCTATATTGTATAAAGTTTGGCAACTTTAGCTAATATTATTTAATTACTGTTGAATATTAATACTCTAAGAGTAAGAAGCGTTAGATTGTTAACATTAGTGGTCCAGAAGGGACAGAAGTACTGAGGAACTATTTATTCACTTCCTGACCCAAAATTTTCTTTTGAGATACTGTATTAGCACAAGGAAATTAGTTGAATTGTCACAGAAATTAACTGGGTACTTAATTGTCTCACTATTAGTGTATATCCTTCTTGTTATTTCTATGGGTCAACTAAGGCCTAGTTTCTTAGGAAAACAAAAAGCAAGATTCCTGTGTTTGAATTTTTCAGTTTTGTGCTACTAAGAACCATTAATAGCCATCAGTTTAGGGCTTTCGCACTATGATCCTTTGTCAAAAATTTTGGACTTGTTCTCCTTCTTGATAGGTTGCAATTTTATCATTTATTTTATTATTAATTTCCCCTATTACCTGACCTGATGTGGATTAATTATTAGATTCTACTCACTTTCGTAATTTACATTCATTTCAGGGAGTAGGACGAAAATATGATAACAAGTGCCAATTGACACGAAAAGAGTCGAACTAACAGAGCCTATCCTAGGGGCACTTTTGGAAAATAAAAAGCTTTTACCCATTTTGGTAAATTGCTGAAGAGGGAAGAGCGGAAGGGCTGGAGTCTTATTCCGCGGGAGCCGCCGCACAGTGGAAGGCATTAGCTAGGCATTAGATTAGTGAGGAAACGAGAATTAGAAATAGCAGAGGTTGAGCCTTTGACTTTTCCGGGGGAGTTTTTCCTTCTTAGTATGAGGGATCTCTAGCTTAGCTTTTTCTTTTTGACTTTTCCTTCTTAGCTTTTGATAGTGGATTTCTCCTACACATGTCAGGAACCTTACGAAGAAACGAATCATTCTATGTAGTTGCTGTTTTCTTTTCCTTTATTCAATCGATCAAATTGAATTCTCACGAACAAGGCGAATGGCCGCTACTGTTGCTTCAATTCTTGTGGGCTTTTCGCATCCATTATGAACTAATTTTCCCACTCTAGCCAAGGGACAATGGAGGCTTTGGTTCGCCTAAAAATTGTGAGATCGATTTAATTTTATCTTTTCCTTTATTTATTGGTATTCGCGTATTTCTTGATTGCAGTGCTTATGACTACATAATTAATTGATTGTCTTGGATCCGGATGATTATTTAATTTGGTAATCTATTGTCAATTAGGGCATTTAAATCCGTAATTGTTTAATTGCCTTGAAATAGTGACAACTGGCACGATTAGCTTTGTGTCAGGGGGATACGCGGGCTAATCTGAAATAACCCTGGTAGTGCGTTATTTGATTAGAATAGAGCTCCTCTAATACGTAAGGCAATTGGGGAATTAAATCTTACGGGCGTACCTAAAATTATTTCTCAATTAGAGCAGTGGTTAATGGGCGTACCTTAATCACCGACACAGTAAGTAGGGGTTGACTGTCATCGCTTGTTTGGCAGTTATAACCTATTTATTAATAAATAATTGGAATTGGCTTTGCATCGATGATCAATTAGGTGAACCATTGTTGAAGTTATTTCTTGGCTAGATTCTTAATTATCACTCATTTGATTTTAGTAGATTGTTATTTAATTTTTAGTAGTTTCTTAGATTTTCTTTGTTTGTCATCTTCTGCACAAAAACACCCCCTTATTACTGTGAAGTTGAAAAGAAACAGTTACTCCCAGTCCCTGTGGATTCGACCCTGCTTACCACTATTTACAAAAATTAACTTTAGTTGAGCAGGTTTTTATTATTGCACAGGCTGACGACCTGTCACTTCTCTTGATGAATCCATTTTGTGCATGGAAGAAAAGGAAAATAAAGGTCTAAAAATTTTTTCTTGCCAGCTTGCCTTGAGGGATCAAAGCAAGAAATGCTTGACTTGTGAAGAAGACTTAACCAAGTCTTTGTTGCTTTCATTTATGCTGCATTGTAATGAGTTGACTTTTTCCTTGCGTAATGACTAGTATAGACTTGGTGAAGATGTGGTTTTCATGAAACTTGTACACAGGTTTGACGATAATAATTTATTCAAAAAAGTTGCACAATATTTTTTTTTCAAATTTTTATTGACAATGGAGATATGGTGTTGATACTTTGATATTTGTTGATGATAATTTGCTTAACTTTTTAATCATATCCAAAGAGAAAAATTTCGCCATCTTTTGACCCTATTACAACATGATAGCACTTTAGTGATTGTAACTGTGATTAGAAGTTAAGATATTTTAAAATATTTTCACATGATTGAAAATATAGAAAGAGATACCATTAAAAAATACGAAAGTGTCAATTCAATTCCCTTAAAAAAATGCAATACTAGTCATCTATAATTTCCTAATTCTGTAAGTGTAAAAAATCTTTTTGTATTTGGTTATTTACTAATTTATTATCAAGTTCTTTGATAGCTTGACTCTTTCTTGTTCATTCATATTTCCAATATCCTGTGCCACTTTCAATCACTTTTAAAGGAACAAACACGGAACCCTTGTGTTCATCTCTCAAATGCTTAATGAATTTGCTTTCATTTGTTTGCTAAAAATCAAATGGCTTAATCAATTTCTTTTTACAGGACATTTTCCCTATATCTGCTGTAGTTTTTTTGTTTTTCAATGTATGACTTCGAAAAGAAATATTTACTTTCATTTGGAAAATATTAATTTCTACCAACATGGTAAAACTAATATCAAAAGGTGAATGTTTTCCACCATCGAGATGGTAAGTAATGTGTTTTTTTTTTTGGTTCAATCCATCATTTGAGTTGGGGAATTCAAAAGGGCTCACAATAAGGTTTAAGATCACATAATTACTCAATCATTGGGTACCTGATTTCTTATTACAGCTATTACCGTAGAAAACTTGTTGTCTTGTCGATGTTTGAAGTTTTGCAACTTCAAAAGCTTGAAAAGAACTCTACTACTACTTTTCCCTAGAATGCTTAAAGAGGACTCTACTGCATACACAGTTCAGGCACTTAGGAAAAGGAAAAAAAAAAAAAAATTGTTCGCAGTGAAAAGAATTTGATTTTGCTGACAAAGAATGTGAACCAAAATTATGTTATACTTTTCACGATTTCTAAACAAAATAGGCAGTTATAATTATGATTGATTTTGTATACACTAACAATATAATATATGTCACATCATGTTAATTTAAAATTGAGTTTCAAATTATGCATATGTGATATGCATGCAGACCCTTTAGTATATATAAAAGATATGTCCAATGAATTAATCGATACTCCTTTTATTGGATAATAAAAAGTTTGAGTGGATTTGATTCTGGTCACTACCACAAACAAGAACATGCTTTTGGGACAATAGGTCGTCGCTCATAAGGATTTTTATAGATCGTCCATCAATACAATCTTTACATCGGAGCGGGATTCAAACACACGACTTTTAATAAGAAAATGATCCGTATTAACCAACTTGTATTGGCATTTGAATATTCCATAAAACATTTCAGGTACAAATGCAAATGTAAGTGGGGCATTTGGGCATTCATTTCTTGCAAGTTGGAACTTACTAAGTCAATTCGTCACGCTGGCCAGCTTTAAATGACAATTCTGATCTTTTCTTTGTCAACATCTTTAATTGATTTTTCACTTTCATGTTAACTGTGGTTGGGTTGTCACAGTTAAGATATTTGATCCAATTTCTTGCTTTCCAACTAGCAATTTCTCTTATTCCACCGAAACCCAAATCCAAATGGTCCTCCCTTTAGCAGTCAATACGGCGGGGTAATGATCGGCAATTAGCTAACATTTTCTTCAATTAATGTGGTCACTTTGGTCAATTAATATTGGCTATGCCGGTCTTTTTGCTTATAGAAATGATCAAACAATTGTTTATCCATTAATTTTGCTAGCCAAGTCAATTTATCATAATGCATGGTAAAAAATGGTCCAAAGTTACCTAACTTAGAGAAGGGGAAATTAGTCATGATACCCTATGTTTTTGTGTGATACCATATGAATCTCTTAAGGATTTAAAATATCTACATGGCCTCTTGTAATTTTATGTAAAGTGGAATTTGATGGAAAATAGTACTAAATGAAATGAGGTTCTGACCATTTTTTAATAAAATCACAGAAGATTACGTGAATGGATACAAAATCACAACGAGTTAAGTGGATAGTTAAACAAAATCACAAGGTGGTTAAGTAAGTTTTAATAATTTTATCAAACGCATTTTTGGAGCATGTCTTGATAAATCAACGTAATTGGCAATGCTTTCTCTCCGTTGTCCACTTTACATACAATCCATAAAAGTTATGTGGATATTTTAAAACTTTAAGAAGGTCTTGTTGTATTATACAAAAATACAGAGAAGTTATGAGTATTTTCTCAAGCAAAAAACCTTTGATTTGATGTAACTTATGTATCAGCATCAAGAAAATCTCAAAGAAAGAGGCACATTTAGGCAGCAATTTTTCCACTATACCCCATGAATAAATGACATTATCAATCATATATTGATAAATATTACCTGAAACATAGAAAAACAGGCTAAAGGTGACCCACTAGACAATTTTCTTTTGCATACAGATATTTCAAAGCTAAAAGGCATGCACTGGCATGCAATTTATTCTTGAATCTGTCCATCCAGATTCAAGACTATGTTGATTTAGTCCAGTTTTTCCACTAATAACCAGAATGTAAACAGAATCAAGCTAAAATAGCTAATCGTCAAGTGAATCTATTGAGTCAAAATTTGTGGATTATATAAACCTACTCTGATAATTGAGTCATTAACTAACTAAATTAAGTCTCTTACTCTCTCCCTTGTGTTGCCACCAAACAAATATGTCAACGCAGGAAGATAAGTCTAAAACATGCAGAAGAGCTAACGCAACCATTTCAAAGAAGAAACCTATTGAAGCCAAGAATTTCATCACAAGATAACGGGGCATGACCTCTGCCAACATTGAAAAACATCAATAGAATAAAAGTGTTGTCTTTTGTATAGATGTAAATAAGTACCTTGACTACATGATGAGAGTAAATTGGGCATGCAATGAATACCAAGCATAATTATTGGATAGATAAAGAAAATGACACTTGCATAGAAATGGATATTTTAATGTGCTTTTTTTTTTTTAAAGGAGGCTTGGAAAAATTCTCCTTTGCTATCTCTTATTTTTTTTTTCACGTAGGCTTTGTTCTCTACGGATTAAACTAAGTATCAGCATCTTACTAGACATTGAAAAACAAGATACTTTTGAATTTTCTTTTTGAAAAAATTGACATTTTTTGGTTTTTCATGGTTTTAAAAGTTATGAACAGGTCTCAGTTCTCACAGCAATTCAAGGACTTCTTCTGGAAAACAGCATTTCCAATTGTTACATGATTACGTATGGCTTAGTATTAGCTGTTGGGAACAAGTTTTCAGCATGAATCCAAATTGTACTCATATCGCCAAATGTCTGTTGAAAATACTTTTTGTGTTTTCAAGCACTTTTTTCAGCTGTGAAATAGATTGTAAGTTCACATTACGAGTCTATAAATCATTTTCAGATTCTCTAATAAATATATCACTTTCACCCCATGTAAAACAACTGGCTATGCTTGCACGGCAACTGCCATTTTCCTATTTGTGCCGTGTTAAGCACAAATTCAATATTGGAGTTATGAATTTAAGAGAGTCATTCTTTCAAGAATATGAAGCCTACAGGGAGATTATCCCTTTTTTTTTCCAAAATTATTTTCAACAAGAAAGGAGTAAGATTTAAGAAACGGGTAGAGAGATTTGAGCCTAAAACTTCTACATCCTGAAGGCTGAAGCCTCAACCCTACAAGAAGATTATCAGTATAATTTGATAAGCACAATTATGAAAAATTGGAATATAAATCTTGCAATGAGAAATGTAATTTAGATGCACATTTCTAGAGTTTAGTTTTGTCCCATATCATTGGGAAACAAGTGCATCACTTCTGTATGTCATGAGAAGGGACATGGTGGTGACACTGTAAAGCAATCATTTTCAAGTAATGCAACTGAAAGAGAGATGTCTTGATTCTTGAAAGCTTTTAGTCAAAAGCATGAATATCGATGATCTTTTTTATATTGCATCCACGGTTTGAATTAAAACATCTGCAAATGCATTGAAACAACATAAGAAAAAGCCTATAATATATTAAAGGCTATTGTTTGATCTTCATTTTCTACTCATACTATAGAATTTGACCATGAACATTTACTTCACTTATTATCCTTTTCTAAATGTCTGTGTGCGACCTTCCATGTTAGTCAATTTTACAAAGATTATCATCAACGGCACTTGTCTTCATATTTTAACAAAAGCATATGAAAAATAGAATTTCATTAACAAAAATTAAATTGCCAATAACACTAGCCTTTGAAAGATTGTTCATCACCAATTGCAATAGCCTTTTTCTTTCATCACCACTCGCAGTCCTTGTTGTCAACATATGAAAGCTATTTTAGTTCATTCACTATTTTGCTATTGATTTAGCTCAATTGGGATTGTAGTAGCTTTATGGAAAGTACTTCTTTAATACAACTTTTAATAAAAGCACTTATTGAATTTTAAGTGCTTTTAAGTATATTATTTGGATATATAGTTCAATAAGTATTTATTGTATTGGATAATATGTAATTTAAAAATTTTAAATGTATTTATCTTTTTATTTAATTCATAATATAGAATATAATGACTAAATTTAGTATTTTATTTTTTAAAATACAAAATTGATTCTAAAAGCACTAAATTTAACGCTAAAAGTTCTACTCTTAATTTTATGGAATGACATTTATTAAACATATTAAAAGTACTTTTAACATCCAAAAGTGCTTTTTCACCAAAAGTTTTGTAATCCCAAACGGGTCCTTAGACTTTTGGTGGTGGTTATTATGCGTTCGTAGTTTCGGTCATTTTTTTTTAATTTCGAAATGCATGGTAATCTCAAAATCTTTAGTATCCCAACTGTTAATATTTCTCCATCAGACTGGATTAATTACAAACAGCTGCCAATGAAGACTTCCATTCTTATTATTTCAAGCCACTCGTGAGTTATCAATTCACGACTTTCCAATCTCAGTGTCCACTAGAGAAATTTCTTTTACGTACAGATACTTGATGCCTAAAGGGCATGCAATTTATTATTGAACCTGTTCGTCAAGACTATGTTAATTTAGTCTACTTTCTCCACTAATTAGCAGCAAGCTAAAATAACTAATCGTCAAGTGAAGTTATTGAGTCAAAACTTGTGGATTGTAGAAACTGGCTTTGATAATGACACGTTAACTAACTAAATTAATTCTCCCTCTCTCCCTCTCTCCCTTTCTCTCTCTCTCCGTCAAGGATGGAACTAGGATTTGAGTTTGGGGGGCTAACAACGTACATAAAAGTATAAAATAATGTAAGAAGTACAAATTTAAACTCAAAATTTACAAGACAATGATTAGCATTCAAAATAATTTTAATAATAGTCTTAAGTAAAATACAAAAAAAAAAAAAGTTAGGAAGTTAACGAATACTAGCGAGCAATTCTGTACAACGTATCCATAGTACTTAAAATCAAACTAGAATCTACCCTATGATTGAAAAGCTAAATATTTGATGAAATTGCAATACCATAATTAAATTTATAATTTTCTTTAGAAATTTAATGGCTTGGATGTCATATAGAACAGAAAACATTCAAAAGCAAATTTTTTTTTTTTAAAAAAAAATTCTTAGTTTGGAGAATTAGAAGATACGCGATACTTGAAAAGAAACTACAAAGACACAAAAGTTGGCATCCCTTTTAATTGATGGACAATGAACAAAATTCTAATTATATTTTAATTAGTTAGCTAACCGATATAATTACATTATTCCCTTTTATCATTAATTACTTTATTTGCATTTTACTAATCCTATAGACTAAGAGATTAGGAGTTGGCTTAATATGGGAGATTTATTCAAAAAGGAAAGAGAAGAATTATTTTTCTTTTTTTTTTTTAAAGAAAAAAAGTTTGAGAGTACAGAATTAGTGTAGGCAACATAAAAGTTTTAAAAAACTAAATGATTAGTTGGATACGGACAGAATTTTGGGAGGCTGCCCCCTCCCCCCTCATTCTGTCCTTGTTTGTGATGCCACCAAACAAATATATCAATGCAACCATTTCAAAGGAGAAACCAGAGAAGTCAAGAATTTCATCACAGGATAACGGGGCACGACCTCCGCCAACAGTGAAAAACATCAAGTGAAATTGAAACTCCTATTGGTGGATAGAATGATAAAGAAGGACCTTTCACTGAATATAAATAAAAAGAAATTTTTTTTGTATACATACAATTAAGTACTTTGACAACGTGATGAAAGTAAATACTAAGTTTCACTGAATATAAATAAAAGAATTTTTTTTTGTATATATACAATTAATTAAGTACTTTGACTAGATGAATAATTCTTTAATAGAAAACGAAAACGACACTAATACAGAAAAAGATATCCGAATGTGCATGAGTTATATCTAAAGCATGCATGTTTTGAATAATTCTTCTTTGCTATTCCTAATATTGCTTGGGGCTTGTTTTCCACAGCCAAAAATAAGCTATGAGATGAGCAACTTATTGGGAATTGAAAAACAAGTTAATTTTGAAGGGTTGTTGAAAAGGTTGATGTCATGTTTTCCAAAGCATAAAATAGGAATTTTCAATTTCTATATGCGTGTGAATTTATATCTTACTATCAGCTGTTGAAAACATCAATACGTATAATCAGTTTTAACATGTCATCCACTGCATGGATTGAAACATCTGCAAATGCATTAAAACTACATAAGCAAAAGCCCGGGATAGATATAGTCATATAGATGCAATAGTTTGATCTTTATTTTAGACTAATACTAGTTGAATTTTACCATGAGCATTTACTATTTACTTTATTTATTATCTATTTCTAAATCTGTGTGATTTTGACCTTACTTATCAGTCAATTTTACAAAGATTATTGTTTGAATAGTGAATTATTTGCACAAATTTATTTACTTACATCAATAACATATTTTTCAGTTATTTTTATATTTTACATACGTCAAATCGAAAAAAGTATTACAGTATTTTTTTAAAAAATTATCCCAAACGATCTAGTATCCAACCACACTCAGCACTCTATCTCTTTTTTGAAATTTTTACAAAATCATATGACAAAATAGAACACCGTTGACAAAAATTAGATGCCAATACACTAGCCTTTTACTCATTGTCCCCCACTAACTTCAGCAACCTTCTTCATTCTTTCTTTCTTTTCATTTTTTCTATTTCAAAATACATGGTAGTCTCAACATCCTTTGGTATCCAACTAGTTATATTTCTCATCTTATTGGCTTAATTACAAGTACAGCTGCCTATGAAGACTTCTATTCCTATTATTTCAAACCAATCACGTGTTCTCAGTTCTCCACTTTCCAATCTCAATGGAGATTTTGGCAAAAGAAGAATCTAAGTAACTAAGAAAGCAACCCAAAATAATGGTGCATGGGGCCATCAGACTACTCAAAATTTCCCCCCAAATTGACTTCAAAGACTTTGCAAGTCAAGTTTAGTTGGTGACTTTTCAATGGTTAAAACGTCAAACGGTTCAATTAGGGTTCCCACTTGGGGATTGTTGCATAACCATTATCCAAGTCAGAATGATGTCACTTTTCCTTATAATGGTACGAGATGTGTGTAAAAAATGGAATCCAGTTAATTAGTAGAGATTTTGACTTCTGATTTAGCTATCCAATTATTGTCCATACTTTTGGTGGTCTGAAGGTATCCCTTTATTGTATGCCAAACATAAATCCAAAGTCCAAACATTATAGACCATTTGCATATTACTTTCCTCGTCAGTTTACTATCCTATGTTGTATGTCAAATTATTCTTGAAAAATATTGTGAAGATGAGGAGTGGAACTTTTTGGACCTTTAGAAATTCGGCAACTCCATTCCTGCCCATTTCATAACGGGCTTTTATTTTGCCCGCCATGCCCATATAATAGCAAATGGAACACATAAGGGCTTTCTTGTCTCATTCAAATGTTCGTTGAGCTTAATTGATCATCTCAAGTATCTTTCAATCTTGAAAACATAAGAAAATCATAACTAATAGATATACAAGTTATAAATAATAAAAAATGGAAGAAAAGAATATAAATCTAAAGAAAGTAACAAATTACAGCCCTACAACGGGTAGGGGTGATATTTCAGCCAATGTTTTAAATGTGGACCGGATGGTTTGATTTAACCAATATAATGATTAGCAGTTCGGACAGAGTCAACAAATCAAATGGGGGAGCAGTTAACCTGGTAAAAAACCGGATTTGACTAGTCAAAACCAGGAAATCGAATCTGTCCAATTCCTTTGGTTTTTAATTTTTTTTTTTACTTTTTCCAACTTTTGAATATTTACTTCTATTGACATGTGTTTGATAATCAAACTTTTGTTATATTTGTTTTTGATCTTTGGATAATTTGGATAAATATAAATGCTCTCATAAATATGTTTTAAATCCAATTGCAGTCTTATATTCTATATTTTGTCAATAGGTCTTGTGAATTTAGTAATAAATTCATAAATTTCTATTTTAAAATTTGAAAACAATATAAGATATATTTGAATAGGTGTTCTTTTTGTAATTATTATACATATAATTAATAAATAAGTATGATATTAGTCAATTCTCAGGTACTTTTTATCTCGATTCAATCAATGATACCCCACTAACCCTTGACCCCTGACTTTGATCGAGTCATTGGTTACTCCGAGTTTCAAAAACATTGATTTCAACTAACATTACTTCATATTCTGTTGAGGGAAATAATGTCACAACTTTTCACATATTCATTGCATGGCTTAACGGTGGATGCTCCTCAAGTAGATCATCAACTGAGACAAGGTCATTCACTAAGTTAAGCATGATCTGCAACTTCATTAGACAGTGACCAACTGGTATTAATTCTGCTGTATAAGAGCATGAAATGGGAATTTTAGTAGCTTAAGGAAACCATCGAGGACAAAAGATAAAGGCTTCCCATAAAACAAAGGCACATCGACTTTAGCAAACTTCTTTTAGAGTTTGTTTCTGTCAGTCTCATGCTTATGGTCAAATATCCATACAAAGGCAGATAATGTTGGAATTTAGTTTGTATGAAAATTTATCATGACTTGTGACATTATATTTATTTTCATATCTAGAAGTTTGATTTATGAATTTACTACAAGATTCATTGGTACATTAATGTATCTTGTCAAGTTCATTAGTTCATTCATGGAACCACTTAATACATGTACTTAATGTACTAAATTCATGAATGGACATTAAGTGAAGTTCATGTGTTTTTACTCTTATATTGCTTATAAATAAGAGGTAGTCTTACCTCTCTTATTGCAACTTGTGCTCAAGGTATTTTAGATTTACAAAACTAACTTCTTGCATCCCTCTCTTGTGAAAACTAAATTTAAACTTGCTATAAACTAGTTTTCGTTTCCAATGTATCCTAGAGGTAATTTGCCATCTCAACCTGGTTAGCGAGTGTTAGGCCCGAAGATAACCTAAGAGCGGGGTGAATTAGGTTGATTATAAAGTTAATCAAGTTATGGACACTTTTTGCTCAATACGAAATTTACCCTCTTTTCTAAGTGATCACACAATGAATCAATTAATAAATGAATAATATCACTTGAGAGAAGTAGAAGAGATATGCAATTTATGAATCACAAGATAATAATAAGTAAATAGGAAGAGAAGAATTGCAAACCAATCAACTACCAAGCTCCTCTTGAGTTCGACGGTCAATTCACAAAATAAGCTTCTTCAAGTTGATGAAATACAACCAATCTTGTGTACAAAGGAAAGCTCACTTCTTCCTTACCCCAAGCTCCACTCGGTCAAGTTAGGAAATTTTACTATCCCTCAGGACAACCCTCACAGATCTACACTATTGAAGTATTCACTCACAAATAAAAAGTTTACAATGAATTTCACACCACCAAGACTACAAATCTTCCTTGGAGTGTGTTTTCTCATTAAAACTACTCTATATCTTTTGTATCTTCAGTATACAAAAGTTATTTGAAGTTTTTGACCATACTTTATTTATATGAAATCAAGAAAGTGTTTCATTAATACTTCCAACGGATAGAAGGCAGCTGAAGAGTCAACTAGCCGTTGGGAGTATCAGACGTTCGGTACTTCTGAAACTTGCGTCCGAAAGCAGGTAGAGAGTTTGAAAAATCTTTTTTAATTCTTTCGGACGTCCAGTACCTCTAATGCTTATGTCCGAAAGCAGACAGTGAACTAGAAGGAATTTCTTAATTCTTTCGGACGTCCGGTGATGGAGTTCGTCATGCGTCTGAAGTTCTGCATTGATTATCGGACGTCCAGTGTTGTCTTCACGAGCGTTCGACAGCTTTCAACTTCATTTATCTCTTTCAATTGCTCTTGTTCTTTGAATCAGATTACTTCATATCTGAAAGGATTTCTTTTTGAAAAAATATTAGTATCATCCAATTGTTTTATAAACATCAAAAGATAGGGACCAAGATCAACATTCTCCCCCTTTTTGATGATGACAAAACAATGGATGGGAAAGAAAAAAGAAAAAAAAAATGAGCATAAACTCCCCCTCACTCATCGCATCTAAAACCATATAGGACTAATCTCATAACACTTCCCCTTACATATATCAAAATAACTCCCCCTTACATATTACATCCCTCAGCAAAATTCAAAACATCAAAATAATTATCAAGGCAAATCATCATTAGATCAACATTATTCTTTTTCCCCACTTTTTGTCATCATAAAAATCTAGTAATAATCAAAAACAGAAACAGCAGAAAATGCAGTAATATCAACTAAAATTCACTAATCATTCAAAAAATATCAAAGAACCTCAATTCAGAATATCATAAACATCAAAAAAATAGTACAAAAGAATATTGAAAATACATCCTAATATGAAGTGCAAATTACCCTAGAGTACCTAAAGTGTGATCACAAAATTTCGGAAAGTCACAACATTTAAATTCCGAACTATTGACACTTCTAATTTTAACAATATTCAAACCAAGCAGATTTTGAACTTTTACAAATAGGGGAACGAAATTTTTTGAAAGTATCATCTTTGTGAGCAAGAAAAATCATCAAAGTGTATCTAGAATAATCATCAATAATGACTAAATAATATCTCTTACCACCCAAACTAGCAATTTGTGTAGGACAAAAAATCAAGATGTAAAAGCTCCAATGGTCTTGAGTAGAAACATATTTTTTTGGGTTTAAAAAAGATTTTGATTTGTTTTTTCAAATTGACAAGCATCACAGATTTTGTCTTTTTCAAACTTAATTTTTGACAAAACTCTAACAAGATCCTTTTTAAAAAATTTCTTTAACAAATCCATGTTGAAATGACAAACTCTTCTATGCCACAACCAAAGATTTTCATTTGAAACTTTAAGACATTGAAGGTTAGATGAAATAATATTTTCAAGAATCACAACATAAATGTCATTGAATCTTTTTGCTTTGAAAATGATGTTATACTTTGAATCAAGAAATAAGCACTCATGCTTCTTGAATAAAACAAACAAATTTCTATCATATAATTGACTAACATTTAGCAAGTTATAACTCAAATTGTCAACCAAAAGAACATTATAAACAAGAATCTCACCAATCTTATCAATATCTCCTACTTCAATTGTTTTAGTTTTCATATCATCTCCAAATGTTACTATGCCACTAGACTTTGGGTTGAACTTGATGAATTGTGATGGATCACCGGTCATGTGTCTTGAACATTCACTGTCTATGAACCACTTTGATTCCTTAATGATGCTCACCAGATTCCACCTACTCAAGAGTTCAAGAACTAATATTTGATACCCTTTGATTTTTGGGTTCTTGAGAGTTAGCATCATGTCTAACTATCTACATGCATTTCATGCATCTTCTCATGTTTTTCCTCACATAGTAATTGCTTTTCATGTGATCTTTTTAACAACAAAAACTACGCATAACAAAGGAATTATTTACATAAACAGGTTTAATAAATCTTACTTGTCTTCTTTTATAAACAGCAAAATCATTTGTACCAGAATTTATCTTCTTCTCATAAGTGCCAAGATGAGATTTTATTCCATTTCCTTGAAAGCAGTTTTGTTTTTTATATTGGAGAAACTCATTTAAATTATCCATTCTTCTTTTCAGATCACCTTATTCCTCTTTGAACATTTCACAAAATTTTGTTTTTCTATCAAGTTTATTTTGTAAATCAATCTCATTCTTTTTCAAGAAATCATTTTCAGTTTTCAGCTTCTTGTTTTCTTAAAAAAGGCGTGTATTATCCTGAAGAAAAAGCCAATTTTATGTTTAAATTCATTGTTTCTAACATAAGATTCTTTCAAATTATCATGCAATTTTTCAATGAAAGATTCAAGATCATCATCAGTTTCATCATCACTTTCAAATTGAGGGTTAGAAGTTGTTATCTCATTATTTTCAATGGTCATAAAAGTCAATTGAGCAGATTCTTCTTCCTCTTCAATTTCACTATCGGAATTGAACTCATTCCATGTGAATTGGAAGTTGTTGAATCTTGATTTTCTTTCAACTTTCCCTTCTTTCTTCTTTTTCATTGGACACTCACTCATGTAGTGTCCAAATTGACCGCATTCATAGTATTTGTCACCTTATTTTTTGTTGATTTCTTGCTTTCCTTTGTTTCTTGCTGTAGACAAAGAAAATGTATTTAATTTATTTAGTCAAGATTAAATAAATTGAATTAATCTTGATTAAATTAAATTAAATTGTATAAGTCCATTATGTTTTGGACTGTCAAATTGGGCCAATATTATATAGGCTATTAAATCAAATTAAATTTGTAATACCCATTTAAGTTGGAGTGAATTAATTGATTTATTAATTCACCATGGGCCATTTGGGTTGGCCCACTATTTAAACCCAAGTTAAATGGGTTTCTTAAGTGACAAGTACCCAAAATGCAGGAAGATTCTGGAGGATTTTCTTGAAAATTTAGTCTACATATTTTGGCTATAAATAGAGGTCTTCCCTCAAGGCAAATACATAGAAAAATTCCTAACTTTTGGAGAAACTCTGTCAAATTCTCTCAAGAGCTCTCTTCCTCAAATACAAGTCCAAATCAAGCCAAATAAATTCTCCTGCCATTGGTGTTGAAGACTTAAGAGTTCCAAGTGTTCGACGTCACCATCAGATCAATCGTTTTCTACGTCGAAATTATAGGAAACACCCTTTCGATTGGAGAACAAGCCTTTTCAGCCCTTCAATTGAAGCCATTCGAAGAGAAGAATCAGGGGATTAATTTCTTTGATTCAAGAATTTTCAGAAATTGTAACCTACTTATTATTTAATTCATTAAATTTGATATTTGTGCAAACTTTCTTGTCTTTTATTTTACGCAACGAAATTTGTGCATACAAATTTCTGGCACACCCGGTAGGACTGTCTCTGCCTCTCATCTCTTTTCTTCCAACAACTTACCAGTTTCAAAATTCGATAAAGTTCAAGAATGTGAACTTTTCTCTTGAAGGCTTAGTTGCTGATACTCCAACAACTCAAGAGACACAGTATACTGCATCTCTGACAAAGAGCAAGGCCAAAAAGTTAGCAGAGAAGGTTATGGCGAATGTTGTGACTGAAGAAACAAATCTCGAGATGCTTCCCAATAAGAAAGGAGCCCATCATAAATCCATTGATAGCCCAAGTGATTCGGCTGCCTCTGTGGTGATGCTCGTCATGATGACCAACACCACAACTGTGGAAGATCAAATTTCGAATCTACCCAAAATTGTCGAAAAGCTAGTAGTGCATGCGCAAGGTCAAGATGTCAAAATAGTCAAATTAATGGCTATGGTGGAAAATATAGGCGAAAATAGCCTTAGTATGTCCAAATAAAAATTCAAAGTGCAAGATGAAAGTGACTCATCATCAAGGGAGAAGGAGAAAGAGGGTGCGAAGTCACAAGCCACGAAGGAATTTTCAATCTCCCCTGATGGTATCATTCATGTTAGTAATCTGAAGGAGTTCATCGAAGGCACAATTAAGGACAAGATTGGTGGAAGTGCTATGTCATATAGTAGTTACACCAAACCTTATACCGCTAGAATGGAAAGTTTGAAAATGCCTGTGGGATATCAACCTCCAAAATTTCAACAATTTGATGGCAAGGGCAACCCTAAGCAATATGTAGCACACTTCGTGGAAACCTGTAACAATGCTGGCACTGATGGTGACTTGCTCGTTAAGCAATTTGTTCGCTTGTTGAAGGGTAATACATTTGATTGGTATACAGATCTGGAGTCTGGAACCATTGACAGTTGGGAGCAGTTAGAGCATGAATTTCTTAGTCGCTTCTATAGCACAAAGAGAACTGTCAGTATGACTGAACTCTCTAATAAACGTCAATGGAAGAATGAACATGTTATTGATTTTATCGATCGTTGGAGGAATTTGAGTTTAAATTGCAAAGATCGAATTTCTGAATCTTCCGCGATCGAGATGTGTATTCAAGGTATGCATTGGAGAATCAGATACATCTTGCAAGGTGTGCAACCAGAAACATTTGATGAACTATTCATAAAAGTTCACAAGTTGGAAATTAATCTTGATGGACAAGAACCGCCAATTTCTAACTCTCACAAGGCCAAGGACAGGCAAGAAGTGAGGAAAAGGGGCAAGCCACCAACCAAAAATGAAAAAAATGAGGCTATGGCCACAAGTATAACATCTTTTAAGATTGTTTCCAAAACTGCCAGGAGAGAAGACAGGAAGGTCAATGCATATCAAGAGCAACGAAAGAGGAAACCGACTCTCAAGGAGATGCAAGATAAGGAATACCCTTTCCTTGATTCTGATGTCCCTGGTATGTTTGACGATCTGTTGAGTATAAATTTGATCACGCTTTCTGAGATGAAACGACCTAACGAGGCCAGGAACACTGATGATCCAAATTATTGTAAGTATCACCGCTTGGTTGGGCATCCCATTCAAAAATGCTTTGTCTTCAAAGATAAAGTAATGAAATTGGCGAGACAAGGAAAAATTCTTCTTGAAGAAGACAAGGCTAGCGTGAACCAAACGTCCATTGATTCCCTGCAGTCCATGGAGGTAAAAAAGATTGCCAAGGGAGTTGAAAAGATCACCGTACCTGTATTGCCAACAATTCAATTTGGATCATTCGATCCCATAGAAATCAAACAAGAAGTTGCTCCTTCAACTCTTCAAGAACATGCATATGAAGATGAGAAGGCGTTACAGCCTGATGTGGATGATGAAAGATGGACTCTAGTCACGCGAAAAAGGAGGCGAAAATCTTGTCCATTTAATAAGGCGAACAAGGCATTAACAAGAAGTGTGGTAGTCTGGAAGGGGAAAGAAAAAGACATAAAGAAAAATAATGACTATTGTAATTTTCAAGGAAGTCGAGTCTTCAAACAAAAGGCGCGAACTCTTGCCACTCTAAAAGAATTCATGCCAAAAGAATTCTTTGATTTTGATGTGGTCGCAAGTCACACAACGCGAGTAGATCATATCGAAAAACAAAAAGATGATACTGGCGAATCTCTCTGTGAGATAGCCCGTGTGCCTACCGGTAATGAAGAAGGTCGTGTGCCAATCGGCAATGAAGAGGTGAACGTCACAAGTATCACTTTTACTAGTGAAGACTTGTTACTTGGGTCAACACCGCATAACCGTCCTTTGTTTGTGACTGGTTATGCAAAGGAGCAAAAGGTGAATAGAATTTTGATAGATGGAGACTCCGCAGTCAATATTTTCCTTTAAAAACTCTTAAGGAACTTGGCATCCCTGTCGATGAACTCTCCAATAGCCGACTGATGATTCAAGGCTTCAATCAATGAGGGCAAAAAGCTCTTGGGTCACTAAATTTGAAAATAGCCATTGATGACATGTCGTCCAAAGCACTGTTGTACGTGATAGATGCTAAAACCACATACAATGTGCTATTGGAAAGACCTTGAATTTATGAAAATAGAGTTGTGCCTTCAACTCTTCATCAATGTTTCAAGTATTCCCGAAATGGGGTGGTAAGGAGTGTGAAAGTCGATAATAATCTCTTCACTGAAACGGAAGCATATATCGCTGATGCCAAATTTTACATCAAACGGCCCAATGTGAGGGATGAGTCTGAACAACCTCTATCTGGGGTTAAAATCCAGAACCCTGAATTTTCAAGTGCAAAAGGGGAGAAAGTGATAAGTTCAAAATCAAAAGAGGAAGTTGATGAAGAAACTGATTTTTCATTATCAAACAATGAATCGGTTGTCTTTCGCTACCCTTCCAAGTCGAGAAGGGAACAGGGACAGATACCTCCAATACAGCATGAAGCTCTGATAGGTCTAACTCTTCCTGTGGCTCGTCTTGGTACAGAGAAGGAGTCATCTCCTTCACTTAAAAGGTCTAACCTTTTAAGCAAAGAATCTGAAATCGAACAAGACACCATGCCAAAGTCAAGAATCAAAGAAGATTTTGATCCTATTGCTTATAAACTTCTCGCTAAGGCTGGATATGATTTCAAAGAATCTGTGGTGTTAAATGGTTCATCCTCTCAATCTACTAGCGACATGATTCATTGGTTGAATCCTACCCAAAAGATGTTGAAAGAAAAAGGATATGCTGTTGAAAATCTCAAATTTGGTCTTGGCTATTCCTCTCCTACACCAATCCGCATCAAGATCAATAGAGCTAGTAACCAATATATTGCTGTGGAGGATGAGTCTTCTCAAATAACCTATAAATTTCAAACTTTTCACGAAAAGGAGAATAAAACTCCACGGGTATCTGTTTTTAAGAGGTTAGGACCGCAAGGAAGACAAAAGCCTCAAAACTCTCATAAGAGTAAAGGAAAAATGGCAAAGTCATTGCAAAATCTTGAAGAATCTTCTGATTGTCCTCATATATTTGGTAGTATCATTCCTTCGAGAATGAGTAGATGCACAGACCTTGTAATAAAGTGTGGGACTGAGCTGAAGGTCAGGGAGCATACCGTGGTGTACACAAGACCAAAAGAGGATGATGAAGAGAGTGTTGCTTCCTGCAATCATATAACTATAATTGACGGTGACTTTTCTGAAGAAAAAGAAGATGCTGAAGACGTTCCACCTGAATTGGAAGAAGGTGTTAAGGCCACCGTGGATGATCTAAATGAAATCAATCTTGGTACTTCAGAGGACCCACGTCCAATATATATAAGTGCTTTATTGAGTCCTAATGAAGAGAAGGCATATGTCGACCTATTGCAAGAGTATCGAGATATTTTTGCCTGGACCTATAAAGAAATGTCGGGTCTAGATCCAAGAGTAGCCGTCCACCGTTTAATTGTCAAAAAGGGAGTTCGATCTGTAAAACAATCACAACGACGATTTAGACCAGATTTAGTTCTCTTGATCGAAGCTGAGGTTAATAAACTCATTGAACCGGGGTTTATTCGTGAAGTTAAATATCCTACATGGATTTCGAGTATTGTGCCTGTACGAAAGAAAAATGGGCAAATCCGCATTTGCGTTGATTTTAGGGATCTTAATAATGCTTGTCCCAAAGATGACTTTCCTTTACCTATCGCTGAACTCATGATTGATACAACTATTGGACATGAGATTTTGTCATTTATGGATGGCTCTTCTGGTTACAATCACATTCGAATGGCACCTAAGGATGAAGAGCTCACTGCATTTCGCACTCCTAAGGGTATTTATTGTTATAAAGTAATGCCCTTTGGTTTTAAAAATGCCGGAATTACATATCAAAAAGCAATGCAAAATGTCTTTGACGACATGCTTCATGGAAATGTCTAGTGTTACGTGGATGATTTGGTTGTCAAATCAAAAGAAAGAAATAATCACTTGCGGGATTTGAGACAAGTCTTTGATCGGTTAAGAAGATATCAACTCAAAATGAATCCCCTCAAATGCGCATTTGGAGTCACATCGAAAAATTTTCTTGATTTTATGGTTCGTCACCGAGGTATTGAAATTGACAGAGCCAAAATTGATGCTATATTGAGGATACCTGAATCTCGTGATATTCATGAATTAAAAAGCCTTCAAGGACGGTTAGTATATCTGCCGAGATTCATTTCAAATTTGGTAGGAAGATGTCAACTATTTAGTCGCATTGTGAAGAAAGGTGTGCCATTTCAGTGGGATGAGACATGCAGTAATGCGTTGAATAGCATTAAATCTTATCTTATGAAAGCACCTGTGTTAGTTGCACCTATCCATAGAAAGTCATTATTCCTTTATATTGCTACTCAAGAACGGTCAGCAGGGCCATTACTTGCTCAAGAAAATAATGAAGGGAAAGATGTTGTCCTTTATTATTTAAGTAGAATGATGACCCCCAACGAACTAAAACTATTCGGCGATTGAAAAATTGTGTCTAACTCTTATTTTTGCAATACAAAAGTTAAAACACTACTTTCAAGCACATAATGTAAGGCTCATTTTCAGGGCGAATCCCATAAAATATGTGACAAGCAGACTAGTACTATCCGACCGTCTGACTAGATGGTATTTTCAGCTACAACAGTTTGAAATTATTTATGTGCCTCAAAGAGTTGTGAAAGGACAAGTTCTGACAGATTTTCTCGCTAATCACCCGATACCTGCGGAATGGGAGCTAAGTGATGAACTACCAGATGAGGATGTACTCCTTATTGAAATTCGTCCACCATGAAAATATATTTTGATGGTGCTGATTATCGTTCATGGAGTTGGAGCGGGTATTGTATTCATAACTCCTGATGGAGGGATATTGCTATACTCTTTTACTCTAAACCAACATTGTTCAAACAATGTTACTGAGTACCAAGCTCTTATACTCGGGCTTGAAAAGTCGGGCTGAATTCGACATGGAACAGTTGAAACTTCAAATCTTTGGTGACTCTCAATTAGTGGTTAATCAACTCTTGGGAAGTTATGAGGTCAAAAAGTTCGAGTTAATTCTGTATCACAAATATGCAACACGACTCATGAGTCGACTTGGGGGTGCAAGTATTAAGCATGTTCCTAAAAAAAAAATAAACAAACTGACGCATTAGCTGTACTTGCCTCTTCACTTACCATACCGAATCATGAGATACAAGTTCGCGTATGTCAAAAGTGAGTGGTTCCACCATTATGTGATGGTGAAGATATTGAAGGAGGCGACGCTCATGTGGTCTCAACTTATGAAATTGACAAAGAAAATTGGAGACAGCCCCTCGTTGATTATCTCAAGTATAAAAATTATCTGAGGAACAACGTAGGAGAGTTGACATCCGTCGTCGTGCCCCTCGTTTCATCTTGTACAAGGATACGCTATACCGAAAATTATTTAAAGGTGTATTTTTACGTTGTCTGGGTGAAGACGAGACATATCGGGCAATGCACGAAGCACATTCCGGAATGTGTGGAGCTCATCAATTCGGTCCCAAACAGCATTTTCGGATTAAAAGAATGGATTACTATTGGCCTACTATGGTCAAAGATTGCATAGAATATGCTCAAAGGTGTCAATCTTGTCAATTTCATGCAAATTACATTCATCAACCACCTGAACCATTACACCCGACCGTTGTTTCTTGGCCTTTTGATGTTTGGGATCTTGATGTTGTGGGGTCATTACTAAAGTCGTCCGGTCAATATTTATATATATTGGTTGCTACCGACTACTTTTTTAAATGGGTTGAAACCATGCCACTCAAGCAAGTTAGAAAGGAAGATGTGGTGAATTTTTTCGTGTGAATATTATTTACCGTTATGGAGTTCCCCGGTACATTATCACTGATAATGAAAAATCCTTCTCCAATAGTTTGATGGATAAGTTGTGTGAGAAATTTAATCTCAAACAATGCAAGTCCTCCATGTATAATGCCCCCGCCAATGGTCTCGCAGAGGCATTCAATAAAACTTTGTGTAACTTGTTGAAAAAAGTGATGGCCAAATCAAAGAAAGATTGGCACGAAAGGATAGGCGAAACTCTTTGAGCTTATCGCACCACATATCGAAATCCAATGCAAGCCACACCATATACCTTAGTCTATGGTGTAGAAGTTGTTCTACCCCTTGAGCAACAAATTCCTTCTTTGAGAATTGCTATCCAAGAAGGTCTCACGGAGGAAGAAAATGTTCACATACGCCTTGAAAAATTAGAAGTTTTAGCTGAAAAGAGATTAGAGGCCCAACAAAATCTTGAATGCTATCAAGCTCGTCTCTCTAGAGCCTTTAATAAGAAAATTCGACGCCGCTCCTTTCAAGTTGGGGACATGGTACTTGCCGTTCGAAGGCCAATAATTATGACTCATCGTACTAAAGACAAATTCGTGTCCAAATGGAATGGGCCATATGTTGTTCGAGAAATCTACACAAATGGCCCGTATAAACTGGTGGACAAAGATAGCGTAAAAGTTGGTCCTATAAATGAAAAATTCATGAAGTTATACATGCCAAAGAAACAAAAAAAATGAAATATTCCATTACGCATGAGTCTAAACTGCATGTTGCTCCAGACCCGCAAGAGGTAAAATTGTGGATAGCAACCACCAATAGTGTAGCACGTGGTTAAACTGCTGAAACACTCCACCAAATCTAAGGTGGTAAACAAATGAATACTCCTGACCCGCAAGAGTTTAAATTGTGAACGGTAGGAACTACGAGTGACTTGATTTCCTTTTGGGATACGTAGGCAGTTTAGAGGGTAACTTTTAAATTCAGTTACAACCCTATAAAACTAAAGTCTTTGCTCGGATGATTTTTTTGTGCAAAAAAAAAAGAACTTTTCTCTTTAGGACAGTTCAAATTATTTTGCAGCATGCACTTGAAAGTGTGTTGTTCAGATTATCAAAATTATTTGGACATTTATCTTTTCAAGTGTGATCAAAATCAGGCAAAGATGGAATTGTTTATACTGCAGTTAATAGTCTAAAATGGTGGCTATTGAAAGAGTAAGGAAAAACGAGGACGTTTGTAAGAATGTGATGAAGAAAAAAAAAGATCAAGTTTCATTATGAATGTTTGTACTCATAGCTACATGCTTTGAGTGATTAACAAAAGATAAAATTTGAAACAAAGTAAAAGATTGCAACTATTGCTAGAATTCAAATGACGACAGCTCCTTTCGATATGCTTGTATCTTGTCCAAGATTTGGCTCTCCTCACCAAGTAAGGGCGGAGAATTCTCAATCTTTCGAACTTCATTTCGTAAGTCGACCATCACGCCTTGCACTCGAGCAAGCTCATCTTGCTCTTCTGGTAACAGTGAAAGCGTCTCCTTCCTGTGAGTATCCAAGAACTAAAGTCGCTTCCTCAACTCTACTTCCTCGAGATCAATTTCATTAAGTTTCAATTTCCGCTTGTTGTTTCTCCTTACACTGAGCATCTCTAAGATGTTGGGTGGCCGTAGAAAACAACTCATTATATGATTCAGTTGAAATTTTATTTGAGAGAGAAGATTTCATTATGGCGTAACGAGCTGTATTTGCAAAAAAAGCCTTTAAAAGGCCTTGCAAATTTGAGATATCGGAGGCATTGAAACTTTGCATTTCTTCCATGATTTCGTTTGCTTTCATTTCAAGAGCAGGCATGCGCTCCAGGGCTGTTTGAGATATCATGACCCTCAAGTTATTCCACAACATTTGAATGTAGTCTTGACGATATGTTGAGATCACACATTGGGGGCAAAATTCAGACCCTTGAGGTGCCTTTGGCCACGATGGTGGATCGAAAACTTTGTGTTTCTTTTTGGCCGATGGAGTCATATGTTCTGCCTTCTGTGGCATGATTTGCTGAATCGCATTTTCATCCTCTACTGCCTTTTTGGAATTCTCACTAACATCCTTTTGTTGGGTAGAACTGACCACTTGTTTGGTCAAAAGTTCGAATGCAGTAGGTCCTTCAACTGATGCTTGGCTTGGTTCTCCGTCATCAATGAAGATCAAGTCTTGATCATCCAACTTAGGGAAAACGTTATGAGACAAATCATGAATATAAAATTAACGAGCAAATTTCAAATGCTAAATTAAAGAAGGCAAGGAGGGTCCTTACAATATTGGCACGGTTTATACTAGACACAGATATATCCGGAATGTCTTTAAAGAGTTCTTTAGGATCTAAACTAATATCATCCAAAGGGAGAGTCATTACCTTGGACTTCTTGCATTTCCAATGCTGGTCCGTGCTAGTGGATTGCCCATCCTCCTTATCAAAAGGCTCGCTCCTCTTCTTCTCATGTGAATTGCAAGAATCATGATCAAAAGCCTTCACAATTTTTGAAGGAAGATGAAATAAAATACCCTTCGAAAATTCTTCATTAGGAGTAAGGTTCTCAGGGGTAGCAGCGTTGTTGTTTGAACTCTTCAAAATTTCCTTCTCGCTTCTCACAGTCTTTTGCTTTATCCCAAGACTATTGCCAACCTTGGAAGGATTATTCAGGCTTGCAAGTTCCTTTCCTTTTGATTTCTTCTGCTACTCATTTGATTGGACACTCTTAATCAAAGCATCACGCCCTTTGAGGAGATGATCATCATGCACCATAGACCACCATGTTTGAAAACCTGAAGATGTGTACTTGTTAGCATTCAAGGGATAGTTAGGAAAAAGCACCTTTGACTCTGTTTTATTGTGAATGACAGTGCGCCAAAGTATTCGACTCAAGTCATGATTTGTGGAACGAGCATCTGCTCCAAATTCCTGTGGGGGAATTTGATAAACCCCGAATTGCCGCGCGAATCTATATGGGCTATATGGCTCAACAAGGAAGTCTCCATCAGCATGCAAAACTAAGTAATTTGAGCAGGCACTTACAAAATAACTTAGTTATGAATTCACTAACTTGTCATTATCAACAAAAAGTTCATTTTGATTCTTCACAAGAGAAGTCGTCTCCCAAGTTGCTTTGTCTCCCCGATGAATGAGGTCGCAAGCACTGTTTTCATCAAAGTACCGTGCGCCACCCTCCCCAGAATAATTGGTCATTGTTGGTCTAGGCATGGTATTTGGAGTTAAATAATGGGTAGAGAAATAACTCGCTAGCCAAGCATATACGTAGTGCACCGAAAAAGCCGCACGCGCACACCCTGTAGTAGATGAATTTGAAATTTTATTGAGTCCACGGTAGATATTTAGCAAGACAGGAATAGCAAGGCAAGTCTTACGACCGGCAGCCATCATACTAACCATTTTGAAAGTAGATAGTCTAATATAATAGAGATCCTCATCTGATAAAGCAAAGACGCAGAGTCAACAAAATATAAATGCTGCAAGATAGGTCTCTTCTCGCAAGTGAGATTTAACTCCGATGGTATCAAATAAGCCATTGTCTTGACTTGAAAACTTGTGGGATTGTCCAATTTCTCCATCCGGATTTTGGATCGTTTGAGCACGAGAGACCCTCTTTATCCTTCGTTGTTTTGGTTTTAAGTATCTCATTTTACCTTTAAACCAAAAGGCAATCCATTGATTAGTAGAAACTCCAACTTTGTTGGATTCTCCATATTGAATGTGAGGCAAGGCCGCGAATAAATACTCGCAACTTTGTGGAATATGCCTTAATTTCTTTTCATTAACTCCAGTTAACTCCTCTGCACATGGGATTATCTCTTCATAGATACCCCCGATGATTAGAAGTCCCCCTAACTTGTGCAAATCCCAAAGTGAGAGAGACAATTCCCCGGCAGATGTATGCAAGGTATTAGTGTCTGGGCACCACGCCTCGCAGAATGCCCTAAGTACATGGGGATTCCTATCGTATGTGAAAAACGAAGCATATAAGGCGTCAAACAAGTAATTTTCACGGAGCACTTGTTTGCTCCTGCCGAGGATATCCTCCAACCATTCCCAATAATTCTCGATGTAACTGAATGCATCACTAAGTCTCAAGAAAGGGCCCCAGTGTGCATCTCCGTCTACGATCCGCCTGCCAAGGATTTGAAAGGGAATTGTCCTTGACTCATTACTATGAATAAGGGATCTCAAGGAGTGAACTTTCGTGCCATCATCTTGAGAAAGTTCAAGTGAACAATTCTTCAATTCTGGGTACTGGTAAGAAGGTCACTTACCAGAATAAGTTTCTTGTATAGGAGGATACACCAATAATGTCGTCCCTTTGTCACCAGGGTTATCATGGCTATCGGTTATAAGAAGATACTTTTCGTCTGAAGATATGACTTCCTTGAAGATCACCATTGTATCAAAATCAACCTGCAGCAAAAGTATGAAAAAGAAAATTTGGTTAAAATGGCATGATCGAAAGTAATAAAGGGACTTCTCGAGTTTTGGTGAGTTCTCATTGTTTCTTCCTTGTACTCCTCAAGCCATAATAAGCTTTCGTGAGAGTTTGTGGTTGCGCCTTCTTCAAATTTTTGCTGCGTCATTTTCTTTATACCCCTCAAGCCATAATAGGCTCTCGTGGAAGTTTGCGGTTGCACCTTTTTCGAATTCTAGCTGCGCCATCTTCTTTGTACTCCTCAAGCCATGATAGGCTCTCGTAGGGGTTTGCGGTTGCGCCTTCTTCAAATATTGGTCGTACCTCCTTTATGTACTCCTCAAGCCATAATATGGCTCTCGTGGGAGTTTGCGGTTGCACTTTCTTCAAATTGAGTGTCCACCGTGTATGTTGTAACAAGGGATCCTTCCTTTGTGGCAAAAAAAATGGCATTGACAAGAAATGAAAGCTATAAAGTATGCAAATTACCTTAGCGTGTTGAAGTCCAAGAACTATGGTCCTAAAATTATGGACACAATTGGGACGTCAATTTGCTTCAAACAAGAAGTGCCAACGTCAGTTGCAACTTGGAAAAAAAAAATCCATCAAGAGCAAAATTTTGCCTTGCTTCCCAAGAAAGGACATTCAAGAGAAAGATATGGCGCGTAGCATGTGCTGTTCTAACCAATTAACATCAGTATAAAATTGCATGCAAATAACTTCAATTGCAATAAAGAGACAGTATGGACTTTGCATGAATCGAGAAGGCTATGGTATGCAGCAATGGAAGGAAAACGTGTACACTTTGCATGCAAGAGAGCAATCAAAGCTTAAAGTGTCTTGGCACCGAATTCAATTATTACCCTACGCCCATTAAGTTTCAAAAGAGCATGCAGATTTCAACAATTTGGGGACACTAATAAAACCCAAATTTGAAAATTTTAATCCCACAAGCATAAAAATCACTGGTTATTGCATGAAAGTTTGTCCGTTCAATCTGAGACAACAAATTTTTTCACCTAGTTTCACTGGGAAGGCAAATTTTCAGCTTGGTTCATGGCTCAATTCGGTGAATTTTGATTTGGCAAAGTGAGTTATAATGATTCAACATTTAAGTTAAAGTGAAGGTGGGTGATACCTGGGCAATGTGAGGCTTGCTCGTGGTGAAGGCTACACGAATGGTTTCGGCAAAAAAATTAAAGTTTGGTAGAGTCCGGTTTTCAGCAGCCTCAATCAAAAAAAAAAATTAAATGAGCAGTGGTCTCGACAAGCAAATTTTCAGCGTACTTCACTAAATGCGCTAAATTCGTGATGAAATCCAAGTGAATTTTGATTCAATAGATAAGTTGACAAGAATTAAGATTCAAGCAGCAAGGAATGTCGATGATTACCTAGCCAAAGTGAAGCTTGTTTGTTGTGTTTTCTTCAAGAGAACGGCGTGATGATTGGCCTTCGGCTGGTCAATTTTCAATGGGTCTTGCTTCTTCAAATGGAGCTAGTACCAGGTTGCAAATAGGAAGTCGATGTAGTCTATAGCAACGTCTTGAATTTGAATTTGGAAGTTACTAACTCCAAGTGGCTTTTAAGAGGTGAATTGAGAAGTTCCCAATTCAATTTAGGAAGCTTACTATATCCGGTATTAAGTGTCAAGGTTTGATGAATTTCCTAATCTTGGCACCATGTTTCGGCTGTCTAAAGTGTAAGCTCCATGATAGATATTGAATGGAAAGTTTCGACCAATGATTTGGTGGCCATGTTTTGATTGTGGAAGACGTTTGAGCGGTGCTGCGGTCATAGAAGATTTCCCAAGTGCGAGCTTGAAACCAAGTTGCAACAGAAGCGGTGATGCCCAATTGGATGCTTCCATTTTCAAATATTGCTGGTTACCATAAGTGTGTGAGTGATTTTGGAAGGTGGAGCGTTACCTTTTCTTTTATCATTTCCAAAGTTGTCCAGCAACTTTTAGTTTCCAATGTCCGTGGCTAGTCCCTTAGGACATTTGGAATTCCAAAAGATTAACGAGACAACCATTTGGACAATGAAATTGGTTTTGGTACTATGTTGTTTAAGAAGCTTTGAAATTTAGAAAAATCCATATTCCTGAATTTGGCACTTTCTGGTTTCAATACTTTGCTAGATACTAAAAAAAAATTGAGGAGTTTTGGGAAAGTGGAGTAACGCATGACAATGGTCCAGAAACTTGAAGTCCCTGATTTCAAAGCTTCAATGGATTTGGAAGTCACTGGAACTTGGTGTCGTGGGTCAATTTGCTAAGGCTTTAAAGTAACTCGGGTGCAGAATGGCTATAAATCAAAGAGAAAATTACCTTGTGATTTTCGATTAGCTAATTCGGAAGTTTTCAAGCATGGATACTATAAACTACAAGTTTCCAGGCTTGTTCCCAACAATTTCGATGTTAACTTGCTGCTTGAGCAAATGTTAAATAAAAAAAAAAACCAAGTCCAGAACGGAAGGATTCCTAATGCAAACCCCTTAAGGCTACATTGAAATTGCTGAAAGTGAAATGGGGCCTACGGGAACTTCCAGGTGAAGAATGTCTATGATGCAAAGTCTTCAATGGACATGGGACCATTCTTGTCGGAATAAAATTGATTGGAACGTTTGAGCTTTAATGTTTGGTGTCATTAATGTATTGCAACTTTAAGTTAATGGCAGTCACTTGGACTAATCTCCAATGGAATTCAAAGATCAACGGGGTAGCCATTTGGACAATGGAATTGGTTTTGGCAATTGCCAAGCCACTGAGGTTCGAGATTAATTGCAATAGAAGCAGAGATTTCATTGTGGTGCTAAAGGGAATAATCCTGTGCACTTCACTTAGCCGTAGACCTCACATTAAATTAATCACTTAGTGAGCCCCTCATATAAAGGGAATGATCCTGGCCTTTCTTTTATATTAAAAAAAATCATCAAATACTTCAAGTCTCAATTTCAATCCTTGACAAGCAAGTTTTCAATTGAATCTTGAAGTGGAGGCATTTGTAGACAAAGAAAATTTATTTAATTTAGTTAGTCAAGATTAAATAAATTGAATTAATCTTGATTAAATTAAATTAACTTATAGAAGTCCATTATGTTTTGGACCGTCAAATTGGGCCAATATTATATGGGCTATTAATCAAATTAAATTTGTAATGCCCATTTAAGTTGGAGTGAATTAATTGATTTATTAATTCACCATGGGCCATTTGGGTTGGCCCACTATTTAAGCCCAAGTTAAATGAGTTTCTTAAGTGACAAGTTACCCAAAATGCAGGAAGATTCTGGAGGGTTTTCTTGAAGACTTAACCTATATATTTTGGCTATAAATAAAAGTCTTTTCTCAAAGCAAATACATAGAAAAATCCCTAACTTTCGGAGAAACTCTGTCAAATTCTCTCAAGAGCTCTCTTCCTCAAATACAAGTCCAAATCAAGCCAAATAAATTCTCCTGCCATTGGTGTTGAAGACTTAAGAGTTCCAAGTGTTCGACGCCACCATCAAATCAATCGTTTTCTACGTCGAAATTGTAGGAAACACCCTTTCGATTGGAGAACAAGCCTATTCGGCCCTTCAATTGAAGCCATTCGAAGAGAAGAATTAGGGGATTAATTTCTTTGATTCAAGAATTTTCAGAGATTGTAACCTACTTATTATTTAATTCACTAAATTTGATATTTGTGCAAGTTTTCTTGTCTTTTATTTTAGCCAACAAAATTTGTGCATACACTTGCATTGTTGAATTGATTTGAAAACGAATTGCTAGATCCTCCTTTTCTGAATCTCCTTTTGTTGAGGATTCTTTTGAAACTTTTTGTGATGAGAGCAAGATCATTGTCATCAACATCCATATCTTCTCCATCCAATGAAATCGAGTTATTTTCATCTTGAGATGCTTTTAGAGTAATGCTCCTTTTTACTTTTGCATCTTCGTCTTCTTGTATTTTGGTCTTAAGTTTCAACTCATAAGAAATTAGAGAGTTTATAAGAGATTCAATAGGCATTGAATTCAGATCTCTTGCCTCTTCAATAGCAATTACCTTACTCCCCCAATCTTTAGACAAAGCATTCAAGATTTTTCTATTTTTCTCTCCTAATGAGTATTCCTTTTCCAAAATTTCTAAATCCTTGATAAGATCATTAAATATACAATACATTTTATCAATATTTTCATGAGGTTCCATCTTAAATGACTCATATTTTGGTAACTAAGATAGATTTCTTTTGTTCTCTAACATTCTCACTGCCTTCATGAATTTCTCTCAGTTTGTCCCAAATTTCTTTAGCTGATTTACAACGTTTGACCCTAATAGATTCATTTGAGTTTAAAACACTATATAGCACACTCATAACTTTTGCATTTAAGGCGAGATGAACTCTATCGTCAGCAGCCAGTTCACTTATTGTTTTTGGTCTAAGTCTATGAGTATTTTCATCTATTATAAAGGCATCATATGAACATTCATTAACAATAAACCACAATTCAATATCAATCGATTACAAGAAGATAATCATTCTTTCCTTCTAACTCACATAATTTGATCCATTAAATATTGGAGGTCTAATGACATATTATCCTTCAAAAAATATGACATTGTTGGTTGTCATTTTTACTCCTAAGCCGCTTGACCTTAATCTCTAGGAGATCAAACTCTGATACCAATTGTTAGACCCGAAAACAACCTAAGAAGGGGTGAATTAGGTTGATTATAAAGCTAATCAAGTTATGGGCACTTTTTCCTCAATATGAAATTTACCCTCTTTTCTAAGTAATCACACAATGAATCAATTAATGAATGAACAATATCACTTGAGAGAAGTAGAAAAGATATGCAATTTATGAATCACAAGATAATAATAAGTAAATAGAAAGAGAAGAATTGCAAACCAATTGACTACCAAGCTCCTCTTGAGCTTGAAGATCAATTCACAAAACAAGTTTCTTCAAATTGATGAAATACAACCAATCTTGTGTACAAAGGAAGGCTCGCTTCCTCCTTGCCCCAAGCTCCACTCAGTCAAGTTAAGAAGTTTTACTATTCGTCGGGACAACCCTCACAGAGTTACACTATTGAAGTATTCACTCACAAATAAAAAATTTACAATGAATTTCACACCACCAAGACTACAAATCTTCCTTGGAGAGTGTTTTCTCACTAAAACTATTCTATATCTTTTGTATCTTTAGTGTGCAAAAGTTTTTTGAAGTTTCTAACCATACTCTATTTATATGAGACCAAGAAAGTGTTTCATTAATGCTTCAAACGGATAGAAGGCAGCTGAAAAATCAACTAGCCGTTGGGAGTATCGGACGTCCGGTACTTCCGAAACTTGCGTCCAAAAGCAGGTAGAGAGTTTGAAAAATCTTTTTTAATTCTTTCGAATGTCCGATACCTCTAATGCTTGCGTCCGAAAGCAGACATTGAACTAGAAGGAATTTTTTAATTCTTTCGGACGTCCAGTGATGGAGTTCTTTATGCGTCCGAAGTTCTGCATTGATTATCGGACGTCCAGTGTTGTCTTCATGAGCATCTGACAGCTTTCAACTTCCTTTATCTCTTTCAATTGCTCTTGTTCTTTGAATCAGGTTGCTTCATATCTGAAAGAATTTCTTTTTGAAGAGATATTAATATCATCCGATTGTTTTGTAAACATCAAAAGATAGGGATCAAGATCAACAGCGAGATAGTGGGGGCAAATAACACTCTACTCAAGAATCTGTTATCAAGGTGATGAATCAAGACTTTGTCAAGTTGGATCGCTTGGATGGAACCGGAACCAATTTCAATAAGTAAAAGGATAAGATGATCTTCTTCTTGATAGCCTTGAAGGTAGTATACGTATTGAACCCAGATTTTTCAGAAATTCCTCCTCCAAAGGATGATGATTAGGAGGCTTTGAAGAAACAAAGGGAAAAATGTGAAGAAAATGAAATGGTGTGTAGAGGTCACGTCCTCAATACTTTGTCAGATAGTTTCTATGATTTATTCACAACCATCAAGTCACCAAAGGAGATTTGGGCTACCCTTGAGCGTCAACATGTCAACCAAAAGCAAGGCTCAGATAAGTTTCTTATCAAAAAATATTTTGTGTTTAAATTTATAGACAATTCCCCACTTCTTGATCAAATTCACAAATTGCAAGTGATTGTTTCGAAACTCAAAGATTTAAATGTTGAAATTTCAGAAGCATTTCAAGTGGGGGCTATTATTGCCAAGTTGCCTCCTTGTTGGAATGACTACCAAAAGAAATTGCTCTATACTTCTGAAATTTTGACTTTAAATTGTGTTTAGAAACATCTAAGGATTGAAGAAGTTGCTAGAAATCTTCAAAAGAAAGATGTGAATGGTGAATCTAAAGTGAAAGTGGAGGATGAGTCTAAGGTGAATTTTGTGAATGAAAGAAAGTCTTCCAATTTCAACAGGAAGAAACTTGAAAATAGTAATTATAAGGATAATAAAAAGAAGAATAGAAATTGTTATGATTGTGGCAAGAAAGACCATTACAAATCTGAATGCAGGTACGACAAGAAACAAAAGACTAGTGGTGCTTCAATCGCAAATCTTGTTGAGGAAATTTCAGAAATAGTTGCTATGATGTTACTTGGTACGGTGACTGAAGTGAACATAACTACACCTAATTCTTCCAAAGATTGGTGGTATGATTCTGGTGCAACCACTCATGTGTGCCACTCATGTGTGCAATGACAAGAGTCAATTCAAGGATTATGAAATTCTTAAAGGACATGAAGTGGTGATGGCAAATGGTATAAGGGCTAAAGTGCATGGCAAAGGTTGTGTGAATATTCAATTCACTTCCGGCAAGAAATCAGTCCTCACTAATGTACTTCATGTTTCAGATATTGTAAAAAATCTTGTCTTTGCTGATATTCTTAACAAGAAAGGGTTGAAAGCTGTACTAGAGACCAACAAAGTGATATTGTCCAAAAATGGTGTATTTATTAGAAAAAACTATCCTTGTAGTGGCATGTTTAAATTGAGTATCAATAAGATTGATGATGTTTCTCTTTACTTTGTTGATTCTTCTTATTCTTTGTGGCATGGTGGATTAGGACATGTATATATCTAAAAATAGTCTAATTTCATTTGGTGACAATGTGAATAAGAAGCGTGAAACATGTGTTCAAACCAAGATAACAAGATTGTTTTTTCCTAAAGTTGAAAGAAACTCACAATTGCTTGATCTTGTGCATTCGGATGTTTGTGAGTTGAATGGAATTTTAACAAGAAGTGGTAATAAATACTTTATCACTTTCATTGATGATTGCTCTAGATATGTGCATGTATATTTGATGAAAGCAAAAGATGAAGCCTTTTATATTTTTAAGACATACAAGTCTCTTATTGAAAATCAATTAAGTAGAAAAATCAAAATATTGAGAAGTGATAAAGATAGTGAATATTTTCCTGCTAAATTCTCAAATTTTTGTAAAAATAATGGTATTGTACACCAAACAAGTGGTCCTTATACTCCACAACAAAATGGAAACTCTCTTGAATTCCCCAAAAATTAGTTTAGTCAAATTCTTGAAATTATTCTTGTAATAGTTTTGTAGTAGGTTCCATATACTTGTAATCCCTATTTTCTTCAACAGATAAGATTCAAGAACAATTAAAAAAAAAAAACCAAAGTACTGGACGAAGAGCAACAGCAATCCCTATACCGAAAATATTGATTAGATGAATAGGAAAGAGGGATGTTAAGTTGCTAGAAATGTTAGAATTTATTACAGTCAAGTATATTACAGAACTTCCAAGATGCCAAATATAATAAGCATGTGTAGATTTTATTCAAGAAGGATCTAATTAATATGAAACCTCTCAAGATTTATCATTTTCAAGAGGGTACGGATTTGGGAATATCCCTTGGCAAAACCAAAACCTTCATTGATTCGCCTTTGGCATGAAAGGGACCTAAATTTTCTTTATATTTGTTTTCCACAAAGTTAGTTAGACTAGTTCCTATATTGCATGTATAAATATTCCTTTTCTGTTTTAGATTTCTAAGATATCAGTTTAAATAATTAAATTTACGATAAGTTTCCTTTCAGAATGTTTAAGTATTCATTGCAAATTAAAATAATTTAAAACATAAAAACAAGCCAATAGAGAGTTAGGAATATATAATCGTAGTTTTTCTTTTCTATTACTCTTTCATAAGTCAACTATCTAACAAAGGATAACACTTTTTTCTTCAACTCCTTTTCTCGTTCACCTATCACTTTTCCTTCCATAACCAAAGAAGACAAAGACTAAGTTTCTTGCAACGTACTTATTTATCCTTTCCTTGTCCTTCACTTCCCTAACCAACGGGACTATGTGGAGATGAAGTGAAGCCAATTTTTGGTTTTGGAAGGGGGGGGGGGTGTGGAATTTGAAGGATACGAGCATTGTGACATTATCTAAATTGTTTTAATGCAAATATGCCTAATACTGCTCAAACTTGTTACCCTTCTTTGCTATAAGATGCACCCCTGTAGTTTTTGCCATTGAAATATTGGGTATCTACTTCCCCCACTGTTTCAAATACTAAGTTGGTCTTGGCCTGTTTGTTGTGCAAATCGACTGCCAATTTTCCAAGTTCAATCCGATGGGGTCGTTTGGGTCTAGACTCTGCCAATGAGTACCGAATCTAGCTTCTGTGTTAATGATGGCCACGACCACTAGTGCTAGCATTGCCAGGACTGGATCGTTAGAATGAAAAGCCATTTTTGGTGTGTTTTTGGATCTGTCTGTGCTTATGAGAAAACGAATCCCCGTGGAGAAAGAAGTTTGTTCTTGGAGTAATTTATAGGGTGAATTTGAAGAGGCCACTCTGCATTTGTTTGTGTTCATTCTCTTGTTCGTAATTGAATGGTTTTATCTTTCATTTAATAGCCTTAAATCTCATACACATTAAATTGATGTCTCAACAAGTTTCATTTTTAAATTTACCACTGACCTTCATTTATTGATTCTCTTATGCATTAATTCCACTGCACCCATAAATATTATAGTGTTCTATTTTTAGTGTGTGCATGTGCATGCATGCATGTGTGTGTATGTATGCATGTATGTATGTATGTGTGTGTGTGTATATATATATATAGACACACACAATACTCTATCATAAGCACAAATGTAAATTGAAGAGACATCCTTAAGCACAATGATCGAAAATTTCCGGCAAGCGCACAGGGCTGATCGTAGTACTATTTATCTAGAGTATTTTAGGGTCGAACTTACAAGAACGAGTCAAATTTCTCTACTTTAACTATTCTCACAAAAGATTAACCGAGTAAAGAATTGGTAGTATCACGGAGTAACTAGCAATGAATTTGATTAAACTAATGATAAGTACGGAAACAATAGTCAAGCAAATCTAGGGTTCAGGATTTAATCTAGAGTTTGACTTAATTCCTCAATTATTTTTTATTGTCAAGCTATGAACTTATCACACAAGTGTATTTTAGATTATCATTCGATACATCTAAATTGTACCTAATTAAATCCTGCATCTCTCTCGAGATCGCAAGTGTTCAATTAAGCACTTTAAGAATCTTGGTGATATAAGTGCGTTATACAAAATTGATCTTCATTTATGACAATCAACACATTAAATTGATGTCTTACCACATTTCACTTTTAAATCTACCATTGCCCTTCATTTATTAATTCTCTTATACATTAATTCCACTTCACCTATAAATATATGGATTAGTCATTACTACATGACAAGTGTTTACACTATCAACATTGGATAAATGATAACTATACAAAATTTGAATTTAAAATTCAATTTTTGTACATATGTCATGAATTTAATAGTGATAGTATATACACTGTCAGTGTATATAAGATTTATTCCAAACATTTTGGTACCCTATTTTTAGTGTGCGTGTATGTGTGAGTGTGTATGTTGGACACACACATAGTCTATAATTTTTAACCTATAATGATAAATTATTGTTCATTCTACTCATGTACTAAACGAATTTTAATGTTCAAAGGGATTTATTATTTAAAAGTCCATTGTTTACTTCAAAATAATCACTAGAGTCCATCGTTTACTTCATATCAACCATTGAAGAGTATTTATTATTTCATTAAAGTTTCCCACATCTCAATAATGTAAACTACAATAATTTTAGCTTCATTTCATATTCTTCAGGCTGGCACACAATTGAAAAACCCTTTTAGTAGAACTAGAGAAAATATGGTAATCATATCTTCTTGTTCATATTCTTTTTGAGCCCTAAACAAAATTGAAAAAAATAGTAAAATCGATACATTCATTCACACTTTTGTTTGTGCCTTTAGGACATAAGATAAACACATAAAAAAAAAGAATGTACAAATTATTAAGATTTTAAATTATAATACACCCTTTGTCTGCAAACACTTTCATAGGGAATATTTACAATTTTGCTGATAAAGGATATTGGGCTTCCTTTTGTGCCCTTAGGACACCAAAGAGAAGAATTTTGTTGTATTATTGGTGGTGTTATTATTCATTTTATTTGCAGTCCAACAAGATAGGACATGACATTATCCCTTCAATTGCATGATCACCCAATTTGTGATATATATATATATATATATATATGTATATACACATATATATATATATAGTCGACTGAGAAGAGAAATCTATAACAAGGGAAAATCTCGGGGAACACTCACATAATTTAACATTTTTCTTTTAAGGGGCTGACATGCCACTGGATAAGGTATAATGTCAAGTAGTTTTGTAAAGTGTTGATTGTAATTTGCACCTCTAAAGTATTCATGATTAGCACTTCCCCCCTAGATTATTAATACCTTAAAGTTTTAATTTCCTCTAAAGCAATTTATGAAGCCTAATTATGTTGGACTTTTAAGTAGCCCATTTCACAAGTAGAAAGACAATCTGCTCAATTAAATTACAATATTGGCTCTTTAAGAATAACCACTCAATTATTGATTATTGTTTGTCCTTTTATTTGAATTTGATTTTTTCACTCAACAACAAACATAAGCATGTATCAACTTCAAAGAGCAAGATGTATTTGTATTCGGGTTGCTATTCTTAAACATAATTTGTGTAATGCAAAAAAAATAAAGGGTCATTATTAATCTTTTTATAAGTGAAGTGAAAGCTAAATTTAATTTGTATTCAAGTTGTTGAACTGTGTTGCCCAAAAAAAAAGTGCTATAATACTGCAATTGATAGTTTAAAGGGGCAAAATGATAAATGCGAACATTTTAGGAGTGCAAAGTGCAATTAACCCGTTTTGCAGAAAGCAAACCAGAGCTTTGAAGTTTGAACCTTGAAGTTTTGTTCGGATGACAAGAAAAGCCTATTTGGATACTTTCGATGAACTGCACAAGATGGTACGATGTTAGTTGAAAAATGGAAACAAATCATTACTAGCCTTGATTTTTTTTTCTTCTTCTTTTTGGGTTGCTTGTCACAATAACTCAGTATGGGACCATTGTCCAAGCCTTAAGGTCCACTAACCTAAGGGCAACCAGCGGGGCAGCAGTAGCGAACTGCGTGGGACTTTCTAAAGGACTAAACAGTCAATATAGGTATACATTAGATTGAGTTGATAATTAATCATCATCGATTGTCTGTACCATGCAAATTAAATTAACGTTTGTGATCATTATCACTATCATTATTAGTTTTCTAGTATAGATAGTATAAAAAGAGTTTAATCTTTTTTTACTGAAAGTGGATATGCTGATCTCGAGAATGCATGTCACAAGTATTTTTTTTCAAGTTAAAATTAAATTTGAATTATTTGTTATGGCTTATACAGCTGTTCGTTAAGACTTATTTATTTATCGAGTTTTGAGTTGATGGATTCGAATGACTCATTTAAATCTAAATGCATATTGAAACAAAACTATTCATGGGATTAAGTGGAGTAAATCCTATGTATACTGACAATTTATATACTGTCGCTGTTAGATTCTATAATATATTTGTTAAAGTTGATTTCAAAATTTAAATTTTGTATAGTTATCATTTATTCAAAATTGACAGTGTATATACTATCAGTATATAGAATATTAATCCCTAAGTGAATCCACTAACTTTCTTTTACATTTTTGTTCTTCTCCTTCTACTTCTTACTCCAAAAATTCAAGCAACTTTTCAATTGTAGCCTAATTGATTCTCAGGTTAATACCTAAATCTTTTTTAACTCCAGTAATATTTCATTAGTTGACACTTGTCACAATCATCAATTTGTGTCATGGTACAAAATTTCTTTGGTTGTTTTCTTTTTCTTTTTATTTGAATAAAAAATTTATTTACTAATGTAATATGTTTTAATTTTTTATTACTATAAAATATTATTACTTATGTTTAAATAATATGCAGGGACTTCAACCCTCACACGTGGGATATGCGAAAGTTCTAATTTTTCATCCAATTCGAATTCCATATTTGTTCACAATTACTAACATTTACAGCTTTCATTAATTGCCATATAATGTAATCACATCTAAATTTCTAATTCTTCCATTTATCTTTATACTTCACTTAATTAGGCTTATCCTTCTACAACACTTATGAGTCGTTATTTTTTTCGTTTCAGGTACAAAATTATAGCACTATATTTAAAAGTCCATCATTTTTTTATTCCCGATCCTCTTTTTCTTTCATGTTTCTTTGGTGCCATTCACTTTTTTATTTTCGTTTTTGTGGGGCTCGTATATCTGCAGAGTTTCCAGAGTATCTCCAATTATCAGGCCATTTCATGTGACCAAATTGAAAAGGACTTCCCCTATAATATCAATTTTTTTTTCTGACCCAACACGTGAATTGCATTCTTATTGTTTGCTCCCACAAACAAACATCTGGCCTAACTTGTTCCTAGCCATGTTATTAAACTAGGGCCGAATAGCGATTCGCTAAACTACTGAGTCAATAGTTAACTAGTTGGATTAGTTGGACCGTTCTAAAAAATCCGCTGACGTCAGCATAATATCATAATTATTTTATATTTTTATAAGTTTCAGAAATATTGAAATTAAGTTCTTGATTATATTCGGCGAATCATAGAAAATGTTCCAAAATATTAGACTTGCAATCAAATATACACATAATAATTATATATAAAAATATAAGTTCATGGCTAAAATATATCCATTCACCAAAACTACTTGAAAAAAGTAAATTAAAGCAAATTAATGCAAATTGGAATCACTGATGCTAAATTAATAAGATTATAGGGATAAAAACATCTTGATTTAAAGATTATTTAGGAAAGCGAATGATTTTGATACTTACACTAAGTGGGTGGCATTTTTTTTTATTCCTATTAATAAATGAATATGTTACAATTTAAGTAATTTAAATTATGTTTGGAGAAAAGAAGAAAGAAAAGTTTGAAAATCAGGTTAACCAGTTGAACCGGATCACTGATTTAACTGATTTTTGACCAAAACAATTTTATGTTACAAATCAACTCAAAATGAAAGCCAGTTTACGGTCGGATCGGTCAAACCAACAATCCAGTCCGAGCCTAACGACACTGGTTCCTACCGTCCTCGACCTGGCATCACCGAGCACTTTTTGGCCTTTCCATATTGGTTCTGCCCACAGTGAGTTCACTTTCCACCGTACCCAAAACGTTCTTTTTGTCCTTTTTTGGCTCAATAATTGCTTTAGCCTGCAAAATATGGTAGACCAATTTGTTCTTCTTTAATCTCCTAAATACCTTTTTTAAACTTTCAGTCTTAGACTGAAAATGCAAGACAATTTAAAAGACTAAAATCCAGTGTCTAACCTTCTTCATACAGCTTTTTGCTCTGGTTCTGAAAGCTGATAGAGGTAAAGGAAGCTGAAAGCTGGGTTTTGTATGATTCAAGACAAGAAGAAATGAAAGCAGTCAGGCAATACCCTGCCTTTATGAAGGCATATTTCCCTCCAGACAGCAAGCAAAGCTTGGTAAATAGCTGTATATGCATCATTGCAAATGCTTTATTTGTTTGAAAAATCACTTTAAGTATGAAATGTGTCTCCTTGTTATGCATCTGTATTCAAAGTCATTTTCATGATCTTTTTTTTTTTAAAAATTTATTTTGCAGTCTTTCTTGCAATGTAGTGCTAAGATTAGGTCCTAAACTTTGATAATGTACTAAGCCACGAAGATCATGAAGAAAATGGTGCCTTATTTTGTTACATTTTTGCTGTTTTGCATACATATTTGACAGCCCTCTTATTTGTTGCCCTGTATTTTGTATTTTCTTAACTATATTTGACGAGCCATCTTCTATGTTCTCCTGCATCTTTTATGTTCTGATGTTGTAAGAGCCCCTTTCACTGTCATGGGATCTAATATCTTTTGCTGGCAGGATGAAACCTATGTCCAGGAGTATAAGTATATAGAGCACTGATTCTTTCGTTGGTAAAACAAAATGGAGTACTTGTTAATACCTAGTTGAACACCTGCCCTAATCTTGCACTTTGAAATTTTTTTTTTTGGGGTGATGATGGTGATTGAACAGAAACATCCTTTATGACTAATTAGTAGAACATTATGAAGGGTAAAGTATGGATTTTTTTTAATCCTGTATTCCACTATTTAATCGTCATTTATATTTTGGTTGTAGAAACTTCCTTCCTCGTTCACATCATTTCTGAAAAGCTCACTGCCAGACAAGGTTTTTTTCAAGAATCATTATGATGATAAGAGAATTTGGGCTGTGGAGGTAGCCAAAATTGAAAATGATCTCTTTTTTCCCAAGCTGGCTGGTCACAGTTTCTTGCAGAAAATTGCTTGGAGTTTGGAGACCTTCTAGTTTTTCAATACAATGGGGGTCAGGAGTTTGATTTCAAAATACTGGGAAAAAACTGCAGACAAGAGGGAGGTAATTTATGCCTTTGACTTCAGTTCAGAAGAGCAGCAGGAAGAAGAGTATCCGCAAGAAATGGAAAGTGAGAATAAGAGCAGGAGAGGAGCTGTGGATTGGAGGACTAAGAGCAATTCTGACAGTGGTAGACAGGAAGAGTTTGAAGAGGTATCTTCCAAAAAGAAACAAAAGAGAGATTTCCGGGGTTCTGCTGCACGAAAGAGAAGTCTCCAACGAAGAGAAATCTGTAAGTTTTGTACCTGCTTACTCTGAATAATGGTAATGTGATTTTATTTTGTTAATTGGAGGGATTTCTTGCTTTAGCTGAGAACAAGGCTGGCAGATCAATCAAAGCTTGTCGGAAAGGTGTCCATTTCATTGATGACAGTGATGGTGTGGAATTTAAATCAAGAGATGACCGGCCTATAACTCCATGTTTTGTTGCAAAAGTTGATGAAAAGAGGTCAAATCTGGTGGTGAGACCATTGCTTTATTCTTCATCTCTACTGAAACAGTTAAGTTGCGTGTTTAAACCTTGATCGACCATGAATCCACCATCAAGATTGTGTTAAATTTTTAATATACTGTGCTTATTTGCTGGTTGTAATACAAACTATTAGGTTCTACAGTGATGCTACCTGTGGAATAGGTCTCGAACGCATAACTTTCAAGCTGAAAGATAATATAGGACAGGGCTCTTTGTCAGACTCAAAGAACACCGAATAGCTGGTTTTCTTCTCTATTAATTTGAATATTTTGTTCTACAGAACTGTTCCTGCAAGAACTTTCCTCCATCTTGGTTCATGAACCTAATGTAGCTATTTGCTTTTTTACTCTCATGTTCATTGTTTGTGTGAACTCTTGTTCTTTTAGATTCTCGGCTCATAAACAGGTAGCCAGTTTTGCTTCAAGAAATGATATGTTCAATCTCCTGACCCTATTTGCAGCCTGTTCCAAAAGATTTGGTTATGGCCTGTGGTATGTATCCTGAACAAACTATGACCATCCTTGATCCTGCTGGGAACAAATGGACCACAAAAGTTAAGCAGTGGCGAGATGGACGATTTATCATGGCTGGAAGCTGGAAATTTCTGTTCATAAGGAATGGTATGCGCCATAAGGACTCCATTCCTTTGTGAGTTTGTTCAAGGTGCAGATCCAAGTGGAGCTTTGATTAAAGTTTATCGTCATCAGCAAAAATGACTCTAGCAGTTCAGGTGCGGCTGAGCCTTCTGAAGCTTGAAATCCTAAAGTTTTGGAATCAAGAAAGTAGTCGTCAAATAAAAAGTAAGTTTGCACGTGATAATTCAGTTAAAACTATGTGCAACTAGAACCTTGTTCTAATCAATGTTGCTCCATCTTCGACTTCAAGCTTCTTAGTGTTTCTGTTAGCTTCTTAGTGTTTTAGAGCTCTCATCGACTCAAATTTCTGATGTATTTTGGCGTCAATTAAGTTATTTTAGCTAGCCCAAAAGTATATTTTATCTCTAATGCCTATATCCAAATGACAAATTTAGAAGATGTTCTTCTTAGACTACTAATGACTGACTATTAATGCCTAAGCTATTGTGTCTTGATGAACCAGTTCTCATCCCATGCCCTTATCTCTGACAAAACTAATCCTACACATGTACCAAGATCCACAATTTGCCAAGGCCGCGGCTTCCATGTAAATAAATACGAGTTCACCTGCAAATACAACTGAAAATCACAATGTGTCTAAATGATAGATACGATAGATATAAATATGAGAATCTCTAAAATCAAGGAGAATAGAATTTTCCAACAAATATACCCTCTAATCCCTTTGTCTCCAAGTTTGATGAACCAGCTCTAACCCCATGACCTTTTCTTTCCACGAAACTTGTCCTGCAGCACCATACCAAGCGCCACAATCTGCCTATGCCAGCAGGTTCGGTCTCCTCCGTCTCACGCTTAAAACAGGCCCTCAGAACTCTCCACCGCACCACGGCCACGGAGATCACGGTGGGCAATGGCAGCCTCTTTCATTGATCCAAAGCTTGTTAGAGACTTTCAAACTCGCAGGTAGCCTAAGCATACAACTTCAATTAAGACAGAAAAATATAGAACTTTGAGGAAAGCAAACTAAAGGATATGTAATTTGAATTTTAGTCAAAGCATGTATTAAGATGCAGAGTTTGAGGCCATCGAAAGATTGCACTATTATATCAAACAAGAATAGGAGTCACTGCCGTAAAAAATGATGTGAGGAAACCATGCAACTAAGGCCACAGAACAGGCTAGCACTATTAGCAGAGTACAATAAAACGAAAAAAAATTGCATGGCAGACTTGTATGCATGGCTATACGCCTAAACCTGCAGCTAAATTTGCAATTATAAGCTTATTTCATTAGTTCAGGTACCTGACTAGAAGAGGTTTGCACCAAAAACTAATTATAGGTCATTTGCTTTAAAATTAACAATTTCGCTAAACCTTCAAAATACATCAGAAGCCTTTCAACAGAAGCACATTGAGTTGCAGATATTTGACTTCGGGCCACAGCGTTTTCCTTCTGGAACAGCAACTGGCAGAATAGGGACAGAACCCGCACGGGTCACCCTGCATGGCTGGAAGAAGTCTCTTATGTGTCTTTAGATGTTGACCCAGATCGGTGGCAGTTGAAGGAATCATAGCATATTGGAGAAACTGAAAATTATGAATAGCCAAAATGAAGCAAACTTTGGACTTCAAAGGCCAACCACTTCGCAGACTAAGAATGCAAGTTTTTCAATGGACAACAGTGAAAATAAAAATTCCAAGCAAGAGAAGCCATAAATTCTGCACTGGAATACCTTTTTGCCTGTTTTTCCTCGCATCAGAAAATGGGAAGAAAAAGGTAAAATAACACGGTGACCAGGATCAACAAAGCTTTAACTACTAGCAAAAACATTATCAACAAACAATATGCAAGTCAAAAACCCTTCATGAGACCAGAAAATGTAATACAGATCCCAGTATTTGTGCATCCTCTGTCTGGTGCATATTGGTCAGTTTTAACCTCCAATTAGCCAAATGCAAAAAAAAAAAAAAAAATCATACACAAAAATATGCTTTAGGACCCAATCAGTTCAAGTTAGCGACCGAGGTGGTCCTAAACTTATCCTATACACAATAGCAGAGCTTCAACTCACCCAACAAAACTGATTATCAACAAAGAGTTGGCTTGCACCACAGTCGAAGGGAAAATACAGATAACATACCGAAGTATCTGATGTGCTTAATCTAAAAGGATTCATTAAGCACATGACAAAGAGTGATTGGATGGCGGCAAATAGAGTCGCATCATCATTCAACAGAGAATCTATATACTTGAAATGAGCACATCTTCACACCTTATCGTAATCAAAGTCTCTACAGAGTAAGAGCCATGAGCAAATCTGGTTTTCGCCTGATCATCTTATACGTCAAGCAAAAATTCCATTATACAAACCTGATGGATTTCTTCCACCAATCATGACACAAGAAAACAGATATCCGATGAATTTTCACCCAGGTGAATGTGAAACCAATTTAACTGAATTTAAAGCAAGTGATCACTAACCACCCCGATCAGGAAAATGTAAGAACAATTTTGCATGCTAGAACAGATTAACATCACCAAAGATGCTATGCAGACGAACCTAAAGGAACAGGAAAAAGAGGAAAAGAAAAATGTCTTGTTTAACTATTCATCTACTTTCAAGTACTCACAATCATGGCCAGCATGAGCATACAAGTAGAAGTCATAGTTCTTGGGATGACAAACTTTATTCTCAATCAACAGCCCTGCATCACCTCCCTGGAACGTGTCAATCAATGCAACAATAACTTTCTTATGTAGCCTAATTGCATTCTCTGTCAAGTCAATACCCGGGGCAACATTTTCTGGTGGCATTAGGCTGAAAGAACTTTGTATGATGATTTCTTCTGTGCAACAATGACCACGACTTTTGGAGACCATTTCCCATCAAGAAACTAGCAAGCCTACAAAGTGGAGACAATAATCATCATTCTCATGAATAAACCTCAGACTACCTCTACTATTAATTTGTGATGGAACACTCGATAATTTGATCCAGCTCATGTTGATTACTTGATTAAACTGCGACTCACTGACAGCATGGCTGCAAATGTACAAAATAATAGGATGGTCAGCCTCAGACATTCGAAAAAAAAATGGAGTTAAAAAAACGGTAAGAGCACTTTTGCCAAGGATAGAAGTATATGAACAATAAAAAGTTTAAACAAAATGTCAACTTAATTAAGAATACTCATTAGGCACAAAGAATCAGAAAAGTCAGAAAAGATTTATCTACATTTCTTGAAAACTAATCAAGAAATGTAACTCAAATACAATAATAACACAAAGAACAGGTAATGCCGTCATGACAGCCTTTACTAAATGAAAGTAGTTGCAACAAATAAGAACACATACACCTGAATATGATGATCTAAAAGCAGTTGCAACAAATAGAACACATACACTTGAATGTGATGACCTGATCTTTCTTATGCCAGAGCTTACATAGAAATCAAGCAAAGTCTCCCAATAGTCCATAAGGAATTTTACATCTCGCGAAATACCAAGATCCTTCCTAATAATCCGATAACCACTATATCAACAAAATATGGTGCGTATGAAGAATGAAAGAAAATGCTTTACATTTTCATCTCATTATGTACTCCATAATCTGGAGATTTTGTTCGGTTTGAAGCTTCGCTGGCCAAATTAAGACACAGGTCAATGTGCAAATTACGAAGCAACAGCATAGAAATATACCTGCTCAGCAAATTCATTTGCTCTCCAACTCTAATATAAGGATATTAAAGGAAAAGCTTTTTAAACTTGCCATACAAATTGATGTAACAGGATTGACCTACACACTTAAGAGAAGCATCCGGTAGCATGATTTTTTAAGCAATTATTAATAGTACAAATGTGAAATCTTGGAGCAACTCAGGTGAGAATTCAAGAGGAAAATATGCTGTAAGAATTTTTGGATCATCAATATGAGTACAATCCACAGTTTCTAGAGCATTGCATACTCAATCTGCAGGATCAGGTGTAATAATCAAGCTTCAGTCATGAGTTATTTCTATTAATTACCCACGTTATGGAAATAGAGACAAAACTGACTAAATTGACTGCGTCTGGTTGAGTCCAAGTTGAATAGGTCATTGCGCTTTGTATCGTGGCTTTAATCAAGTTGAATCAGAAAATTAAAACTTACCAAATTATCCTTCATCCTCAATGTCTGAAACATATTTTTAAAGGGAATCAATTACCGCAAGTTTTGGGGTCAGGTTAAAGCACAGATGCTCTATATTTTGAAATTAGTAGCCCACTGTCTCGAACTGACAATGTATAATTAACTGATACAAACAAGAATAGCAAAATGCACAAGTTAAACTACATGGAACCCGCCAGTTATTGCCTGAAAATATTTAACCATCACAAACAAGGGAGACTGAGCATTTTAAAAACCCAAATTGCAGGCATTTATGAACTCAACTGATTCACCTTTTGGTGCTTCTGGAAAAAATGAAGCAGAGGAGTAAGAGCATTACAACTTTCACCATCCAACACAAGTAGACAAATATCAAAAAACTAAACTGAGCCATGTGGACAACATCCATTTCCGGAATTAGGATTGGAACCTTAGACACCACAGGAATTAAAAGGAGAATCTCAAACCACCAACTCCCAAGGAAGCAAAGAGCATGGAAAATTGGCATTTAACAATATTAGAAATTTCATTTACATGGTACAAGGAAAGCAAAGAAATTCAAGCGTTCCTACAAGGCTATTAAAAGTCTAACCTTCCATTGACCTCAGGAGAACAGTTGTTAAGATACTGGTAGGAACCATGCATTGAGTAACATCAGGAAACATCAGGAACAATCAGTTGTAATAATCATGTGCAGACCAAATTTCCCTCTTTCTCTGAGAACCTGAAAAGAAACATCAGGAAACATGTTATCAAATAATAGATAATAAGCAAAGTGTGGTTATTATCTATGCGTGCACATGCAAGCTGAGGCAAAACAGCAAAAAGGTTGCACAAACCATAAAGATCACAGTTTTTGCTCTCTGGAATGGAGACAAAAGTTATTTAGGTGCCCCTAAAAGTTTAGCCTGAATCTTCTTCAAGCTTCTTTTCCAACCTTACAAGAGAGAGTAGTCGTCTGTACTTCTGATTCTTTTCAAATACATCAAATGGGTGTTCCACACCCTGCAAACTTAAAAGTGAGTTCAAAAATGTGACCAGCCCCCACATTCTTAAAGACAGAGAAACCACAATCTGACCTGTCATACCAATTCCTTATCACCTTCATGAGGATCTCCAAACAAGCCCATGAATATAAACAGCATGCAGCAATGTTTACTATGGCCCACTTTTCAATGTTTGCAGGTTGAACTAAGTCTCTGTACAGATGAACACAAAATACTAAACTTTCATCAAATAACCTCTGCTACTACGTTAAAAAAGAATATGAAACATGAAATATCACATTATTATTATTCAGTTCTGAGGAAAGAAATCATCTATTTCCAACTTTCAGCTGCAATCAAATGGAATGTTAGCCACAATTTCAACTTTACAGCCAATAGGAGCAGAAATGTGGTGAAAATATAAAAAACAACACTAAAAAAAGTTAATTATCTCAGAACCACATAGCAGCATACCCTTGGAGCTGGGGGCATTCGACCATCAACCGCAAAATTCTGCTGATGGAAATGCCCTGAGAATGAACCACAGGCTTCGGATCATTATTGTGATTTTCGCACCCTGAAACAACCAATCAGATATTCATTTGCCATGCAGTGCATAGAGCATCAGCCCTTTCATAGTTTAAGTAGGAAATATATGATAATCAAACTACCCATCTTCTCTTGTGGCTATTGCCTTGACTTCTCCACTAATGAAGCTCTTTTGAAAGTGGACAGAGCTTTTGTGTAACATTGCAAGGACAGCAAAGAGCATAGCTAAAGCATATACTGCAATAACTAGAACTAGTACGACTGATAACTAGTAATCAAGTCGAGCTCCATCCAGTTCGTCACCACGAGAGCAGAGTATGTTAGCCATTTCGGTTTTCCAACATCTATACAAGGAAGATTACCAGAATAGTGCAACTCTATATTCCATTAGGTGGCAAAATAGTGATAGGCCGTCGTTTGTACAGTTTGAACTTCAGCATCAACACCCTTGCTTTTCTGCTTCAAAGAGAAAATACAAATTCAGAGACCTAAGAGCAAGTTTATTTCCATTTTCTACAGTTGTATGTTATACAACCACCTGGAAGAAGAGGAAAGATCAAATGGAAAAGCAGGGGCACTACATGGAACCTTGATAGAGAAAATTTTGAACTCATTTCCAGACTGTCAAAGAAATAATCTAAAAAATCGAGTGAAAGGCATACAATTGTTCCCTGCAGCCCCTTGGCCAATCTCACTTCAACTGCATTTCCAGGAAAGCTAAAAATATGACATAAATTTCCAAAGCCCACAAGTTAACAACCCATAAAATGTGCATCCAGTTCGAAGCTTTGTACCAAAGAGAATCAAGAATCCTAAAATTAGGATTAACATTATCACTAACCTGTGACCACAAACTAATTAATCTTCAAATCACAATTTAAGCAAAACCCACGAAGAAAAAGCGGAAGTTGATTCCAAAAGGAAACAAGATATTACCATGAACTGGAATTCGGGGACAAATAAGCACCATGCTGCTCCAAAACGGCAGCCTATACCTTCGCTTCATCCTCTGTAAGTTGATCCTCGAATTAGTTCGCTAAAAAAAATTTCATTTTGCCAGGAAAAGAAATCCACGAAAGTTATTGGCCAATTTTGGATTATACGGACCGGGAGATACATCTCTTGCCAGAAATAAAGCCATGCAAGAATTCGAGGCCAGCTGCAACTCTGAAGGATACAGCCACTAATTTTGAAACTTTTAGTGGGGAATAATTAAGAGTACTGAAAGCTACCACTGCTATTATTGCTGCAGCCTCTCCTCCCACTCAAATAGATAAATACACAAATAATAAATAATGGAATTTAGAAAGCATAAAAAGAATGGAAAAACAGACTCAAAGTCAAACATCACAGCATAACACATTAATTAATATCATTCATTCTTATAGATAATTTTTTTCATTACAAACTCCCTCCTCTTCTTTACCAGTTATCTGGGCTAAACCCAAATTCTTTCCTAGCCAAATCAAAGCTGACACGAACGCCATTTGCTGAGTATTTCCAACAATGGAGAATTCATCTGTTGTAGAAGAAAAAGCAAAACAAAATGTCACACTTGCATCCACTGGAATCAACAGATTTTTGGCTCCATAGACAATGACGTGTTGCTGCCAAACAGGAACAATACAGGGGAAATACTGCTGAGCTACTATCACCGTAACCTCCACTGGAGAGATTGAAACATGTATCGAAAACAGACACCGGACCAACCAACCGTACGTTCAACGCATGCTTGACAAAAGCATCTTTTAATGAATTGTGAGCATCCTTCTGGAACCATGTAATTGTTGTTCCTGAATCTACAATAAAACCACCTTTTCCATTCGGGTCAACTCGGAATATTTCCTCAGGGATGGGTAGCTTTTCCCCTGCTACTGCTACTCCGGAGATGTCTATGTAGTATAGCTGGTTGGATTGTGGATTTATAATCATCTTGGCTATCACAGAATCTTTTGGTGGAGGAAGGTTGAAGTCAAGAGTTGATGACATATTGGAGTCCCTGTTAACGAGACAGTATGAGAAGGAAGATATTGCTGTCTTTGCCAGCAATGATATAGGAATTAGCCAGACCAAGGATGCCAGCAGCACGGGGAAATGAGTCTCTAATTTCGTGGGCGCATCCCAATGGCACATCCCTGATGGATTCTGAATTGTCAGAGGAAAATGTCTCGCTGCCCAATTGGCCAGCTGAGTAGGTACAATCAGCATAGGAACTCTTGTACTTGCACGTGCCTTGAGCATCACAGGACCCTGGATTCTCCATGTCTGCACAGGTCTTGGAAGAGCAAGAAATTGGTAGATATGAGGATGATTGTTTAGGGTCATACGCCTGTCCAGCTTGTTGGCTACAGTTGATGCGTGACTCACACTGTAACCAACTCAATTCGCTCCGTATCAATTATCATGTAGAATTGTTTGGGAGGAGAGCCCACATTTACCTTGGCAAAGTATTCACCACTGACCGGACCTCCATAAGTTACAGGCCATTGCAGGTTAGAGGAGGGAGGTGGTGGTGGTGTCAGAAAAGGTGATGCTTAGCTTGGAATGCAGATACTTCAGTCGAGCTAAATCTCGGGCCAAACGGGTGAGGGTGAGGTGAGGGTGAGGGTGCGATAATGGTCTGGTGTTTTAACAAGTGAAGGCTGTGGATAAAGTGGAAAATAAAATGTTCAGATGGAAGAATGGCTGCTGTCCCGAGATGGCAGTGAGTTTGAAACAACAGATGAAAAGCTAAATGAGGGAGCCAAAGGAAAGAAAAAGCAAATGACGGAGAAGTTGCGGAAGTTTTGTTTGAGCCATGATGATCACTATTAGTTGCTGTTGGGTAAATGAGGGATGACAGGAATGAGGCAGAAGATTGCTATTTATTCAGCTAGCAAAGAGCAGATCAGGGCTAAGATTTGGACATCGAGTTTCGTCTTGCATTATCCCTGTTCTATAAACTTTAATGTAGGATGTTTGAGAATCCAGATGAACTTGGCCTTGTTTGCAGCTCATCTACAATCCGATCCATGATGAGGAAACTAACATACCATATGCACGAGTATTATGATTATTGAGTTCCTCATACAAAGGGAAATTACATGATTGATTGAAGACTCTGTTAAGCAGAAGATATCTTTCATTCTTCTTTTGTTTCTGTGTCATTCTTGAGATTTAGAACTTTCAGAGCAAGTGATCAAGCACTCAACCTTTTGATTAGTTGCTAATGAAAAACGGTTTTCATTGTCTTATCAAATTTAGATATCTTTCGCAACCAATGTCCGTAGTGACTTCTTTTGCAGACAATATTCAAGAATACTACTTTAGAGAGAGCATTTTCAATTTTCTTGCTAGTATGCACCAGCAGCAGAAGCGAACAACAGTCCACCAGGCGGATACCACACAACCGTCTGTTAGATGAGAAAGTTACAGAAAAAACAGATCGTTTAATCAGCATTTCTATACTCTCATGGTTTAACCATTTACCAAATCATTCGAATATTAACCATGTAAGTGGCCATCGTTTTTAGATATCTTTAACTTCCAGACAGTTTCAACCTTTTAGGACACTGGTTAGGCAAGATCGAAGTCTGCTATATAAATTGTAAGCACAATTGTTGATGTTTTGATGTGTTCCATGCATTGCTAGTTGCCTAGGATGAGCATTTGGATTATTCTGCCCATAACATGATTGAAGGATGGGTACCAGTGGTGGAGCCACATGTAAGCAAGTGGGTCCCAAAATTAGATTTTAGGCCTACGAAATTTAGAAAATTTTAAAATTGCATTTTATTTGACCCCACTAAATTTTAACAAATTCTCTTTTTCTACGTACATTGACCCCTAACAATAGAAAATTCATAATTGTTACCATCACAAGAATTATGAATTTATTTCAAAAATAAATTCTTAATAAATTTTCAAAAATAAGGGATGAGCTTTCTTAAGTGGAGTGGAAATACCAATTTTTCAAACCAATTCTTTCAGACTTCATAGTTTCCAAAAACAAAAATTTTTCAAGTGGATACTAAATGTTTTATTTATAATACGAAATTAAGTTATTATGATTTTTATTTACAATAGGCCTACAGACAAATTTTTTAAAAGAAACCAATAGAAGATCAAGTTGATGGTACTTCAGTGCATATATTGAAAAGGTGTCTTTAAACCAAATTGATAATGAATTAATTTTGCAACATTTTCAGAAGATGAGTACTCATATGGTACAACTATAATTTGTATGTAATGTTAGTAATTTTTACTTTTTTATTTTTATATTCTAAGTTTTTGCCTTGTAAAAGTTTTAATGTACTATCAACAAAATAAGGTTTCTTATTCTAAATTTTGACCCCACTTACTATGGGCTTTTGGCTTCGCCCCTGATAGTAGAGGTGTCAAAATAGGTGATTTGGCGGGTTTGGGTTAGTTAAAATGGGTAATAGGTATTAGTGAATCAACTCATTTATACCAATTTAATTAAATGAGTATAAATGGGTAACCCAATTACCCATTTATAATCAATTTATTTTAACTTTTTGTAAATTAATTTAAATTCATTTTCGTAAACTAAGCTATCAATTTATATCACCATTTGCACCCATCATTAGTTTTAAATATTTACTTATAATATTCAATAAACCTAATTACCAAATTTTTTCCCATCTATACTCTATGTCACAAAATTACATACTATTTAATAATTGAACAATAAGAATATAAAATTTTGAACTAAATACTATAAAAGTTAACACAAAAACTTAATCCAAAAATTTTGAACCACTAGCATTTTTTCGCGTGTACATTTAAAAATTTCATTTTGGAAAGGTAGGAAAAGAGGCTAAAACTTATCATAAATTGGTAATGTTGAAAAATGAGCAAGTTACAAATTAAAAAAAATAAAATGATAAGATAAAACCAACAAATAATAATAATAATGAAACAAAAGCAGTTAACATCATAACAAAATGAAAAATTTGAAAAAAAAATGGGTGGGGGAAGAGAGGAAATTTGGGGTAAGACAATTCTAAATGGGTTAATTGGGTTTGATGGGTTATCCAATAATACCTATTTAATAAATACACGACCACCCATATGTAAAAATTTAAGATACCCATATCCATCTATTCATGAGCGGGTATAGGTAAATTTAATTAAATGAGTTTGTTTGCCACCTAAACCTAATGGGTACATGGATTCAGTGGGTCATAGAGTTAGCCTATCTTTCTCTTATGCATTTGGTTATTGAAGATTTCCCACGATTATAGGACTGGTTTTGCACCTTAAGCCCTAATATTGCATTGAAAAAAAGTTGTATGCTGTGGTAAGCATAAGAACAAAAACTTACTGGCTCCGTGCAATAATTTTTTTGATAAATTATGCTTTATCCCCTATAGTTTAACATTTTTCACATAATCTCCTGTGATTTCAAAAACTATATATAACTCTTTTATAATTTGAACTAAAATATCAAAGTGATGGAATTTGTATTCCATAATGGGATCGATTAAAATATCAAAAGCACCTCCACACAAAGTTGAAAATTATTTATTAATCACAGTAGATTTATGTATATATTTTGAAATCATAAAGGGGTTACAAAATATTAAAACATAAGGAGTTATATAGTAAAACACAAAACCATAAAGAGTTAAAGTATTATGCATATTGTGTTTTATATATTTTGGTCACTTCAACTAATTTAGTTTCTAAACAAGGGTAATTTTGACATATTTTGTGAATTCCGTTACAAAGGTTCATTTCAGTTATTTTCATAATTTAACCCAAACTATGAGAGGTTATGTATAATTTTTGAAGCCATGAGAGAAATATGTGAAAAATTGCTAAACCATAAGGGATAAAGTGGATTTCATCCATATTTTTTCACCTGAAGTACACCAATAATCCAATACCGAAGACCGGATTACCATTAGGACGAATTCCAGGACAAGAGCAAAAGAAAAGGAAAAACAGAAAGAAAGGAAGAAACAAGAAGGAGCAGAAATCAAAATGATTCATCCAATTAGACCTGAAAATGTGTAGCGGCCGTTGCAACTGAAAATCTCCATGAAAAAATACGTTAGATTAGAAACAGGAGAGAAAAAGTGATAATTAAGTGATAGTGAGACAATTGTGCATTTTATTTGATGGTATTTGGTCTCAATTATAGCCACTTATTATGCAAAGTGATGGGTTTCTACTCGTAATTGGTATTTGTGTTGGTTGCAGGCGATTGGTGTCAAAAGTGGTGAAAAGAAGCCACATTCCAGAAGACTAGTCGTTCCAGACCGTGCCCACGTCAGAGACTGCAGAGTGGCGTGAAAAAGATGGACTGCGGGACCTATCCCTAGGAGCTTGCCGCTATTCTTGGAAGATGTAATTGGAAGTTACGTGGGATTAGGAGACATTTTCATAGAATCTTTTGGCAACAACTCAAGGAGGAAAATAAGGAAGCTATCGTTTTGGAAACAAACTCTCGGTTAGCAAAAGTAGAGGCGGCGGGGAAGTTTTAAAAAGGAAGCCAGCAATAGACTACGGTTTTTATCTTCTAAATCTCGGACCTTTTATCTTGTTTACTTTTATCTTTGTCTTTCCCTTCGGTAGGGAGTTAGAGCCTAGCCGCCGTATCTACTATTTTTTCATAAACGAAATTACTTTGAAACTTTGAATTGCATAATCGTCATGACGCAAGGTTAAGTTCTTTTATCTAGTTGAGAAATAATCAAGACCCGGTGCACAAACAATTGTGAGATTTTTTTAAATTGTTCTGTTCTATTCTAAATTCTACGTTCGTGGGTATTTAATTATTCTTTGTTTCAATAGCCTATTATTGTTTGGATTTATTGGATCAATGTGGCCAGTTGTTCAATTGTCTGAATAGTATACCGCCAATTAGGACAAGGGTGCGTATCACTTGATTGTCTTAAATTATTGGCAAAACTGCACAATTTCATTGCCTCGCAAGCAGTCTAATCTGGGTCGTGGGAATAGTTAATCTAGTTTAAATGAACCCGCATGTGTATTTGTTAACTAGAATTGGGTCTCTCTAATTCCTAAATCTGTGAATAGATTAAATCTTTCGAGCATCTCTGGGGTTATCTATTTTACAAGGGGATAGTTTAAGAGCGTCTCTGGACTACCATAAAATTAAGGAGGGATTGGTGGTTTGGCGGTTGTTGAATTGGTTTAACCAATTTATTTGCGAACGTGTGAATTAATTCAGGTATCTATGATCAATTGCGTGAACCGGTGCCGAGATTATCTCCTTGACTAGATTGTGTCAATTAATTGTTTATTACATTCTTTAGTTATTGCACTTCTTGCGATTGTTTATTCAGTAACCTTACGTCTTTAATTTGTTCTTTTTGCTTCTTCCTTCCTAAAACCTCCAAATTCTCTGTGTGTGATAAATCTACCGGTTTCCTGAGGAGACGACCCTACTCACCACTATACTCATTTAATTTTGGTAGTAGGTCTAATATAAATTTTATTTTTGGTAGTTTGACAGCCACTATTAAGCAATTCATTTCTTATAATACGTAAATGACTAATAGGTTAACCAATAGGATCACGTCTACCAAAATTCAGGCCAGGCCACATGTTCACTTTTGGTTACCTAAGGTGTACCACAATTAGGACCTCGGGAGCTCTATACCAGAATGTCAGAATCTGCAATAGGTTGTAAGTGCATTTTTTCCTACAATTTATAAGATTGATAAAAAAAAAATCCCCAATTTAGGTTTGATTATCAAAATATAGAAAAAAAGATAGTAAAATGAGCCCCAAAATTGAGATAGTAGTAAGTTTGCTTTTTTTTTTTTTTTTGGGCAAACCCCTGTACCTGGAGGAGAGATGTCAAGCCTAATGTATTATTATAATAAAAAAAAGTTTAATTGACACATCTAGCCCTATTTGGATTTTCATATGTATGCTTTCGTCAATTTTGACCTCTCTATTAGTCAATTTTACTAATTGACCAAAACCGCTTAATACCTTAGTAAACTTCTTCTCATGTAATCCTAGGCAAATTTTACTCGTCCACCTTTAGTTTCTCCAAACACTCAAACTCTTTTGTATTGATATTACCATGAAAAGCTATTTTAGTTAGTTCACTGTTTCAGTTAATTAATTTAAAAAATTATTTCTAGTAACGAACCGGCTTTAGACTACTTCCTTAAACTCCTTTTTTCTTTGGGAGAGAGGGGGGGGGGAAGCTGGTTCCTTAAACATCCTGTTATTAGTTTTTAGATTTTGTTGTTCTGTAACCATTTTTTAGAACAGACGAGATCCTTTGTCCAAGATTTCTATCCACTTTCCTATCCAATGCAAAACTACGTAATTCCACTTATTATATCTGTTGATGTGGCAAATAAAAAAGAAAGGCTGTTTGTTTGCCTTATGCTTCTTCTTCTTTCTAAAGCAATCCTTCTTTTTTTTTTCATTTAATTTGAAATGCATGGTTTAAAGTCAATCTTTATTATTTCTCGATTCGACTTTGCTTAATCACAAGTCACCATTTGAAGACTTCTAGTCGATGACTTTTGAATGGACAAAACATAAATTGATCAATTATATTAGATGTCAACTTCTGTCCCACGTCGAGAAAAAAGGAAAGGAAAAGAATTGTTTACAAGACCTCAACTTCTGTCCCATATCAGGAACAAAGGAAAGGAAAAGAATTGTTTATAAGCTTGAGTTCAAAGGCTACTAAATAAATTGAATTAACTGACAGGTGTCGAGTCTGTGCAATAATAAAAACTTACTCAACAAAAATATAAATTTTGTATATAGCAGTGAGCAGGGTCAAATCCACAGGGATTGGGGATTATTTGCTCTTTTTCAAGTTAAGGAGAAACAGGGTTTCGAGAATTAAATGCTAATGATATATTAACCAAATTAATCAACTGTGAAAAATAATTAAGAGAGAGAAATAATGGAGAAAACTCTAGCCAAGGATACACTTTAGAGATGGTTCATGCAACTGATCATTGATTCAATATAATTCCAATATTCATTAATGAATAAGTTTTTAACTGCCGATACAATCTGACAATTAGTTCCTCCGTACTGTTTCAATAGTCAAGTTACAACCATTGGACTATTTCCCTAATTTAGAAATAACCCGAGGTACGACCATATTTAATTCCTTAATTGTATTAAAAATTAGAGAAATTCTGTTCTAATTAGAGCTGTTAAACGAACTGAACTGTTCGATAGCTCGGTTCGTTTCGACACGTTTGTATTCGTGAAAGACTCGTTCAAAACCTTAAACGAACTGAGTTCGAACGAATTTTTTGTTCGATTAACAATCGAGCGAACACGAGTATGTTCGCGAGTTTTAACGAACGTTCGCGAACATGGACATAATTATCATTTGACAAATTTTAGGGTTAATTTTATGGCTAGACTTTTATATTTGGAGGGTTTTATTTGTTATTTTTATGTTAATGTTAGTTATATAGTTAATGAATAATAGAATTTAGTCACTTAGTACTTTAATTGTTTTTTAGAATGATTAATGATTTGTATGACATATTTAAGATTTAAAATAATTTGGATTCGAGTATGTTCGCGAACAGCTCATTTATGTTAAACGAATCAAACACGAACTCGAACACGAGTTTTGCTTTACGAGCCGAACACGAACACAAGTTTGGAGTTCGAAAATTAACTAACGAACACGAACGTTGTTGGAATCGCTTAACGAACAGAGTTCAAACATGAGATACTTGGTTCGATTCGACTCGTTTACAGCTCTAGTTTTAATTAATAAACACGCTACGAGGGTTTATTTAAATTAGATTGTACGTTCCCCTGACACAAACCCAATTATGTCAGTTGCTACTGGGATTAGAGTAGTCAAATAATTACGGATTCAACTACTCTAATTAGCAAATAGATTACGTGAATAATTAAATATTGTACACCTATTCAATCACACACAGTAATCATAGCCTATAAAAGCAGAAAACTTACAAATACCAACGAATAGAAGAAATAAATAAAATCAATTAGATCTCACAGTGATAGTTGAATCAAATCTTCAGTTGTCCCTTGACTAGAATTATGAAAATAGTTCTCCATTAAGGGAGAATAAGCCATGCCAAAAGACAATATGTTCGAAGCTTCCAATTGTCTTTTTCTAAAATCAGTCAAAAAGGAAAAAACAAGAACACTACGTTTTTTTTCTTGTCTTTAGCAAAAGATGTGTCTGTCGAATTCTACCCTCGCTGACTTCCTAATTGATTGGTCTTCTCATACCAATCAAATTCCTAAAGAGTTTCCTATTACAATTCAATTTCCTAAAAGCTCTCCCAATTACTCGAGACTGACGTGGAATGCAAAGAGATACGAAACTTCAGTAGATGTCAAGTTTTGGAATTTGACTCGGATTGGGAAACTACCCAATATCAATCCCAACTTTCCAGCTTTGAATCTCGAGCTTAGATGTGCCCACGTGCAAATCATCAGAAAATCTTCATTTAAGCACTTTTCGTTCCAATTCCTGAAAATAGTACAAAAATACCAATTATGGGTAAAACCAGTCAAATAGGGTAATATCTGGTATAAATAAAAAGAAAAATATCAACAAATATACCGACTAAAATGTACCCTATCAATCTCCCACACACCTAAACTATGCTTGTTCTCAAGCATATTTCAACTCAGAAGCGCAATCAAGATACCAAGCAATTCATAGCAGTTCATACCAATAAAGGCATCCCACAATCTCCAACAACTTCATCAAACTCAAAATATATCAAACTAACAATCCTCACAGTTAATATGCACTCATTCATTCCAAAGTGTATAGGGTATAAGACTGCTCTCAAATCGACACAATGGAATGATATTACCATAAACTTGCTCATATATCACATTTCCACCACTCAACCATGAATCAAATGCAAAAATCAAAGGGACTTTCACACGGTTATAAGGGGGCTCAGGTGAAGGTAGGATAGAAGGATAATTCAAGGTATAATTATGCCAAAGGAAATGCCAAAGTCCAATGCACAACTTCCTCATAAGTTTATACTTCCAAGGCACGCTGCACTTCCATCAACCAAACAAGTGAAAGCAATTGCCAGTACTTTCCCTAATCACAATTCAAGAAGTATGCACGAGAGCACGTTGCAACACGTTTTTCACTCTCTTTTTCTTTTGTTTCTTCTTTTTTTTTTTCTTTTCTCTTTTTTTTTTTGACACAAACATCCCAAAAACACATAAACTTGCTACACTTGTTTTTCTCATGCCTTGCCTTGCAAATAGTACACCAAATATTCATGCAATGAATTTTAAGAATTTCTTCAGCATAAAGGTACAAAGAAAAGTCTAAAAAGAGATCTTAGGCCTAACAATTGGAGTATCAAACAAAGAAAAGGGTTAAAGGCTCAACTTGGTTCACTAAAAGTAGATAAAATAAAGGTAGATTTTTTAGCAAGTAAAAAATGGTTTAATTCTAGGTGCCCTCATCATTTTAATGCATTTAATTCAACAAAACTGTGATCTTGACACGCATAACAAACCAAGTTCTAGAATGACAAAGCCATGTGCGTGAATCACTCAACCGAAAATAGAGCAAATATAGAGTATAATGCTCACAATCAGATCCAACAATCTCACAAGTGGCCAGGAATTAATGTCAAATCCAGCATATTCATCAATTAATTCCATCATCAAGAAAAGTAGAAAACCCAATGGCATGAACTTCACTATTCATACTCGCATCTCAATTGCATTCATCATTGTTTAAAACAAAAACTAATAAGAAAAAGAAAAATGCAAAACAACACCTAAAAGCATAACTAACCCTCCCTCATACCTAAACCTTACATTGCCCCCAATGTAAGCAATAAAGAACAAGGTAATGATTAAAGGGACAATGATACTTCCCTAAATACGGAGGAAAGGGTACCAATGGACTATGGCTCAGGAGGAAAGGGTGGACGGAAACCCTCGTGGTGAAAATAGTGAGCAAAGTTCTGGGCCATGCAGGACACCTGGCACTCGATCCGCTCCAATCGATAATCCATCTGATGTAATTGGAAGCTGAGATCTGATGAATGTCTCTCCTCAGAAGGTGATGGTTGTGGTGCAGAAGTGGAAGGGCCAGGGGCATCAGTAGAAGTACCGCCAATATGAGAGGCTGTAGCTTTGGAAGTCGTGCGATTCGGTGGAAGCTGGATCGGCCTTGGAGGAGTGAACTGGAAGACACCATTGACCTGCTGAACTAAATCCATTTTTTCCAAACAAATCAAATCAAGGGATTTCATAGTACAAGCCAAATGCAGATTATGATTATTCAAATCCAAAACCCCAAGATTAACGGCCAAACGAGTGATAAATGAACCCAAAATTAATGGCTTATTTTTCTTACTCAAGACAATTCGGAAGTAAGAAGCAAACCAACATCCCAAGTTAACTTTAACTTCAACAACCATACACCAAATAAAAAAAGAACTCGGATTTTGTCAAAGTACCCGAACTGTCCTTCTTATCCGAGAAGTTATAAGCCATGAAACGGTAAAGATAACGGAAAACGAAGTTTTTTAGGTATGAGACCTTAGACTCGCTAGGATCATAAGAGTGGGTGTCCACTGACAGATCCTTCCAGTAGCCAGTGTTATGGGAGAAAAAATGTTCAGTGTACTCACAGGCACTCGCCATATATTCAGAAGATTGAGAATAAGGGACATCAATAAACCAAAAGTCAAATTGAATTCAGTAATGGACTGCCTGAATTCCTTACTCATCAATCGAAAACGAACTACATCAGGAGTCGTAACAAAAAATTTATCAGGTATATTGAACTCAAAAGTGGCATAAAATTTCCATGTTAACTCAGTAAAAGCGGGCAAAACAATTGAAGTATAATTGGTTCAACCAGTGGCAGTTATCTTCCTAGTGACCTCATCCCTAATGTTCAAAATATCGCGTGTGGGGCCGTGGATGAATTTACAAGGAATAAGTTTCTTGTAGAAGCAGCTATATACCATTCCTTATCGGCTGCCTTAGTGAAGGTTAAATGCCCGCCAAAGTGGGTTGGGGAAAAGAGGTGAACCTCCATTTTCCTCCCAAGGCGGGATCGGGGACCACCCGAAACATTTGCTTCGGAAGGTCCACTTAAAAGAATAGTGGGTTGGGATGAAGAAGTGCTGGCTGTGGATTTCTTTTTAACTTGTTTTTTCACCATTGGGGAACAAGGGATCAAGAATAAGCAAGAGGTCAAGATCACACCCCAACTCGGCGAATAGACACTAGGTATGGGTAGAGTACTAAGCGTGCAAGTTAGAACCTAAATTACAGCAAACAAAATTTGACAACTGCCAAGTTCAATAGCAAAATGCCCCAACCACAGTCAACTCACAGATGATATGAAACATACAACACAAGAGGTAGGAAAATACAGATTCAGAGCATCCCAAATAAGCACACTTTATCTACCATCAGCTATCAAGTAATGTGTCTGTCCTTAACTAATGCAAAAAGGAAAAAAAATTAAGAAGTGATAGGACCTGAATTTAGAGTAGACGGCGAAAGGGTTAGCCGTGAGTTGAGCGGGAGAGCGCCGGCGACAAATAGCAATGGCGGGGGACGAAGCAGTGACCGCAGCACTAGCGGTAGCGGATGGCGATGGCGAGTGTGAGTAGCAACGATTGGTGCGACGACAGCAGCAAATGCACGGTAGCAGCGCGACCAGGAGCGACAATTTTCGAAATCTTGTGTGAGCCTGGTCTATCTCCGAATTCCAGCACAACCAAGTAGATAGTCTGCATTGTGTGTCAAATAGACCCAGATCGGTGTGTAAGCTTGGTCCACTTTCAAAACTCACGCACGACCAAGTGGACACTTGCTCTAGAGATTAAACATGAGCAAGTCGACGATATGTATTGTGCGCTGGATGAACCTGAACTAGTGTGTGAGCTTGAACCACTTTCAGAATTCAAGTATGACTAAGTGGATAGTTTGTATTATATATTGGGTAAGTCTAGACCAGTGTGTGAGGCTGGTCAAGACCAATGTATGAGGCACAACATGTTTTTCCATATGCCCAATTCCTCACCTTTGTTTTTCGAAGGAATGGCCTATAATTATTCGGCCTGAATTCCATGAAGGTGAGATCAGGGGAAGCCTTAGGAAAGAAAACCAACAGAAAATTTGGAGTTCTTTTGGATATTTCTTATAACTTGGTGCAAGGAAAAGGGATGAGTGGAGCTCAAGAAAGAGCCAGTGAGGCTCGAGGAGAAGCATCCTAGAGGAAGTCTCGAGTTCGAAATCTATAGGTCCTACTTCACCACCTCTACTACCTAGAGATACCTGTCTAGGTTGGTAGCATGTTCTTTATTTGTTTTGCTATTTTGAGGGGAGTATAATGGAAGCCATAGAGGCTCAACAAAGGCAGATGCAGCAGTATGGTGAACGTCTTCGAAAGATCGAGGAAAAGTTGGGGATTACGGTGCCACCAGAGGAGCCTAGAGCTGAGGAAAGGGAAGAGGAGATACCTACACTGTAACATGACGAAAAGCAAAAGAAATTTAAAGCTGTTGATAGTATGGTGATTAGAGAGTATGAGGAAGAGAATAAGAATGTTGAAGAAATAGAAGAATTAAATAAAAGGATTAAGACATTTAAAACTGTTCATGTTGTGATTGGAGAAAGTAGGGAAAGAGAATAAAAAGGTTGAAGAAAAACTGAAACATTGGATAAGGTGGGGAAGGTTGATATAGCTGAGAAGTCATTAGTTTTTGAAGAGAAAGAAAATTTTGATGACATTGTTATACTTTCAGATGAAACTCCAAAAAATCGTAAGGGCATGTCTAATTAGGAGAGAACCTCTATTGCGGTAAGTGTATGTTGATGTGTTCTTTTTTATTTTATTGTTTCTTCTTTTCTTCTTATTAAGGAACCAAAGTGCATAACCCGATATTGTTTCTAGATTGTAAATAATGTATAAGAAATTTTGAAAGTGATAGATGCCTGGGCCGAACCTTCTGGGTTGAGCCTATTAAAGAGAACCTCTTGAACTAAACCTATTAAAAATAATCACCTAATTGAATTTGGGCCATCTCAAGCATTTGAGTATAACCAACTGGACAGTTTTAATTTCGCCTTGAAATTGCCTGGATCAACCTTTGAGTTTGGATTGCTATAAATGGCATTAAAGTGAATGTCGGCGGTGAACTTGGGTCATTTCTAGAATTTGAGTACGACTAAATAGTAGTTTGCGAGAACACAAAATCCTTAAGTGCAGAAAAATATATGCAGGGTGAGATTGGACTAGTGTGTGAGCCTGAACAATCTCCAAAATTTGAGTACGACCAAGTGGATAGTTTGCGTTGCACGCGAGGTGAGCCTAGACCTGTGTGTGAGCCTGGTCCATCTCCAAAATTCGAGTACAACCAAGTGGATAGTCTGCGTTGTGTGTGAAGTAAACTTAGATCAGTTTGTAAGCTAGGTGCGCCTTCAAAACTCGAGCACGACCAAGTGGACACTTCCTCTAGAGTCTAAACACGATCAAGTAGACAGTTAACGTTGTGTGCGGGATGAGCCTGAACCAATGTGTGAGCTTGAACCACCTTCAGAATTTGATTACGACCAAGTGGACAGTTTCCGTTGTGTATGGGGTAAGTCTAGACTAGTGTGTAAGCCTGGTCTAGACCAATGTGTGTGACAAAACACGTTCTTCCGTATGCCTTCTTCCTCACATTTATTTTTCAAAGGAATGATCTATGATTATTCGGCCTGAATTACGCGAAGGTGAAATCGGAAGATGCCTTAGAAAAAAAAATCCACAGAAATTTTGGGGTCCTTTTAGATATTTCTCACAACTTGGTATGAGGAGAAGGGATAAGTGGAGCTCAAGAAGGAACTAGTGTGGCTCGAGGAGAAAACATTAGGAGGAGTCCCGAGTTCACAATCTACAGGTCCTACTCCACCACCTCTACCTCCTAGAGATACCCGTCCAGGTTGGCAACGTGTTCTAGATATACTTTATTATTTTGAGTGGAGGATAATGGAAGCCATGGAGGCTCAACAAAGGTAGATGCAGCAGTATGGTGAACGTCTTTGAAAGATCGAGGAGAAGTTGGGGATTGCAGTGACACTAGAGGAGCCTAGAGTTGAGAAAAGGGAAGAGGAGTTACCTACATAGCAACATGATGAAGAGTAAGAGAAATTTAAAAACTGATGATAATATGGTGGTTAGAGAGAGTGATAAGAGAATAAAAATGTTGAATAAATAGAAGAATTGTATAAAGGGGGGAAGACATTTAAAACTATTGATGATGTGATTAGAGAAAGTAGGGAAGTGAATAAAAAGGTTGAAGAAACTGAAACATTGGATAAGGTGGGGAAGGTTGATAGAGCTGAGAAGTCATTAGTCTTGGAAGAGAAAGAAAATTTTGATAACATTGTTATACTTTCAGAAACTCCAAAGAGCCTTAAGGGCATGTCTAATTAGGAGAGAATTTCTATTGTAGTAAGTGTATGTTAATGTGTTCTTTTTCATTTTATTGTTTCTTCTCTTCTTCTTTTCAAGGAACCAAAATGCATAACCCAATATTCTTTCTACGTTGTAAATAACGTATCAGAAGTTTTGAAAGTGATAGGTGTTTGAGCTGAACCTCTTGGGTTGAATCTATTAACGAGAACTTCTTGGACTAAACCTATTAAAAGAACCTCCTGGCTGAATCTGGGCCACCTCCAGCATTCGAGTATAATCAACTGGATAGTATTAATTTCGCCCAAAAGTTGCTTGAACCAACCCTTGAGTTTGGATTGTTATAAATGGCATTAAAGTGAATCGCGGCGGTGAACTTGCGCAGATACAAAATCCTTAAGTGCAGGAAAATATGTGCAGGGTGAGCTTGGACTAGGAAAGGAAATTCATAGAAAATTTGGATTCCCTTTAGGTATTTCTCAGAACTTGGTGCAAGGAGAAGGGATGGGTGGAACTTAAGAAGGAACCAGTAAGGTTCGAGGAGAAGATCACGAGTAAATAATAGGAGGAATCTCGACTTCATAGACTACAAGTTCTACTCTTCCACCTCCACCTCCTAGAAATACCCGTTCAGATTAACAGCATGTTCTAAACATGTTTTGCTGTTGTGAGCGAGGGATAATAAAAGTCATGGAGGCTCAGCAAAGGCAGATGCAGTAGCATGGTGAATGTTTTCGAAGGATTGAGGAGAAGTTAGGGATTGCGGTGCCACTAGAGGAACCTAGAGTTGAGAAAAGAGAATAGGAGATATCTATACAATAACATGGCGAAGAGCAAAAGAAATTTAAAACTATTGATAATGTGGTGATTGGAGAGAGTGAGGAAGAGAATAAGAATTTTGAAGATACAGAAGAATTGTATAAAGATGGGGAAGGAACTTCAAACTGTTGATGATATGATTGGAGAAAGTGGGGAAGAGAATAAAAAGGTTAAAAAAACTAAAGCATTGGATCTGGTTGGGAGGTTGATAGACTTGAGAAGTTATCGGTTTTGAAAGAAAAAGAAAATTTTGATGACATTGTTATACTTTCTAATGAAATTCCAAAGAGGCTAAAGGGCATGTCTCGTCAAGAGAGAATCTTTGTTGTGGTAAGTGTATGTTAATGTGTTCTTTTTCATTTTCTTATTTCTGCTCTTCTTCCTGTCCAATATCCAAAGTGTATAACCTGATTTTCTTCCTAGGTCATTGATGCAAAGGTAATTCCAATTATTAACTAATAAATACGTTATAACTGTCAAACAAGCGATGACAGTCAACTCCTCCTTACTGTATCGGTGATTAAGGTACGCCCGTTAATCAGTACTCTAATCGAGAAATAATTCTAGGTACGTCCGAGAGATTTAATTCCCCAATTGTCTTACGTATTAGAGGAGTCCTATTCTAATCAAATAACACACTACCAGGGTTATTTTAGATTAGCCCGCGTATTCTCCTGACACAAATCCAATCATGCCAGTTGTCACTATTTTAGAGCAATTAAACAATTACGGATTTAATGCTCCAATTGACATTAGGTTGCTAAATTAATACAACATGGGCCCAAGATACTCAATTAATAAAACAACCATAGGCACTACAATCAGAGAATATGCAAATACCAGTAAATAAGAGGAATAAATAAAATTAATTCGATCTCACAATTTTTAAATGAATCAAAGCCTCCGTTGTTCCTTGACTAGAAAATGGAAATTTAGCTACGCATCCTAGAAGGATTCCGCCAAACTCCATGGGATCTGCCTGCGATTGGTTTTTTCTCTCAACTAATGAAAAGCAAGAAGAATCCAAAGGCCAAGCAGCCGTCCTCCTCAAGGAGTCACGGTTCTTCTTCTTAGATTTGTTCCCTAACTGAGGTATATATCAAACGGTAATCTGGCTTCCCTTATTCTTTGTTTCCTACTTAACCTCAACTACTAATAATAAAATATGTTCCTCAAAATATAAAAAGGAAACTACTAAAAATGATATTCCAAGTTTCCTAATCCAATATTAAGACTAATAATGAAAATTAAAATCTTCAAAATCTCCTCCAATACTGCCTTGAATTTGATTCGGACTTCGAAACCGGTTCCGAACGTGCCACCATCAAATTAATTGGAAAATTACCCCTTTTGTCACGTTTTGCTTTTTTCCCTACAATTAGTATCATTAACCAAATATAAGTAGAATCTGACAATTAAAACAATATTTGGCTAAAATCAAGGGAAAAATAATTATAAATTTAGCAACAAATTATGACCTATCAGGTTTTAAACAAGGTCCAAGAAATTTTAAAAGTGATTGGTGCTTGGGTAGAACCTCCTGGGTTGTAGTTATTAAAGAGAATCTCCTGGGCTTAACCTAGGCTATCGCCAGCATTCAAGCATGATCAAGTTGACAGTTTAAATTTTGCTGAAAAGTTGCGTTGGCCAGTTCTTGAGTTCGGATCGTAATAAATGGCATTAGAATGAATCTCGGGAGTGAACCTAGGCTACTTCTAGAATTTAAGTACGACCAAGTGGACAGTGTGCGAGGACACAAAATCCTTAAGGGTGGGAAAATATGTGCGGGTTGAGTTTGGACTAGTGTGTAAGCCAGAACCACCTCCAAAATTCGAGTACAATCAAGTAGACAGTTTGTGTTGTGCGTGATATGAGCCTAGACCAGTATGTGAGCCTGGTCTATCTCCAAAATTTGAGTATGACCAAGTGGATAGTTTGTGTTGTGTGCGGAATGTGCCTAGACTAGTGTGTGAGCCTAGTCCACCTCCAAAATCCAAGCACGACCAAGTGGATAGTACCTCTAGAGTTCAAACACAATCAAGTAGACAGTTTGCATTATGCGCGAGATGAGTCTGGACCAGTGTGTGATTCTGGGCCACCCATAGAATTCGAGTACAACCAAGTGTACAATTTACATTGTGTATGAGGTAAGTCTAGGCTAGTGTATGAGCCTAGTTTAGACCAATGTGTGAGCCAAAGCACGCTCTTCCATATGCCCAGCTCTTCACCTTAGCTTTTCAAGGGAATGACCTAGAATTACATGAAGGTGAAACCGAATGATACCTTAGAAAGGAAACTTACAAAAAATTTGGAGTCCTTTTACATATTCCTAGCAACTTAGTGCAAAGAAAAGGGATGAGTGAAGTTTAAGAAGGAACTAGTGAGGCTCGAGGAGAAGATCACGAGCAAATACTAAGAGGAGTCTCAAGTTCAAAGCCTGCAAGTCCTACTCCACCACCTCCACCTCCTAGAGATACCCGTCTAAATTTGCAGCGTGTTATAGACATGCTTTACTATTTTGAGTAGAGGACAATGAAAACCATGGAGGTCATGAAGGCTCAACAAAGGCAGATGCAACAGCATGGTAAACATCTTCGAAGGATCGAGGAGAAGTTGAGGATTGCGGTGCCACTGGAGGAACATAGAGTTGAGGAAAGAAAAGAGGAGATATCTACACAGCAACATGATGAACAGCAAGAGAAATTTACAACTGTTGATAATGTGGTAATTGGAGAGATTGAGGAAGAGAATAAGAATATTGAAGAAATAGAAGAATTGTATGAAGGGAAGAAATTTAAAACTGTTGATGATGTGATTGGAGAAAGTGGGGAAGAAAATAAAAAGGTTAGAGAAACTGAAGCATTGGATGAGGTGGGAAAGGTTGATAGAGTTCAGAAATCATTAGTCTTGGAAGAAAAAAAAACTTGGATGACATTGTTATACTTTCAGATGAAACTGCAGAGAGCCGAAAGAGCATGTCTCATCAGGAGATAATCTCTGTTGCGGTAAGTGTATGTTAATGTGTTCTTTTTCATTTTATTGTTTCTTCTCTTCTTCTTGTCAAGTAATCAAAGTGTATAGCATGATTTTCTTCCTAGGTTGTAAATAAGGTGCAAGAAATTTTAGAAGTGGTTGGTGCTTGGACTGAACCGATTAAAGAGAACCTCTTGGGCTGAACCTGGGCCACCTCCAGCATTCAAGCACAACCAAGTAGATAGTTTAAATTTCGCCCAAAAGTTACTTGGGCCAGCCCTTTAGTTCGGATTGTAATAAATGGCATTAGAGTGAATCTTAGAGGTGAACTTGAGCCACTTCTAAAATTTTTGTACGACCAAGTAGACAGCTTACGAGGACACAAAGTCCTTAAGTGCAGGAAAATGTGTGTGGGGTGAGCTTGGACTAGTGTATAAGAATGAGCCATCTCCAGAATTTGAGTACGACCAAGTGGACAGTTTGCATTGTGCGTGAGCTGAACCTAGACTAGTGTGTGAGTCTAGTCCACCTCCAAAATTCAAGCACGACCAAGTGGATAGTTTGCATTGTGTGTGGAATGAGCCTAGACCAGTGTGTGAGACTAGTTTACCTCCAAAATTTGAGTACGACCAAGTAGACAATACCTCCAGAGTCTAAACACAACTAGATAGTTTGCATTGTGCGCGGGGTGAGTCTGGACCAGTATGTGAGTCTGGGCCATCTCCAAAAGTCGGGTACGACCAAATGGATAGTTTGCATTATGTATGGGGTAAGTTTAGACCAGTGTGTGAGCTTGGTCCATCTCCAAAATCTAAGGACGACCAAGTGGACAGTTTGCGAGGATGCAAAATCCTTAAGTTGGGATGAACATGTGCAAGGTGAGTCTGGACCATTTTATTATGGTTCTAATTACGCAAAAAAGTATAAGAAACTATGTACCTTATACTGGAGTCATCTCCAAAATTCGAACATGATTAAGTGAGCCTAGATTCGAGCATTATGAAGTGGGCAGTTTGTATTGTGGCTGCAACTTTACGTTGCTTCGTTAAATGGTGGTGAATATGAGACCCTAGCTTTTGTCCTACATCAGTAGAAGTAGGGGTGAGATTGGACCACCTCTAGAATCCGAACTCAATTGAATGGATAGTTTGCATGGATGCAAAGCCCTTAAATAGGGGAAAATATGCATAAGGTAGAGTTTGGACTAGTGTATTATTGTTCCAACTACGCAAAAAAGTGTAAAAAACTTCGTGCCACGTATGAGGACCACCTTCAAAGTCCAAGCACTATTAGATGGGTTTGGGTTCGAGCACGATATAATGGATAGCTTGGATTGTGAACGGATTTTGTGTTGCGTCATTAAGTGGGGGTGAATGTGAGATCCAAACTTCTATCCCACATTAGAAGATGTGGGGGTGAACTTGGACCATCTCCAGAGTCTGAACACGATCAAATAGATGGTTTGTGAGGACACAAAGCCCTTAAATAGGGATGACTGTGTGTGGCGTGAGTCTGAGCTAGTGTGTTATGTTTCCGACTATGCAAGGAATTGCGTGCCACGTATTGGAGCGACCTCCAGATTCCAAGCACAACTAGGTAAGTCTGGATCCAAATATAACCAAATAGACAGTTTGGATTGTAACTGACCTTTGCATTACATTCTTAAGTAGGGGTGAATGTGAAACCTCAACTTCAGTCCCACATTGGAAGAAAAGAAAGAAAATGCATAGTTTATAAGTTTGGATCCAAAGGCTACTAAACAATTTGGGTTAACTATTTTGAACTTTTGGATTTCAGCCAAAAATTGCTTGGGCCAACTTTTAGGCCCCAATCATGACAGATTAGGGATTGAAGATTATTCTCATCAGAGATTAATTGTAATCGTTATCAAAAGTTATAATGATACCATTTGTGTTATTACATTACCATTTGTGTTGTTATGACAGAAGATCACTGCAAAATCCAAAACCAAGTTAACGAGATTTTGACATCTCAAGTTAAAAGAGATTTTACATCTGTTTAAGCAATATAATTTTCTTCATAATTTGTTTGGTCAGTATGTTATATGTTTATTTTACGTCAAACAAGAAAGTGAAACAGTTGCCTAGAAAATAAAGCAAGACATAGACAACTGGAATGCAGAGACTACAACGTTGTACTGGAGTATCTCAAGGCTTTGACGGTTTCAAGTTCAAGCCCCAGTCCCAGCCAAATATTCCAATTAAAACTTCTAATGCAGAGAAAAACTTCAATTTAGGCCCAAATCTAAGAAATTTTTGATTATATATATTTCGATGCATCAACTATTGTTTTGTTTAACAAAACAAGATAAAGATTAAGCATTTGCCCGCGAAGTGATTTATCTATTTATTATCCTTCATTTTCTTCCCTTATTGCTTGCGCGGAGCCAAACTGCTTGGACCAGGAGATGGCCCTTCAGATACACTAGCCTCGTATAAGAGTTTTGTAAAACTATTGGGACCAAACTGCTTGTCAAATACACCAACCTCATATTTGCGTACACCGTTCAGGAATGATTGCACTGACGATAATTTTTGCGACAGCCAGGGGTCCTGTATCGTTGTTGCTAGGATGGTAAGATCGTATTGTACTCCTGAGGCATTTTCAAACACTACATTTCTGTGCTTTGCTTCAGCCACTCCCTCAAATTGTAGTTTCCTGTTGGAGGCTTCTTTGTTGTGCTCATCCACTGCAAATTTTCCAAGATAAATCACCCGAGACTCGTTGATTGGGTTAGGGATTGTAAACAGTTTTTCATCGACTTCAGCTTCTGTGCAATGGGCAGCCACCAGCATTGCTAGCAATGTGAGGAGAAGAGCGTGAAAATAGAGAACCATTTTGATGTGTTTTGATTTTTGTTTACAATTAAAATGTAGATGGAAGACAAGTGTGTGATTTGTGAAGGCAAAGCTTTGTGATTAAAGTCATCTTATAGGGATAATTTTTGAGGAGCCTGTTTACATTCTTTAATTTAGTAATTAAATGGTTTCTCTTTCATTTATTAGTCTTAAAGTTCTTGTAGATGAAATTAATGTCTTAATAAGTTTGGCTATCTACTTTTGACATTATATAGTCTATCTTTTATTTATTCTCCTCAAGTATAATGTAGAACCGTTCTTGCAGCGCCTCATAAATAGATATTTGGTGTATTTGGATATGAGATTATTTGAAAAAATATTTTAAATAATATTATAGCATTTTTTGTAATTTGATATATGTGAAATAAAAATAATAAGATTAAAAATAGTGCTCAAGATGTAATCAAAATAATGTTTAAAAATTTTATTTCCAAATTATGGTATCCGAACGAACCCATGTTTATGCATGGAATCCTTTCAATTTTACTATTGATCAGGTCTTTTCACTAAGAAAGCTATTCACATAATTCATCATCACCACAATATTTACCCCGCATGCAAATTAATAAACCACAGCAATGATCTAATGCTCAGATATGCTTTGATAACAGCAAGAGATAACTTGTCATATGGAGAAAGGAAAAGACAAAATGATATTGATCACAATGTATAAAGCAAGCACTTCTTCTTTGGTTATGGTGATAAGTTAAAATTCTATGTTGATAGGGATCCTATATGGAACTTTGCTAGTACACACGAAATAAAATAATCGTGGCAACTCTATGAGTAATGAGAGATTGGGAGATTTTGTCATTTTGTTTTTCTATCATAATAGTTATATTCTCATGTAGACAATAAGGAAGTCTGGGATGATAAAATTATTTTACTATTTTATGAGTCTAGCTTTTTTTTTTGATAGATTGCCAATTCACTTATACACTTCATGCAATTGGGACGGGAGGGGGACATATTAAAGTATTGAGATATCATCCTATGATAATAGCACAAGTATTGGTATCTATTCCATACCCAAGTGACTGCAACAATAGTGCTTAGGCTTTTTCCAAAGATACGAAAACTCAATATAATAACCCAGTCTAATGGGGAGACCAAAGAAAAGTATGGAGACAAGGTTGAAAGAAAAGCATAGAAATACAAGAAAGGGAAAATTAGAAATTGAACAAATCAATGAGCATGTTTTTGTTGAGATCTGGTTTGGAAACAATAAGCAATTATACTTCAATCTTAGACAAAATTCCAACCACTAGATTGTTGACTACATAATTTCTAGCATTCTTGTGAACCCATGTTTGCAATCCTTCAATTCAGTCCAAAAATTTTACAATATTGACCATGTTCTCTGGTTGAAAAACATAATAGTGCTTAAAACTGCTTGGGACCCCAATTTTTTTTGGAGTTTTTATTCGATAAGTTTTTGTGTAACTTTTGTCTATAATAACCTCTAAAAATGTTACAAAGTCTTTAAATATACATTTAAAAACATAAAAAATACACATCCATTTCTCTCTTCTATCATCACTTTCCCATCTCAGCCTACCCTCACCGCCATTACCTCACCACTGTCATTGCCACTGTCACGATCTAACCTTCCCCTCTTCTTTTTTCTTTTTTTTTTGCTCTTTCCCCCTCCATCCCCTCCTCCTTCTCTCCTTCCTCATCCTCTTCTCTCCCCTCCACCTCTTCCTTCTCTTCCTCCCTTGGGGAAAAAGAGAAGGAGGAGGAGGGAGGGAGGGAGGGAGGAGAGGAAAGAGGGAGGAGGTGGAGGGGGAGAGAGAGAAAAAAAAAAAGGTAGGGAGATCTGGGGTCGACTCCAGTTAAGGGTCTGTGCAATTATTTACCGTTGCAGCTCAGATTTGTACATATCACTGCATTTGAAAAGAAAAACTAAGATGGAGCCACGTCTTATATCCTAAAATGTTATAGAAAGTATTGGACAACAATTTCACAAATTCATTAACACCATTTCGCTTCCGTCTCATAAAGTTTTGAAATCTCAAAATTTTCAATTGTCTTTTAGTTCGCACCAGCAAATTACCGCCAATTTTTTTCTTTTATCTTCCTCACGGATTGAAGAAACTCTAAAAAAGATTGAGTAGTTCTTGTCGATCTTCTTTTTTGCCTTCCTCTAGGTTACTCCAAAACACCCACAATGAACAGAAAAGGCAACTAAAAAAAAAAGCCATGAGTCAATTAGGCAATCTTAGAGCATGATGACAACTGCAATTCCATTACAGATTGGTTGGTTATCTTTTGATTGATGTAAGCCCCTTGATTTTTTAGCTATGTACCATTTTTTCACATGCGCATTGTTTTTTCTGAAGGTTATGTTTGGGATCTTTGAATCCTTTGCTTATTATAACTTGAAAGCATGGAGTATGACATGTGATGATCATTTAACTATTATATGTGTAAATGCTCCCCTAGTGTGAGATTAAATGTTAGACATATTTTTTTACTTTCAAACTTGCAAGTTGTAAATTTCAGTCAGGAACAGCTTTTTCCCCTTTATGATCTAATCATTGTTGTTGTTCTATGTCCATTCACATTGATATCTGGCTTTAAGGGTTAATTTTTGGAGGTAGTCCATGTGTCTTTGATTTAATACTCATAAGAGAGGTTTGCAAGTTTTTCCCATAAATTTACTTTGAAATAAACTTTTCAAGTTTTCTAAAGTTCAACTAAAATTTATATATGTTAATTTTAACTGTACAGTTCTGCATTGCTAAATTGATCCCTTAGTTGGAGTGAAGTTAATATCAACCAAATTAGTGCTCTTGTCCAGTATAAAATTGTACTTTACTATATTCTATGGTGTACCGATAATCATATTCACTTACAAATATAAAAAAGTTATAATAACTAGAAGAAAGAAGATAAGATGATTGTAAATTGCAATAAGATATTCATTTGCATTAGTAGTTGACTTAGTCGGATAATATATTTGATGTATTTGATTTAGTCTGATAATATATTTGATGTATAAAAGTCAACCACATACATAACCAACTTTGAACTTATGTTAAATTGCTCCCTTAGTTGGGAACAATTCATATCAATTAAATTGACGTTCTTTTCCAATATTGTCGTATACTTTACTAGGTTGTATAGTATATCGATATTTATATTCACCAAAAAGTACCAAAATGGTACAGTTAAAAGAAAGAAAATAAGAAGAGCATGAAATGCAACAAGGTACCCTTTTGCATGAGTAATTGACTTAGTTTCAAAATATATTTGATGTGAATACATTAACCACATGAATAACTTAAATGCCTCTAAATACTTAGAACTCATGTTGAATTGCTCCCCTGAATTGCTCCCATAATTGGGGTGCAATTCATATCAGCCAAATCATATTTTTCTCTAGTATAGTGGTGTACTTTATTTATTGGACTGCATAGTGTACTAATAATTGTTGTTATTGGTTTCTGATGTATTCAGGATTTGTATTTCCCATGTATATGTTTGAAAAAAATCGTTCCAAACGTCTCTCATAGTTTGTAAAATAATTTTTTTTATCCCTTATTTTTAAAAGTGTAATTTTACATCCCTTACAAATTCACATTATTCAAATTTGGTCCTTATCTAGGTTTTCGACTAATTTTTGACCGAAATCTACCACGTACCTTGCACATGATCATTTTTGAAGGGTAAAATTGTCAAACACATTTCACATAATCTGATCCATAGTCCCTCATATTTCACAAAATGAATTTTTTCGTCTTTTACATTTCACAAAATGAATTTTTTCATCCCTCACAGTTCACAAAATAAAAGTTTTCATCCCTCATTGATTATGTGTACGATAGTCTTTTCTTATTTTTGAAAACTCATATATATGTCTATTTGATTTTACCTGAACAATACAAATAGCATGTAATATATCTCTATTTAATTTCACCTGAATAAGTTAATTATAGTTATAGATGGAATCAAATACACATATTTTACATGTTATTCGTATTGTTCAGGTGAAATCAAATACATATATGCATGAATTTAAAAAAAAAAGAAATTATTTGTACATATGATCAATGAGAGATGAAAAAATTCATTTTTTGAAATGTGAAGGACGCAAAAATTTATTTTGTAAAATGTGACGAACGAAAAAATTGAATTATGTGAAATTTGATTTGACAATTTTACCCCTAAAAAATGATCACGTGCAAGATACGTGGTGGATTCCGACCAAAAACTAATCGAAAACCTAGGTATGGACCAATTTTAATCAATGTGAATTTGTAAGAAATGTAAAATTACACTTTTAAAAATGAAAAACGAAAAAAGTCATTTTACAAAATGTAAGTTAGGTTTTAAACGATTTTCCCTACATGTTTTTAGTTGATCAATAAAACTTTTGAGTTTTGCCAAGAGAACAAAAAACTTGAAGGCTGCAAAGTTGATTTTTGACCAAACTTTATCCTGGATTCATGTGCTCCAAGTTGGTTTTCTGAAGGCTTTGAAAGAAAAAAAGTGCGTTTCTTCGTAGTATCTTGAGTCTTCCCAACCAAAAACCAAAGATAATGGATGATTTTCGAGGATAATGTTGAAGCTCAAATCTCAAGCAAAAATAAGTCTGGTTCTCTAATGAAGGCAGGAGAAAACCAGGCTATTGGTTCCTCTCTCAAAAAGGTAATAAACTATATAGGAATTTTCAAGATTAGCATTCAGCATTTAGTAAATACTCTGAAGTTTTAATTACTAAACCATGCTTTATATTTAATGAAGGACATTTATTGAGCTGCCCGATGCTAAGAGAACAACTGCTGAAATTTTTTTAGCATTTACTAGGGCTAAAACCTACTAAACGTTTGACCAGATCATACGAGATTCGCATTCCCTGCTGCTGAATGTTTCCAACGATTGACACAGGTTGTGAACTGACGATGAAAGCAAAGCAAGATCTGCCCTCGGTATCAACAGTTGGCTCGGGCTTTACTGCCAACGAGTCTTGAGACTACTAGCTCAGAAAAACTCATGTTTTGCGGCTTAAACACAGAAGCATATGGATGAAGCCGGAGTGAGAGCAGGGTTGAAGAGCTTGTGGGGCTTGGGGTGGTAGTGGGCTCAGTTTTTCCATTTGCAAAGGGACTTTGAGTTAAGAAGATCAGGAAGATGATAAGGAAGTCACAGGAAGCAGCCATGACTAAATGAAATTTTGTTGCAGAGAAGAGAAGAGAAGAAAGTTGGATGAATTATGGATAAGGAGAGTTTAGCAGCAAATTTGCAGGGCTTTGATAGGCTGAATTGACGTCTGCATGCATGCAAGAGTTTGGCTTAGGGCACGACAAAGTTAGGCACCGAAAAGCAATTACTTAGTTTCTGAGAAAAATTTGGCATCCAGAATTTACCACATGTAAAAATTTAGTATTTACAGTATGGGACAAAGGTTCCGTATATTTAAGGTCTGACACAAGCATGGTTGTACTAATTGGCATATTAATGTTTTACACATGCAAGGTTTGGTAAATGGCAGAGGCAATGAAATTGGATGGTGCTAATTGCTCTGTTTCTCAAAGCGTCCGTTACTCTGTCTCTCTCTTTTTACTACAGTTCCCACTTTGGTTCTCAAGTTTTGGCATGTAAGCTTAACTTTTTTTGCTTTAACTACGTGATTCATTGTACGTCTGTTTCTAGAATTCTTTCTCAAATCAGGTAATTTTTATGTTGGATTTGAATTTTGGTACAGTTTCTAAAATTTTAGTTTAATTGGTCACAGCAGTCGCTGAAGCTTAACAAAATCTCTGTAATTGGACGGAAAGCATTAAAAAAGAATGAAAATGAAGAGAAAAAAAATAGGGTTCAGGAAGAATGTTCCGTTCATTCCAATCTTCTGCTACTTCTCTTGTCTCTCCTCTCAATCTGTTCTGAGAAGCATCGGGGATGAATTTTGTTAAAAGAGTGAATTTTTGGTTCTCTTCGAGAAAAATAACAAGATATACTCAATTAGGTTTGAAAAGAGTAAGTTCCCCACAATCAGTGACCAATTTGGTTGGGATTAATTAGCGAGTTGATGAGTTAAATGGAAATCTACTAAAGTTTAACCTCAAACTTGACATTATTGCAAAGTAAGAAAACTTTGATGAGCTATGTGAAGACCCATTGTCCATGACAATAGAGATAGCTCTTTTTTGGCAATGTAATCTTGTTTCTTCAAGGCAATTTCGACCAAATAATTAAGTTGTTACTCATATAGGCTCAGGTGATAATGATGTTTTTTTGTGGGTCTTTTGTCTTTTCTTCAAGGACATGCTGTGCTGTGTAATATACTTTCTCAAATGCACTCCTCAAACTTGAATTTACTTCTAGATCATGGGATCATGTCACTACAAAATTCAGCAGCTATGAATTAAAAAGTTTACATTTATGACTGTATGGATTGCTCCCTTCTTTTTCCCCTGACATTAACAATTGAACATTGTTTCTGCATTGGCAATTTCAACCAAACAATTAAGTTGTTACTCATACTATGCACGGGTAATAATTAAGGTTTTTGTCAGCATCTTGGGCGCTTTTCTTGATTGACACTTGAGTTCAGAATTTTCTTTGTGCTGATTATGTTTTGTATGAATATCCATGCATTATTGCCTCTGTAATGCACTTTCTGGAATGTACACCTCAACCTTGAATTTGCTCCTAGATCTTGGGAATAATGTAATTAGAAAATTAAGAAGGTAGTTAGGTTTCCAATAAAGATGTGTACATAGTATTAACATCAGTTTCGAAGTTTTAACAGACTTCCAATTGAAAACTTGCGTTCTTATTCTGCTTAAGTATTGGTCTGGGAATTCCAAAGTTTGATTCATTTTGCTTTGTTCTTAATTTTCAGTTATGCTTATTTGGCTGCAACCCAACTGGGGCAACGCATGAGGTTTGGAGGCACATCAAAGACTTCTCCCAGCCATGGCAGTTCACATACTGGTTCTGTTCCGGTTCCACTGTTGCCGCACCTGAATGAAAACGTCTGCAATTTAACAATCTTCTCTTGGAATGCTTTTGATGCCCTTTTGGAACTATACTAAAACAGTTAGTTTTGGACAAATGGCTTGTAAAATAGTTTTTGGTGCTAACTTCTTCTAGTTAGGTCACCGAGTAATGAAGCTCGCTTGCAAATTTATCTTTAACTTTAGGTCTATAGCTACGTATGCAGGTCTTGTTGTAAAAAAAGTTGTGTATTTCAAAAGATTTTATCGAAAATCAAAAAGACTTTCAATCATTTTATAATGTTTAATTTCTTTTTGGACTTTTGATGAGTTAAAAACTAATGTAGGCTTGCGCGCATAAGGGAGAAATTGAATTGGGCCAATTTAGTGAAAACCAGTGGATTTGCACCCAATTTTGATTCTTCATTTTTCCAACAACAATTACTGTTTCTGTTCCTTCTTTTTTATAAGAAGGAGGCTTGTTTAATTTTGGAAAAATATTTCAACGTCCTAAATACTATTTAGCATAACTCAATCTTGTTCCACATTGGTTGTGATCTATCATTTTAAACAAGTTGTGCTTTTCTACGGAAATTGTCCACCAGTGGATGGAAAGGGTATCGGAAAAAAGTCTTGGATACGGAACTGGAGACCTATGACACTGAATTAGCTGGTAAGGAGTTTGCTTATGATGGAGAGAAGAGCCTTATTTCCTGTTAGCCCCCATGGAACAAACTTGAGTTTACAATTGTGCTTAAGGATGTCTCTTCAATTTACATTTGTGCTTATGATAGAGTATTTGTGTGTGTATCACACACACACATATATATATATATATATATATACATACCTATATACACACTTGGATGCATGCGCGCACACGCTAAAAATAGGACACTAAAATATTTGTGGGTGCAGTGGAATTAATGCATAAGAGAATCAATAAATGAAGATCAATGGTAGAGTTAAAAGTGAAACTTGCTAAGACATCAATTTAATGTGTATGAGATTTAAAGCTATTAGATGAAAGATAAAACCATTCAATTACGAACAAGAGAATGAACACAAACAAATGCAGAGTGGCCTCTTCAAATTCACCCCTATAAATTACTCCAAGAACAAATTTCTTTCTCCACAGGGATTCATTATCTCATAAGCACAGACAGATCCAAAAACACACCAAAAATGGCTCTTCATTCCAATGCTCTGGTCCTGGCAACGCTAGCACTAGTGCTGGTGGCCAGCGTTAACACAGAAGCAAGATTCGGTACTCGTTGGCGGAGTCTAGACCCATACGACCCCCGTCGGATTGAACTTGGAAAATTGGCAGTCGATTTGTACAACAAACAGGCAAAGACCAACTTAGTATTTGAAACAGTGGGGGAAGTATATACCCAATATTTCAATGGCGAAAACTACAGGGTGCATCTTATAGCAAAGAAGGGCGATAAGCCTGAGCAGTATTGGGTATTTTTACACCAACATCCTTTTAATGATGTCACAACACTGGTATCCTTCGAAATTTCACCTCCCTATTTGGCTCCACTTCCTCTCCACATAGTCCATTGGTTAGGGAAGTGAAGGACAAGGAAAGGATAAATAAGTACGTTGCAAGAAACTTAGGCTTTGTCTTCTTTGGTTATGGAAGGAAAAGTGATAGGTGAACGAGAAAGGGAGTTGAAGAAAAAAGTGTTATCCTTTGTTAGATAGTTGACTCATGAAGGGGTAATAGAAAAGAAAAACTACGATTATATATTCCTAACTCTCTATTGGCTTGTTTTTATGTTTTAAATTGTCTTTTATGTCCAATGACCACTTTATACATTCTGGATGGAAACTAACTTAAATTATATTAGGTTCATAAGTAAAGGATTATGTCCCACATTGGTCCAAGAGATGGAGAAAAAACGGTTAATATATAAGTAAGGGTGTAAGACCTAATAGTTTAAATTTTTAGATCAAAGTTGGATTCTTTAAATTTTTAGATCAAAGTTGGGTTCCTGACTTATATATTAGCTTCTTTGGTGGACTCTCTTGAGATTTTTCTCTCTATCAAATTGGTATCAGAGTTTTAGGTTGCGAGACTGGTCTACTCATGGACAAGTGGATCTTTCTCCAAGTTGGATCAGTGAAAATTCTCTTCTTGATGGTGGACTAATGTGCCAAGAATTTGGCCTTTCTTTTCTTCATATATTTTCTTTTAAAATATTTTCGCTTTTTATATTTATTTTTCATTTTATTAATAAAAATGCACCCTGATAGTATTAAATATACAACATTTAGTACTCCTCAAGGACAATATGAACAGGTGCGCTATGAGTTTGGCAAGGAGTTCGGTTGGTGTGAGATAGAGCCAAGGGTTGACAGAGGTCCAAAATTTCAGTTTGGATGTTGAAGAAGAGTGGATCCATGTTTAGGAGAAGAGATGACCTTAGATGATAAGGTAGGCTTATGTTTAGGAGAAGAGGTGACCTTAAATGATAAGGTGAGCTTGTGTTGAGTATAAAATAGATTCGAATGAGGGCTTGTAAATTTGGGTTTATTGTGAAAGGTTACTCATGAAGAGGGAGATTTGTTAGGTTCATGAATAAAGGGTTATATCCCACATTGATATGAGAGATAGAGAAAGAGCGGTTAATATGTAAGTAAGGGTTTAAAACCTAATAGTTTAAACTTTAGAGTCAGAATTAGGTTCTTTCTCCCTATCAAATTAATTATTTAAAATTGAAATCGTAGAGATCTAGAACCGAAAAGGAATATTTATACATATGACACAGTCAACATTCTAGATAACTTTGTGGAAAACTAATATATAAAGAAACGAAAAAAGCAATACTTGGAGGAAAACAAATTTAGGTTAATTACAAAATGAATCATCAAAAAGTACATGATTCTCATTTTCTTCCGCTCATTGTCCAACTACAGTGTTAAGTCTGTTAATTTGTTTTTAAGTTGTTCTTAGTATGATATGAGCAACTCAAGAAATTCCAATGGATCAAAGGTCATCATTTTGGATGCACAAAATGCACAAAAATGACATATTTTCCCTCAATGAAAGCAATGATTTGTGAGTAATCATGGGATTTCACATGTATAAAAATGACATGGATACTATTGCATTCACTTTGTAAATGCAAATATTGATTTGTGGGTAAAAATGCATTCAAGTGTAGATTGTTTTACCAAATCCACTGATTGTTGAATTAATAGATACCATATTTCTCCTTTCCTTGCATAATGACACATCACCTAATGAAATCAATTTTAGTTTGCAATTCTCAGTCGATTATAGTGCAACATATCGAAAAGTTTTGGGGACAAACTGATCCACTTAAAAAATAAGGTGGGCAAAAATGCATAATCTTTGAGAGGTTTTTTATCTCTAAACCACCAAATTTAGAACTAAAAGTCTTTTTTTTTTCCATTAGTTTTACACTCCCTCCCCCATGCCACCCAACCTGTACCACCCCCAAAACTAAAAGTCTTTATTTCTAATTTAAGCTGTTAAAGCTTAGCATATTAAATAGCTAACGATTTCTAGTAATAAGAATCCACCACTAACATGCATTCGAAAGAAGGATAACCTAAATTTTGAAGGATTAAATTTTTATGCATTTTCAGTATGGAGAATATTTTTACATTAGTACCATAAATGCATGTTACACGTGGAAAAAAAATAAATTTCAAATTGGAATTAAAATTATGTGACGTACATGTAAACCTATTAATGTAACAAATTCTCGTACTAATATTGCATGAAACATGAATCCTAATAGGAGTAGCATGTTAAAAGACAATTCCCGAGAAACCAATATTATTAGTCAACTGCCAATTTGTATAGTTATTTTAAATTAAAAGGATGTATTAACATTCTAAAGTCAAGTTCATTTAGTTTTGGTTATGATGATTTTGAGAACTGAAATCCAGTACTCTCTTCAAAGTCCATATCATGGCCAAGTCACATTTTATCGGTTATTGACTCGAAAAGAATCTGCATGGAAGACCCCAAATACGAAGCAGTTGGGATGTCCAGTGCCAAATTTAGTGCTGATCCTGCTTATCACGCAAGAGTAGAAAAAACTTAAATAAACAGCATATAACAAGTCAAATAAATAGGACACTTAATATAAATATAGAAGCGGAACTAATTTATTACTGGAAAAGTGGTACTGAATGAATATGAAGAGAGTAAATTTTTATTTGTTTTGTTAGGATGAAAAGCAAAAAAGAAGCAAACAAATAAAACAAAGAAATCAAGTTGAAAACCTAAAAGTAAATAAAAGCCAAAAGCACCAAAACCCATATTTTAGCATATAAGAAATGGCTTAAACTAAAAAAGAAAAAACAAAACACCGTATTTTAGAAATAAAAGTGACCACTGATAGGCATGTTAGCCTACCACACTAAATCCTGTTCATTACTAATTGAGCCCAATGGATTTCATTTCTTTAAATTAGGAAAAAGGAAAAAAATAGAGAAATTGTCCAACGGGCATTCCAATAACCTATGTAATAAGAGCAATGTGCCAAGTGTAAAAAATTAAAACATTGAACCTAAATCTAAAAATTGAATAAGAATAAAGGGATATATTTTGTGCCTCGGGCCAACTGTTAGAAAAGCCTATAAGAAATTTAAGCTGAGTTTATTTTCAAATTTATATGACAAATTTTGTGTACCCATTGCCAGTTTGCATCCGAAAAAGCCAATATTGATTTCCGAATATCATACTTAAACGTCTTAGACTGCTTGAAATATACATTGACTCTCCATCAACACACGATACTTTGAAATGATTATACCATCAACACTCAAACAAGGGTACAAGACTATACGTATAAGCAACAATACTTGGAAACGAGCATTTAACACAGTTATAACCACCACACACACACACACACATATATATTTATATATATGCAGTCAAAATCATTTTGTATTTAATCAGTGAACAGTGTTCTAATTTTGCAATCTAAAGATTAAATATCACTAAAAATGCAAAGACACATAAGATACTAGTAAAGCACAATCTAGCACATAAACTAGTAAGTAAACCGATAAGTTATTTCACAAATGTTTCAAAGTAAAGATAGAACATTTAATATTTGGATTAGTTTTTTTTAATATATGTCATGAATCAAACAGTGATAGTGTATACACTGTTAGTATATATAAGATTTACTCTATGTGGATTAGTCTTTTTCATACTAATAGTGTATACACTATCAGCGTTAAATAAATAACAATTATATACTAACAATGTATAATTATCTTTCCTATACTAACAGTGTATACACTGCCAGTATTAGATGTACGATAATTATGCAAAATTTGAATTTGAAATTCAATATTTTGACATATGTCATGGATCTAACAACGATAGTGTATATACTACCAGTATATATAAGATTTACTCTTAACATTTTGACATACAAATATAGAAAATGAACTACAGTCAAATGCAAGTCTGTCATTTCTTGAGTAGGTTTTAATCAAATTTGACAGCCCCATCTGATGAGGTACAATAACATAAAAGAAAGTTCCCATCTAAGATTCTACACTGATCAAAATCGTGGGAAAAAAAAAACAAGAAGCTCAATTACTTGGTCAGACCAAAAGCTATTAATCACATTCAACATTAAACATATCAAACACAATCAAGCAGAAGAAAGATTCAGCTTGAAGTCAAGCAAGACTTGAATTACTGAACTCCATGAACCAATATGAAAGAACCCTTTTCAACCCACATCAATTTGAGAGAACCCTTTGAAATTAAATTTTGGATTGAGAGATCTTGAGGAATTGATAATTAGAGTAAGAGCACAAAGCGGCAAATTTGGAGTGCTCGATGGTATCAGAAGAAAAGAAACTCCTAACCAATAATTGCCACAATTAGTAGGACGGAAATTGAATCCTCAGACTAAACAAAAACAATAGCCTTTTTTTACCCAAAAAAAAAGAAAGAAAAATCCGGCCTCATTCAAAAGCTAGCCTTACCAAATCCGACTCCGATGAAGAACAGAAGTGAATTGAAATGAAACTCATAATTAAGATGTCAATGACTCAAGACGGCAGGATAAATCATGAAAATATAGATAACATTCGCAGATAAAGAAGTCAATGGTTGAGTTATCTGCTAGTTGTTGTTTTAAACATGCCCCAGAATTTCTGGTATTGTTATAGCTTGAAATGAAATTGATTGATAACCAAATATATTGATGATTTAATTAGCTGTTAATGATGTACTAGGAATAGACAACGACGAGGCTTTTAGTATCATTTCATGGAATCTTCGTTTTTATGGTTCGAGTTCATTAAAATCTTGTTCTCCTTGCTGTCAATGCAGATCCAGCTTTGACTTTGGTATTAATGTTGGAGGGAATTTTAACTTGAAAATTAAGCGAATAGCTAGCAGGTAATTAATTTTCTCAATAATGTTAGAGACAAATTATGGTAGACCGGTAGTACAATGCATGTTGAAATGGTGCTCCAAGTTTATGTTGCTGTATATCTGCTTCAGAAGTTAAACGGTCTCGTAAATGGACAAAACAATTTCTTCAACTGTAGCAAAATAGGCAGAAAAACTTTCTTTTGAAGAAAACGGTCCAGAAGATCCAGAACATCAGAGAGGATCATTGGTGCTCCAGCACCTTTGAATAAGCAATTAGAGGTTGCATGAAAACTATCAAACTTGCATGAATTTTGAGGGAAAAACAGAAAGAGACACTGATTACATTGAGTATTCAAATACCATAACGTGACACTTCAAGGAAAGCCAAGTGCTAATACATCGACAAAGATTAAGCATTTGCCTATATTTCGGTGCATTTGCCCGCGAAATGATTTATCTATTTATTGTCCTTCATTTTCTTCCCTTATTTCTTGCGAAGCCAAACTGACCGAACTAGGAGACGATCCTTCACTGAAGGATAGGAGTTTTGTAAGGCTATTGGAACCAAATTGCTTGTCAAATACACCAGTGCCTCGTATTTACATACACCGTTCATGAACGATTGTACTGATAATAATTTTCACGAGAACCAGGGGTCCTGTATCGTTGTTGCTAGGATATCAAGATCGTATTGTGATCCCGAAACATTTTCAAACACTACATTTCTTTGCTTTGCTTCAGCCACTCCCTCAAAATGTAGTTTGGTGTTGGAGGCCAATTTGTTGTGCTCATTCACCGCAATTTTTCAAGATAAATTACTCGAGACTTGTTGATCGGGTTAGGGATTGTATACAATTCTCCACCGACTTCGGCTTCTGTGCTATGGGCAGCCACCAACATTGCTAGCAATGTGAGACGAAGAGCGTGAAAATGGAGACCCATTTTGGTGTGTTTTAATTTTTGCTTACAATCAAAATGTTGTTTGAAGACAAATAAGTGATGTGTGAAGCCAATGAGGCTAAGAAAGTGAGAATCATATACTTTTTGATGATTCATTTTTGTAATTAACCTAAATTTGAGTTCCCTACAAGTATTGCTTTTTTTCATTTCGTTATATTAGTTTTCCACAAAGTTATTTACACTAGTTACCATGTCGTATGTATAAATATTCCTTCTCTGTCCTAGATTTCTAAGATTTCAATTTTAAGTGATTAATTTACGTTAGTTTCCATTCAGAATGTTTAAAGTACGTACTCATTGTAAATAAAAACAATTTAAAACATAAAAACAAGCCAATAGAGAGTTAGGAATAGTTGTAGCTAATTTTTCATTCTTATTACTCTTTCACGAGTCAACTATCTAGCAAAGGATAACACTTTTTCCTTCAACCCCTTTTCTCCTTCACCTGTCACTTTTCCTCGTAAACCCAAAGAAGACAATGATCAAGTTTTCTGCAACGTACTTATTTATCCTTTCACACTTGTCCTTCACTTCCCTAACCCATGTCCATGGTATATGTGGAGAGGAAGCGGAGCCAAATAGGGAGCTGGAATGATTCCGAAGGATACAAGGTCTGTGTGACCTTCGTAAACATTTTCATCTATACATGCCCTGTACTGCTCAAACTTATTACCATTCTTTGCTATAAGATGGATCCTATAAAAGTATTCCATTGTGAGAGAGTATCGTGCCTCTACTTTGCCCACTGTTTCAAATACTAACTTGGTCTTGGCCTGTTTGTTGTACAAATCGACTGCCAATTTTCCAAGTTCAATCCGACGGGGGTTGTTTGGCTCTAGAGGTTCCCAAGGACCATCGAAAACTCTATTTCCGAATATTCTATCTTTTGCGTTAACGCTGGCCACCAGCACTAGTGCTAGCATTGCGAGGACTAGAGGGATATAATAACGAAGAGCCATTTTGGTGTGTTTGTGGATCTGTGCTTATGAGAAAAGAGAAAATCTCTGTGGAGAAAGGACTTTTTGTTCTTGGAGTAATTTATAGAGGTGAAATTGAAGAGGCTGCTCTGCATTTCTTTTCGTACATTCTCTCCTTCGAAATTAAATGGTTTATCTTTCATTTAATAGCCTTGAATATCATACACTTTAAATTGATGTCTTGACGCATTTATCTTATCTTATGCATTGATTCCACTACACCCTTAATTACTTCAGCGTCCTAAAAATTTAGTGTGTGTGTGTGTGTGTTTGTTTCAGTGTACGCACACACACATATTCTATAATGTTGAATCTATAACGTTAAATTATTGTTCATCTACTCATGTCTTCAGCGAAGTTTTAATGTTTGAAAAGGATCTGTTATTTAAAAGTCCATTGTTTACTTCGTAACAATCACAAGAGTCCATCTTTAAAATGATTATTTTAGCAGTTGAATCTTCTGCTGTTAGGCTCCCAGGCCACGTCTTCCCAATGAAACGTGATGCCTGTTCTTGACAGGTTTTGGTGCAGCCTTGATAGGGGTAACCCTTGGAGGAATCCGCGGGAGGTGGCAAACCCTCGGAGCCCAATCCTATTTATTGCACAACCCATTCTTTTCTAGTTCAAACGAATCCATGTTCTGATTTGTCACAAAATTAAATATATTGAAATCCTGCTATCAATGTAAAAATTTTATCAATGAACGATCTGTAAGAAGTCCTATAAGTGATCTATGATCCGAAAGTATGTTATGATCCATAGTGATTATTGGGACCGAACCCACCCAAATTATCTTTGACCAAAAAATTAAAAATGTTCTGGATACACATTAGTGCTAATCACATCTTTCTTTCATTTTTTTTTTGTTAGGGGTAGGGGAGAGGGGGGTGGGGATGGGGATGGGGATCGGGTAAGGCCGTATTCTTGGGTTTTTATGTTTCTTGATTTTTTAAAAAAAAAAAGAAGAAGAAGAAGCCCGTATGTGATATTTTTTCTGTGGATTGGCTTGCACTCTATTATATCACCTATTTCTCAAAGCAGAATAGACATCAATTGTGGCAATAATATCAATTGTGACTTGAGCATCTGCCTTCAGAATATTGGCCCAACTGGTATGACTATTTGTTTGATCCTGATAATGGTGATGAAGCCATCCGAATTGCGGGAGATATTATAACTAGTAAAGAAGGTATATAGTAGTATTTATGTACCATGCAGCTCTGACCGTTAACCAAAATCATATTTTTGAAAATTTCACAATTGCTTGTTGTGTGCTAATTCTAATTCTAATTCTAACAAAACCAACTAAAGCCTGGAATTTTAGGCTTGTAAGTTATTAAAATTTCATTTTTTTCCCCTACCTCCCACTCAAAGGAGTTTTCCTAATTTTAGTTAGCTTATTTTCTGAAAATTCTTGACAAATTTGAATAGTGACCTTGGCAAGGAACATATAGCTCGCTTTCCATTATGGTGTTGAATTTTCTATAATCACAAACTTCTCACCTGGTGAATATAGGATATTGTTGGATTAATAACATCTAAACATGCTCATCTTCTTCTGAAAAGTGGAATTGCATACCAACAAGAGACTAGCTTCAATTTCCGGAAAAAAAAAAAGAAAAGAAAAAAATCCTACTTAGGCGTTCTCTTCCCTTTCTCCTTTTTTTTTAATTTGCATTAATTGATTATCTTTTTTTAAATACTTTTTAGCAAGAAGAAGTGGGATTGAAGAAGTGGATAAGGGGAAGGAAAAAGAAGAGAATTGAGCTCGATCAGGGCATTTAACCCTTGAAATCTCAATTTTAATCACTATGTCTAGACCTCTTCGGTCATTAGTTGATAGTTAGCCATGCCACATTAAATACATAATTATAAATAATTAATTAATCAGTTTCCTTCTCGTTTTCTTTTTACGTTCATAAATCCCAAAATAATTTTCTATCATATCATGAACATTAATATTGCAGAAAAAAAAGAATCCAACCATATAAAATCAACTAAAATGAATAGGGCAAAAGAAAATTTATAAAAGTACTGTTTTCTTCTTTCGAGGGAGTAAAGAGTTTACATAATTATTTAAGAGTCCTTTTCTTATCTTCGGTTAAAGTTAATTCTTCTGTTAAGTTAAGCTTAATCACTGCTGGAGATGTTCCTCTTCGATCGTTCGCAGATTTTTACGGCAAAACACAAGCGAGAATCTTGTCTATAGCACCATAATTCTACCACATCACCTTTCTGAACATGATTGTCTTTAACAAGCTGCATCCACCCATGGTTCAGAACCAGCCTATCATTCACGCTTGGCCACTTCTTGAAATCCATGTCATAACAGCGTTGTATGCCATCCACTACCTTTACCTTAACAGTCTCAAACTTCTCCAGTAGCATAACTCTCTCTGATTCAGTCAAAACTTCATCGATTTCCTCGGAAATTGGAAGGAAAAATCTGCTTTGATCAGGAGCAACATCGGATGCTACCAATCTTCTCTCGATTATCAACTTGCTCCCTGAGGGACCTCTAGCTCACGTTGAGGAGGCATTACTGCTCGGCCACTCGAAGCAGTTTCTGTTTCTTGGTCTTGATTCACCAGATGATCAGCCGGGGCATCCTCAAGGACGTAGACCATGTCAACTTCTATCATCTTTCCAAACAGCTTAATGATGGAAATCTGCTAAACGAATGGGAAGAAGAGAAGGATTAGTGTTAGTATGAGAAGAATGAAGTAACTATGACCAGGGCTCTTTTTGTAGGAGAGCTTCTCCTAATCATATACAGAATCAAGTTTCCAGAATGATAACCTTCTCAAAAGGGTTTTTCTGGCGGCAATAGGAAACAGTTCAAGAGATAGTCCCCTTCTTCTTGTGGGATTCGGATGCTTGTTTCCTTGAAGAGGTGAACTTTTGAAAGTTGATACTTCCCACACTGGAGTTCCTGGATTTAAGGTGGACCCGATGCATGTATGTAACAAATAAAAAATGTGCAGTACAAGTTATAATGAAGGTAGAAAATGAATGGAATATTTTAAGAAAAAAAAATCAGAATGAAATTTTTTTTTTAAAAAAAAAAACAAGAGTGCGAGAAATCTAAAGAGATGGAGATAGTAGAACGTCAGGATAACAAAACCAACTACTTTCGGATTGAGAAGGCGCTGGGACGTGACAGCAGTTTCAAGGTTTTATTTAACATGTGGTATGAATGAACGCTATTCTAAAAATTTGGATTTTTACCCAATTGCTTTATGAATTTAACAGTATCTAATTTTTTACATTTATGTAATAAAAGTTATAAAAGTTGATTTTGATGAATTTATGGGACCGTTTCTCCTCCGTTCCCATCCAAGCCAGTTCAAAATTACATATAGTTGTCAGTCATATCAGGTTTACATTTCAGAAGGTGAAGATTGGAAATTTTACCAAAAGTTGGACTTGTTCTTTAAAGCACAATAAACAGTGGGTTTAACAGAATAAACAACGGGAAAATATTGTTTGCATTTCGTACTCCCACCGTTTGTTTAATTATATGATTTAATTAATAAAAACTATATGATTAAAATGATAGTGAAAGTGTGATTAACAAAAATGAGAATGCAATTAACATTTCCCTGACAACATGCAAAAGAAAAATTCTGTTGTTTTCAATAGTTATTTTCATGAGGTAGAGCTTAGTAGAATGGGGTGTCAACAAGGACATTTAGTGGTTGAAAACTAGAGTAAATTACAAAAAAAAAAGAAAACCTATGGTTAAGCGAACCTACAAAAAATCTTCCTATAGTTTTAATTTTTAAAACATACACTCTGATATTCCATGGTTTGAACTGACAGGGTGTCGAACCTGTGCAATAATAATAATAGTATAACCTAATTACCACTAAAAGCAGTCGATAATTAATCCTAGGTACTGGAGCAGGGACTCTAGGTGTGCAATGGGTTACTTGATTCACCCTGTTCCCGAAGAGTTTGCTTAATCCGATATACCAGAATTAATTAATTGACAAAATTACTAAACAGTAGACAGTGGCAAGTAAGGTCGTCTCCTCAGGGACTGGAAAAATTTGTCTCTTTAAGATTCCAGTTAGTAAGGGGGGATTTTGTCGAAATGAAACTAAAGACAATTAAATAATTCAACTAAAAATAATTAATTAACTAGCACGAATATAGGCAGGAATTAAATCAAGAATAAATAAATTCTAGCCAAGGATACAACTACTCAGACACAGTCCACTTACCCGATCATTGATGCAAGGGAGGTTCATTTAATTTATTAATAGGCTAATTATAGTCGCCGACGAACTCTAACGACCAATTTTTCCTTAATTTATTGACAACCAAAGTGCGACCATTGATTACTCCTAATCAGAAAATACTCCTAGGTACGACCGTAGGAATTAATTTCCTAATTGCATTAAGGACTAGAAAAACCTAACCCCAATCAATAACACGCTACGAGGGTTATTTAAATTGGATTGCACGCTTCCCTAGTGTGTAAACACACCAGTTGCCACTAATATCAATCAATCAAACAATTACGGATTTAATTGACTAATTTGACAGGAGATTATTAAGTCGCATCGAACATCGGGGCCCTTGACGTTCAATTAACAAAATAATCCCATAGCAATTCCAACAGGCAACGTGCAAATATTAACAAATTAAGGAACGCATGAAAATTAATTCGATCTCACAGGCATTCGAAACTGCATCGTCGAGTTGATCCCTGACTAGATGAAAAGCTTAGCCACGCCGCATAAATAAGTCTCCACGCAAATTAATTGATTCACGAAGCATCATGTAATTCACCAAAAAGCGAGCCGTCAAGCCGTCTTTTCAAAAGGGCGAAATATCGAACAGTTTGTGTGCATAAGCAAAAGGCACAAGAAAAGAAACTAAACTATTGCTCAAGGCTAAAACTACTCTCTGTACGCCTGTTTTCTAAAAGCCAAAAGTGCTTTATGCCTTTTCTTTTGTGGTCCCCACCGAATTTGACCCAAAAGGAATGCACGAAAGTGGCCTGCGGGATTGCACTCCTATTCTTCCTAGGACTCCTAGTCAGCGACCCTTTTCATCAGCAAAAGGAATTGCAATCCGTGTGTAGCATCTTGTGGGTCAGGTGTGTGAAGCCTTCTGGAGAATTTCACATTTGGTGGAGCAATTGTCTCAATATAGTCTCCCCTTTTTAGCACATTTTAGTTCCATTCCTGAAATTGAGTCCAAATACCAAATATAAGTAAATATTAATAATTAAAGCGATATTTGGCAATGACAAAAGGGAAAATTAACAATAAAATTACTAACAATTAACACCCTATCAATTCCCCCACACCTAAACCATGCTTGCCCTCAAGCATGAGAACAGTAGTTGAACACCAAAATTTGACAACGGTTATTGCTCCAACTATCGTATTGCCAAGATACCAAGATGATCATATATCAAGCATCACAAGTCAAGATCAAAGAGAAATCACCCCGGTTAGTTTCCCAACAGCCAACTCCTCTAATTTAGAGCAACCTAGTCTAAGAAAAAGGAATGGTTGCTCACATTTATCAGCAAATGGTCCAATTATTAACCAAAATCTCAACATTAAATTCACAACTCGGCAGGCTAACTCTTTCACATTCTAACACAATCGTTACCACTTTTTTTCGTTTTCTATTTTTCTCTCTCTTTTTTTTTTTAAATAACAAAAGACTTAGTCTCTAGCCATTAAAGCCTTTTGACGCGAACTCCAACATTTGCCAGATGAAGGAGCCCGGTTACTCAACTCCAATCGCTGCGCGACCACGCACTCATAGTTACTACTACCTTTTTACGCGAGAATCGACACTTTAGGTGAAGATCCCCGGTTATTCAGTAGCAAAAAAAAACTAGTGGAGTACAGCCAACTCTTATTTCCAACCATATAGCACAATAACAAAAGCAACAAGAAAATAACAGCAGCCCGCCTCAACTTTCCAAATATGGAGAACTAAGATTAAGAACTGGACCAATTCACATGAGAAATGCCAACAATCATTCCCTAAGCCTAGACAAGTTAACCAAAAAGTAGAAGAGTTAAGTAATTACTGATATTCACCAAAGAGATGTCCCTGAATTCAAACACATCAGCTAGATATACTTTTTATTACCAACTCGGCAATAGCAGAATTAGAGACAACAACCCAACATCAAAACTTGGTATTCATATAAGAACTGATCACTAGAAAAAAAAAATGAAAATAATGAAAGATAGGCAAAAACAAGCTTAAAATAAAGGAAAAACATCTAGAAACTAAAAACTGAAATAGCTAGTACCCCAACTGATCCCCCCCACACCTAAGGGACACATTGCCCTCAATGTGACTACTGACGGGCAAACCAAATAAAGAGAAGGGCAACGGTACTTCCCTGAAGGCATCAAAATAGTGGAGGGTTAGGCGGAAACTGAGGAGGAAATCCAGCTTGCTGCATAAACGCCGCTAGATTTTGCGCCATATTAGCCACATTGGTGTCGATATTCTTCACTCGAGGCATCCAACATGTCGATCTTGGCTCGGAGGTCGTTCCAGTCATCAGCCCCTGGGGGTGGAGCGGAGGTAGATGGGCCAGGGTCGCCGCCAGGAGTGGAAGAATGGGCAAAAGAGGAGCGAGGGAGAACACGAGGTGGTCCCGGAGGAACCATTTCCCACCCGTCGTCACCCTCCCTTACCAGACCCATTCTCTCTAAGCACGGGATGTCCAAGGGCTCCATTTGGCAGGCTACATGCAAATCATGGTTAGAAAGATCAAGCAAATTCAAGTTAACGGCCAAATGTGTAATATATGACCCAAGAATCAAGGGCCGCTTCTTTTTAGTCAAAACAGACTTAAATTGAGAAGCGAGCCAGCACCCTAAGTTAACTTTAATATTATTATGCATGCACCAAATAAAGAAAAACTCCGACTTAGACAAAATGCCCGAGCTGTCCCGCCTACCCGAGAAACTATAAGCTAAGAAACGCTGGATGTAGCGAGACGCCGGGTCCTTGATATAAGAGCTCTTGGACTGGCGAGGGTCGTAAGGTGCAGGATCGACGGACAGTGCCTCCCACATATCTCGATAACGAGAGAAAAAAGGCTCGATGTAGTCACAGGCACTATCGGCATACTCACGAGAGGTGGCATAGGCCTGATCAATAAAGCCAAAGACTAGATTGAAATCAGTAATGGAGTGGTGGAATTCTTGACCCATTAAGCGGAAACGTATGACATCTGGGGTTGACACAGTATAACTAGTAGGAATGGTGAACTCAAATGTGGCATAAAACTCCCTAATCAACTCAACAAAGGTTGGACAGTCAACAATATGAGAATATGGACGCCACCCAATGCCAGCAATCAAACGGTCAAAGGGAACCCGAATATCTAGGAGGCCCATAGTGGTAACATCTAGATACCGGCAAGGAGTAATCCGCCGCTCACAACAAACAGCATATCGCTGCCTTGTCGGCGGCTCTAGTGAAGGTCAAATTATCCCCGAAGTGAGAAGGATCAGAAATATGAACGCCTCGTTGCCTCCCAAGACGAGCCCTCCTCCCAGAAGAGGAAGGTTCGTGCGAGGGGTCAGAGGCGGGAATGGTGGGCTGGGGTGGGGATGATTGAGAGAGTCTTGGTGGTCTAGACCTAGAAGAGGACCGTGGCTTCACCATGAGAACTGGCAGGCAACTCCAACAAGAAAATGCACAATGCAGGCACCCAAGAGCAAACAATAAGCACTAGTAGTCCCAAGAAACCCCTATGTAACAAACAAAAGCAGAGATGGACCCCCAATGAGACACTAAAAGCCGCAAATTAGACACAACTAGAACCAAAATCGCACCAACTGTCTCCAATTGGACAGTCAATTACCCAATTCAACCTGCTAAAAATATCAAATGACCCTAGAATTGGGCAACTCCAACAACAGCAGTTTAGGAGTGGGGCAGAAACAACTCAATTGCAAATCCCCAGTAGTCAGTTAGGCAACCAATAACACAGGAGCAACAAATATTATGTAAACCACTCTCACCAGTACCACTGGTATACACACAGAGAAAAATTAAATCAATTGGCTAACTAAAGCTCTGGATAAAGCCAACCATACCAATCAGTAGCAAAGAATAGCAGAAATGCCCAAGCAATAGTCGTCAAATTTTATCCCCCATATGCAATATAAATCGCAAGTATTCAATATCCAACAAGGGAAAGACTATCAGAAGACACCCCCAAGGAGAGCAGCAAACACACTAAACTCCACCCGAAATCAATCCCAGAAAAATGCCCCAAATTAACTCCTGCTTTAATCAATCAAGAACGAGGTGCGAATTCCAGCAATTTAAGAATTAGAAAAATACTAATGGAGGGAAAAATTGGCAATACCTCCACCTGCCAAAACTGACAGGTGGTGAAACGCGAGCTAGGTGGACTGATGGACCGAGGCTGCGGCGATGCGAGCTGCGGCGTGCGAGCGGAGCTGGTGGCCGGAGTGAGCAGGCGCAAGGTGGATTGAGCTCACGTGCGCAGAAGGAGGAAAAGCTGGTCGCGGACGGCGGTGGAGGGCGGCGAAGCTCGCGACGCGCGGACGAGCTGGAGGTGGAGCTTGCGTGCGTTCGAAGGTCGGCGACGCGCCTGGCGAGCCGCGCGTTGGACTATGGCGGTGGTTGAGCTTCGGCGTGCGAGGACAGGGCTCTCGGTGGTGGCGAAGCTTCGGTGATGAGTTGGCCGCGCGCGTGGTGGCGCGAGGAAGCTTCGTGGGCTACGCTGAAGTAGAAATCGCGACAAGGGGAGAGGTGGACCGAGGCTGCGGCGACGCGAGCTTCGGCGTACGAGCGGAGTTGGTGGTTGAGCAGGGGTGAAGCGGAGAGAGGCCGCGAGGTGCGGGGGTGAGATCGTGGGGGGAGCTCGGAGCGGCGGCGCGCGTTGGAGAGGAAGGGCGCAGCGACGAGCGGCAGTGGTGCTCGATGGGCAGATCGAGAAGGAGAGGGAGAGCTGAGCGAAGTGGAGAGGTGCTGGAGTGAGATGAAGACCTAAGTGGGGAAGAGTGGCGTATGCTGGGGCGAGGCGCGGCGATGGAGGGAGCGAGCGGCGGAAGAAGAAAAGAAGGAAAAAGAAACAAGGCAGCGGGGAAGAAGAAAGAAAAGGGAAAGAAGAAAGAAAGGAAAGAAAGAAAAGAAAGAAAGAAAAAGGAAAAGAAAAAGAAAAGAAAAAAAAGAAAGGAAAAAGAAAAGAAAAAAAAAATTTTTTTGTGAAATTTTTTTTTTGAATATTTTTGAATTTAAAATTTCGGGAATTTGAATTGCTGAAATCATTTTATTTGTTGATTTTTCAAAAATTATAACATAAAATAAATAAATAAATTTTTTTTGAAATATTAAAGAATGCTTCGTGTGTGTTTGGATCGCCAAACATGGAGTGGGCACGCCAAGATTTACAAACGTCCTCTGACCTCGGAGTCACTTTTTGCAAGTTAACGCGTGCCCTCCTCGCGTGGGCACGCCAAGATTTACAAACGTCCTCTGACCATGAGGTTGAGATTTAGACAGTTAACACGTGCCCTCCTTGCGTAGGCACGCCAAGATTACCTGTCCTGATCCCAATGAGAAAAACATAAAAAATGACTACATCCAAGTGAGAAACGACACACTTAAGGAATTGAACAATAAAAAACAACAAAATCAATAATTGGGTTGCCTCCCAAAAGCGCCTTTCTTTAACGTCTTTGGTTAGACGGAGTCCAAAGATCGCTTAAGCCAAGCACGTCGTGTCTTCTAGTTGCACCATTTCCATTCGTTCAACTTGGAACCCTTCATAATACGGTTTGAGACGGTGGCCATTCACCACAAATTTCTTCTCTGTCTTCAAACTTTGGATCTCCACTGCACCATAATGAAAGACATTAGTCACAACAAAAGGACCAATCCAACGAGAACGTAATTTACCTGGAAATAACTTCAATTTGGAGTGGTACAGTAGAACTCTTTGCCCACATTCGAATGCCTTCCTAGATATCTGCTGGTCATGAAACACCCTATTCTTCTCCTTATAGATCATAGCATTCTCGTAAGCCTCATTCCGAATCTCCTCCAATTCTTGCAACTGCAACTTTCTTTGAAGACCGCCCTCCTCAATATCCATATTGCATTGTTTTACCTCCCAAAACGCTTTATGCTCAAACTCAACGAGGATATGACATGGTTTCCCAAATACTAACCGGTAAGGGGACATGCCAATGGGTGTCTTGTACGCTATCCTATACGCCCATAATGCATCCTCAAGTCGCGTACTCCAATCCTTCCTATCAGGTCGGACCATCTTCTCTAAAATCGATTTGATCTCCCGGTTCGACGCTTCCTCTTGACCATTTGTCTGAGGGTGGTAGGATGTAGAAACCTTATGTAAAACGCCGTACCTCCTAAAAAGTGCAGCAACCGTTTTGTTGCAGAAATGAGTGCCCCGATCGCTTACAATTGCTCGCGGCATCCCAAAGTGGACAAAAATATTAGATTTAACAAATTCTGCAACCACTTTGGAATCATTAGTCCGGGTGGCCTTTGCTTCCACCCATTTGGAGACATAATCCACAGCAAGCAATATATACAAAAAACCGTAAGATGAAGGAAAAGGACCCATAAAGTTAATACCCCACACGTCGAAAATTTCAACAAAAATCATTGGGGTTTGGGTCATTTGATCCCAACGAGAAATGTTACTTACTCGTTGACACTTATCGCAAGACTTACAAAATGAGTAGGCGTCCTTGAAGAGGGTCGGCCAATAGAATCCGCTCTCTAGCACCTTACGAGCTGTCCTTTTCGGTCCAAAGTGATCTCCACACGCAAAAGAGTGACAATAGGTTAATATAGATTGGAATTCAATCTCACCTACACACCTTCGAATAATTTGGTCGACACCACACTTCCAGAGATAGGGATCATTCCAAATATAGGATTTTGCATCACTCCTCAATTTGTCCCTCTTTGCCTTAGGCCATCCTGCAGGAAACTTGTCAGTGACAAGAAAATTAACGATATCCGCATACCAAGGCAAAGACAAATTAGCAGAAAATAAATGCTCCCTTGGGAAAGTTTCTCTCAACGGGAGGTCATCTTCGGTGACTTGCACTCGACTCAAGTGATCAGCTACCAGATTTTCTGCCCCTTTCTTATCTCTGATTTCCAGGTCAAACTCTTGTAACAATAATATCCACCTTATAAGTCGCGGTTTTGCCTCTTTCTTTGTCAACAGATACCGCAAAGCTGCATGATCAGAGAAAACAATCACTTTAGCACCTAGTAAATAAGACCTGAATTTTTCTAAAGCAAAGACAACCGCCAAAAGCTCCTTTTCAGTGGTTGAATAGTTCAATTGAGCTCCGTTCAAGGCTCGCGATGCGTAGTAGATAGCATGGGTTGCCTTTCCTACTCTCTGCCCCAGCACCGCGCCTACCGCATAGTCGCTGGCGTCACACATAATCTCAAACGGTAGGTTCCAATCAGGAGGCTGGATGATAGGTGGGGAAGTCAATAGCTCCTTTAGTCTATCAAACGCTCTCTTGCATGCTTCATCGAACTCGAAGGGCACCTCTTTTTGCAACAGTTGGAACAATGGTGCTCCAATTTTCGAGAAGTCTTTAATGAACCTCCGGTAAAAACCTGCATGACCCAAGAAAGAACGCACCTCCCGCACACTCGCGGGGTAAGGTAAAGTAGAAATAATATCTATTTTCGCCTTGTCAACCTCTATACCCTTAGACGACACTACATGACCCAAAACTATCCCGTGCTCAACCATAAAGTGACACTTTTCCCAATTAAGCACGAGATTAGCTTCTATACACTTTACTAGAATTAATTTCAGGTTATCTAGACAGTTATCAAAACTCTCACCGTACACACTGAAATCATCCATAAAGACTTCAATAATCTTCTCAATATACTCTGAAAATATGCTTACCATGCAGCGTTGGAAGGTCGCGGGTGCATTGCATAATCCAAACGGCATCCTTCGGTATGCGAATGTTCCAAACGGGCACGTGAAGGTGGTCTTCTCCTGGTCCTCGGGGGCGATAGCAATTTGGAAATAACCTGAAAATCCATCCAAAAAATAATAGTAAGCTCGACAGGCTAATCGCTCTACCATTTGGTCAATGAAAGGAAGAGGGAAGTGATCCTTTTTCGTGACAGCGTTGAGCTTCCTATAGTCGATACACTGCCGCCATCCGGTGGGCTTTCGAACGGGTACGAGTTCACCCTCTTGGTTAGACTCTACCGTCACCCCTGCCTTCTTCGGGACCACCTGTACCGGACTCACCCAAGGGCTGTCTGATATGGCAAATATAATTCCGACGTCCAGTAGTTTCAGGATCTCTTTCTTCACTACCTCCATCATGAGAGGATTTAGTCTCCTCTGAGCTTGCCGCACGGGTTTAGCACCCTCCTCGAGTCGAATGCGGTGCATACATACTGCGGGGCTGATTCCCTTGATATCGGCGATGGTCCATCCTATCGCCTGCTTATGTTCCCTCAAAACTCGAATCAATTTGTCTTCTTGGACCTCCGATAAATTGGCAGAAATGATCACTGGGAGTGTCTCCCCCTCACCCAAGTATGCGTACTTGAGGTGTTTCGCAGGGGTTTCAACTCCAGGACAGGTGCCTGCACCACAGATGGAAGTAACCTTTGGTGAGATTCGGGTGTAAAAACGGGTGCGAGGCCATACCTTGTGTTCGTGGTCGGCAATGACTGCAGTGCTCCAATCACACATTTGAGCTCCTCACTCAATTCTATCTCAGAGGTCGTCTTTGACTCGAAGTGCCTAGTCAAGGCGACTTCTAGCTCATCCCTACCTTCAATTTCGAAAACTTCCTGTACCGCAGGGTCAATAACATTTACAGAGAAAACAGAGCTAACATTTGAATCTGAAGGATATTTCATGGTTTCAAAAATATTAAAGTGCACAACCTCGCCATCAAATTCATAGATAAGGTACCCTTACTAACATCAATTTTTGTTCGGGCTGTGCTCAAGAAGGGTCTACCTAACAATAAAGGTGAAGGGTCACGGGAGTGTTCATCATCCATATCAAGCACATAAAAATCAGCAGGGAAAACCAATTCATTAATTTTTACCAAAACGTCCTCAATCAATCCGTCAGGGTATGCATTAGTTCGGTCAGCCAGTTGGATTATTATCCCAGTCTCTTTCAGAGGACCTAAGTTCAAGGAAGCATATATGGATTTGGGCATGACATTAATCGAAACTCCTAGGTCTAACATGGCCTTTCTAATCAATGTATTACCTATCCTACAAGGAATAGTAAACATACCTGGGTCCTCGCATTTTGGTGGAAGTTTCCGCTGCAGAATTGCTGACACATTCTCCCCTACTACAACTCGTTCATCTCCTTTCAACCGCCTCCGGTTGACACACAAGTCTCTCAAAAATTTTGCGTATCTAGGCACTTGCTTAATCGCGTCCAGTAGGGGAATGTTGATTTCCACCTTGCGAAAGATCTCCAAGACCTCTTTCTCCTTGTCCTGCTTCTTTAGTTTCTCCAACCTGCTAGAAAAGGGAGGTAGATTAGTTCTAACTGTAATGAGTGGGCCTGGGGTTACCTTTGGATCCTTGGCGTCGCTGCCCTCATCTTCCAATTCTTTCTCAATTTGTTCTTCGTCCTTGTCTTTAGGAATCACCGGTTCAGGTCCCTGGACTTCCTTGCCACTTCTCAGGGTCATTGCGCTTACATTTTTCGGATTCAACTCGGGTTGAGATGGCAATTTCCCTTGAATTTGGGATTCCAACCGGTTGATCGTGACGGCCATTTGATTCATCTGAGTTTGCATGGAATGCATTTGGCTCATTTGATTCCTCATATCCTGCTGATTAGCAAGTAATTGCTTCATCATCTCCTCCATGGACGGACTTGAATTTGACGTGGGTGGTGGTGGGCGAGGCTGGTATTGCTGTTGATGCCCTTGCTGTCTGTTTGATGCAAAATTGGGCTGCCTATTTCCTCCATAACTGAAGTTAGGGTGATCTCTCCAACCCGGATTATACGTATTCGAGTACGGGTCATAGGGCTTTCTTGGTGTGGGCGCGTGACCAGCCATGTTCACCTGCTCTGCGCTTTCTTCTTGAATCATTGGGCACATCTCTGTAGAATGACCCATACCAGTGCAGATCCCACACACCTTGGCTTGTGATGCATTTCCCACAGCCAGTTGTCGCACGAAGGACGTCAATTCGGAGATTTGTTGTTGGATGGATGAGGTGTCTACCTCATTCACCCTACGCGTCGGGACGTCCTCCTTTGAACCGAACTGCTGTGAGTTTTCAGCCATCCCTTCAATCAGCTCCCACGCTGCTCGAGGAGTCTTATTCACCAACGCCCCTCCACTCGCAGCATCAATTATGCTTCTGTCTCTGAAGAGCAGCCCCTCGTAGAAGTATTGAATGAGCAGTTGCTCACTTATCTGGTGCTGGGGGCATTTTATACATAACTTTTTGAATCTTTCCCAGTACTCATAGAGGGACTCGCCTGGGTGCTGCTTAATACCGCATATCTCCTTCCTTAAACTTGCAGCTCGAGATGCCGGAAAATATTTGTCTAAAAATTTTTTCTTCAACTGGTCCCACGTGGTGATACTACCTGGTGGTAGGTAGTACAGCCAGTCTTTCGCGGAGTCCTTCAAGGAGAAGGGGAACGCCCTCACTTTTATCTGCTTTTCGGTGATGCCCGGGGGCTTCATGCTGTTGCAAACGACGTCGAACTCCTGCAAGTGCTTGTAGGGCTCCTCACCTGATAAACCATGGAAAGATGGCAAGAGGTGAATTAAACCAGATTTGAGTTCAAAGTTAGTGTTATCATTCAAATTCGGGAAAGTAATGCACAAAGGTTGCTGGTTTAAATTAGGAGCAGCCAACTCCCTTAATGTTTGTGCATTCGCCATAGTGGCTTCTTCCTGATCCGAGTCACTCGAAGTGTCACCCAACGAATCAGTTGGTTCAATTTCTGGTTCAGGTCTCTGAGATGCAGCACTGGAGTGCTCTTCTCTGAGTTGTCTGATCTCTTTTCTTGTCCTGCGCGCAGTCTTCTCTACCTCTGGGTCGAAGATTAATTCACCTGTACAAGAAGAATGAGACATACACTCGAAAAGCACCAGAAAATTAGAACAAAAATGGACTTAAAAAGAAACAAATAATTAACGCCAGTCCCCGGCAACGGCGCCAAAAATTGACAGGGTGTCGAACTTGTGCAATAATAATAATAGTATAACCTAATTACCACTAAAAGCAGTCGATAATTAATCCTAGGTACTGGAGCAGGGACTCTAGGTGTGCAATGGGTTATTTGATTCACCCTGTTCCCGAAGAATTTGCTTAATCCGATATACCAGAATTAATTAATTGACAAAAATTACTAAATAGTAGACAGTGGCAAGCAGGGTCGTCTCCTCAGGGATTGGAAAAATTTGTCTCTTTAAGATTCCAGTTAGTAAAGGGGGATTTTGTCGAAATGAAACTAAAGACAATTAAATAATTCAACTAAAAATAATTAATTAACTAGCACGAATATAAGCAGGAATTAAATCAAGAATAAATAAATCTAGCCAAGGATACAACTACTCAGACACAGTCCACTTACCCGATCATTGATGCAAGGGAGGTTCATTTAATTTATTAATAGGCTAGTTATAGTCGCCGACGAACTCTAACGACCAATTTTTCCTTAATTTATTGATAACCAACGTACGACCATTGATTACTCCTAATCAGAAAATACTCCTAGGTACGACCGTAGGAATTAATTTCCTAATTGCATTAAGGACTAGAAAAACCTAACCCCAATCAATAACACGCTACGAGGGTTATTTAAATTGGATTGCACGCTTCCCTAGTGTGTAAACACACCAGTTGCCACTAATATCAATCAATCAAACAATTACGGATTTAATTGACTAATTTGACAGGAGATTAATAAGTCGCATCGAACATCGGGCCCTTGACGTTCAATTAACAAAATAATCCCATAGCAATTCCAACAGGCAACGTGCAAATATTAACAAATTAAGGAACACATGAAAATTAATTCGATCTCACAAGTATTCGGAACTGCATCGTCGAGTTGATCCCTGACTAGATGAAAAGCTTAGCCACGCCGCATAAATAAGTCTCCACGCAAATTAATTGATTCACGAAGCATCATGTAATTCACCAAAAAGCGAGCCGTCAAGCCGTCTTTTCAAAAGGGTGAAATATCGAACAGTTTGTGTGCATAAGTAAAAGGCACAAGAAAAGAAACTAAACTATTGCTCAAGGCTAAACTACTCTCTGTACGCCTGTTTTCTAAAAGCCAAAAGTGCTTTATGCCTTTTCTTTTGTGGTCCCCACCGAATTTGACCCAAAAGGAATGCACGAAAGTGGCCTGCGGGATTGCACTCCTATTCTTCCTAGGACTCCTAGTCAGCGACCCTTTTCATCGGCAAAAGGAATTGCAATCCGTGTGTAGCATCTTGTGGGCCAGGTGTGTGAAGCCTTCTGGAGAATTTCACATTTGGTGGAGCAATTGTCTCAATATAGTCTCCCCTTTTTAGCACATTTTAGTTCCATTCCTGAAATTGAGTCCAAATACCAAATATAAGTAAATATTAATAATTAAAGCGATATTTGGCAACGACAAAAGGGAAAATTAACAATAAAATTACTAACAATTAACACCCTATCATGAACTGATTTGAAAAAGCAACGAAAATCATTTGAATTAATGAGTTTAAGATACACACACCTCTTTTGTGACTATTTGTACTGGAAATAAATAAAATTTTAGTTGATATACCTATTATATCCTTTAGGTGTAAAATACAAAAAAAAAAAAAACCCTGTGGTTAAGTGAACCTATAGAAAAGCCCCTATAATTTCAAAACATACATCTCATATCTCGTGGTTGAACTAATTTGTAACTGCGACAGTTACACCTTTATTTGTCCCTTCTAAACTATTTAAAATTTTTGGTACGTTCGTCTCAACTTTGTCCCTCAATATTTTTGAAATTCGCTTTCTTATCTATATTGTCCCCTCTAAAATTTTGAACATGTCTTTCTTATTTACATTGGCTTCCCTTAACAAATTAAGAATTCTTAATTCTTAAATTTTACAAAAGTGTTAGATCTAATTAAGGTTAGTTATTGATATAAATCCAAAAATAAACTCTTTTGACTTTCCTAAACTACCGCTATGTTATAGCATAACTTAGATGTGAAAGTCTAATTGAGATAACAGTAAAAGTATGTTTAACATAAGCACTTTTTTTGTTGTAAATTTACTATGATTATATTTGATATGATGTTGAAAATTGTCCTACCATAACCTAAGGTCCTGACTCAGCCACTAAGGAAGAGAGAGAAGGAATGAAAGGGAGCGGGATAGTGATGGAAGGGAGGTTGATAGCAAAAAGTGAAGAGTGATGGTGGCAGTTAGCAACCATAGGAAGTTTTTTGCAGGCTGACTTAACCATAATGGGTTTTTCCGTAGATTTGATTAACCTGGGTAGTTGTTAGAAGGATGTTTTGCTTATATATATTAAGATAATTGCATCATTCCATCTGCTCTCATAACTTTTGACAATTTCTGTCACTATTTCATATTAGTTCAAACTACAATAACCCGGTGTGAGAACCCGAGAAAATTATGTGTATGCCCTGAATTTATTTCATTTTATTTACTTCGTTATTAGAAATATTATATATAACAAATAATTGGTTAAGTTAAATGTCTAATTGAATTTCTATAAAATTGAGAATTTAGAAATATCCTAGAATGGTGATGAAAAAAAATTTATATGAATCAAATAAACATATGATATGCATATTGTAATTTGTGTCATTTGAATATATTATATAGTTGAATAAGTTACATGTCTAGTTAAATTTCTTTAAAATCAAATGTGCGAAAATTTACTAGATCAATGTAAGAAATTGTCCAAGAAATTACAAATAAAGTCAGGAGTTAATGTATGAAATAACAAAACTATAGCCTTAGTAACCAAATAAGTTAAAGTTAAAAGACCAATTTAACCTTGAAACCTAAACAAATAACCATGCAACGGAGGGAAAAACTTCTGGAGTGGAACCGAGTGGAAGCAAGGTAATCATCTGTTAAGTCTAAGTGGTGGGAGTGAGGAAACAAATAGAAATTGGCTTGCTAGTTTGGGCGGTGACTAACATTTGTTAAGTCAGCTGCCAAAGAGAAATTAAGCTTATTAAGCTTTTGGACAACCGAGAGGAACTTAGGCAATCAAATGCTAAAACACTTGGGTGGTGGCTGAGGGAAAACCAAAGAGAAATCAGCTGCCAAAATCTGCCAAAACTAAGCGGTAACCGAGAGAAACTAAGGAGAAGCAAGCTGTTAATATATATGGAGAGTTGGCCTGAGTGGAACAGCTTAGTATTGTGTAGCACCGATTGGAAAAATTGACCGCCGAATGAATTGTTTTCCTTTTGATCCTTAAGTCTTCTAAGCAAAGAGCTAAGTGAGTATAAGAGGAGAGAGTAGCTGTCAATTACTTGCCAAGTTAGGCGGTGGCCAAAGAAAAAAAAAACTAAGAAGACAGCTGCGGCAATAATCTACTAATAAGCTAGGCGGTGGCTGAAAAATAAAGGTAGAAAGTTGCTTGTCAATTACCTGGGCGGTGACCGAAAGAGAAACTAATGGAAATCAGTTGTTGCAATATTTAGGCGGTAGCTGAGTAGAGGAAAAAAGCTTCAAACCTTTTCTTTCAAACCAACACCGAGAGCAAGACTGAGAAAGCAGGAGTAGCTAGAGTAAGACTGGAGGGAACAAAGCTGGAAAGGAAGTTGATTTCGTCTGCAATTCATAACGTTTAAGGCAGGAGGTAAACTCTCTGTGACATTTAATTACTTGTTGAGTAAAAATGAATATTATTCAAAATGCAAGCTAAGTTCTAGCAGAGGAGAATGAGCTTTGGTAGGAGAAAATTCTGTTGTGATGATGAAATGAGTATTGACTGAACCGGGAGGAACCGAGGAGTACGAATAGAAATTGTAGTTTGATTGTAGAGTAAAAATGGAAAAGATAACAAAGGAAGCGGGAATATGAGGAACCTGTTGCATGCAGTTATGCCTCGGATTCGTGACTAGGAGCAGAAATGAGTTTTAAAACTGTTTAGCCTCTTGAACCTTGATCACAAACGTTCGTGTGCTGTTAAGAATAATCAGTAGCTGAGTGGATATCCCTTGCATGCTTAGCTAAAAAATTTAAGAGGGATTAAGCAGAAACATCAAATGATAGGCTGCTGCTACTGCTGGAAAATTGTGGCTGCAGCCGAGGGAAAGAATGAGGAATCATTCCAGGTTTCTTCAAGGAATCTGGTTCCTCTTTACTTCCAGTTGCAACCGAGAGAATGAGGGAGAGAGAGTTGAAAATTTGCTAGCTCCATTACTCCAGATTGTAACCTCAAACCGTGAGCTAAAATGAGAAAAAAATGAGAGACTGGTGCGGCTTAGGAAACTGAAGCAGGAACTAAAAGTGCAGGCTGCAACTTTTAAAGTCTAGGAGGAGAAGGGAAGGAGAAATTCTGTAATAACCTCTTACACGTTTGATATACGTAATACTTAAGCTGCCTATGAATTTAGATAGGAAAATGGACCCTTGGCCGAAGGAAAAAATCTGTGCAGCAACCGAAAGTTTACTAGGAAGAAAATTGCAGAAAATGAATGTATGATCAGATATGGTTCTGTGTTTCATGTAATTCCTTTAACCTTGATGGGGAATAACGTTGGTGAGACAACTTCAAAAGTACAAACTAGCTGTAGAATCAGGCAAGAGATAAGTTAAACATCTTACTAATTGGATTTCTCTAAATGGCAGGGCTATCTCTAGTACAGCAACTGCAGAAATGTTAGTTAGCATGTTCAGCAAGCCGACAACCAAGTTAAATGACTTGGTTATGCATGTGTACTTGATGAATGAAGATCACTTATTAGAAAATAAACATTTTCTGGCTGTTGGAGTTTCCTGAATCGCTTGAAAGGAAGAAAAATGCTATGTGATACCTACTTAGTGGCAAGATAGCTACCTCACTCAATAGAAAGTTTAGCCAGTGCGGGTAGGACATTTTGCTTCTTAAAGTTATACATAGCCTAAAGAAATTATTTTAAGTAAACAAAGGCAAGATACAACTTGGCGTAAGTTAAAATTATGAAAGGGAGTTTCTATTATGCGAGGTCAGTCCAAACGTTGACACACCAAAACTAAGGAAGACCTCCGATCAAAGTTTTCCTCACTTATAGAACCACCTATTAATCATAAGTATTTTCTCCTTCAAATAAAGGGTAAATATTGAGTGATCAATATTTTTACCAAGTAGAAGATGAAATATTGATAAAAATTATGAAGTATACTACTAGAACTTGATTTAACAGCTGACATAGTAATGAAGTGAACTCTTATAATATTTTGGAAACCTTAAGGCAACTTATTATAATTAGATACATAAGACGGTTGCTAATCACTTAATCTTGTTTTCAAGAACCTTTTAAAGACCCTAGAAACTAGGGGGCTGGTATCGTGAAACAAAATTTAATTTACAAACAACCTAGAGTTTAGTTAATTTAAAAGGGAACCCATGGAGTATTCCTAAGCTTTAATCTTAGAATCTTGAGTGGAAAATGGTTTAATTCTAATTTAAATATTTTATAAATTATAAACTTGGAAAATATGTATATTCTTGGTTTAAAAATGATAAAGTCAATAAGTCTCGAAATGAAATGTAGAATAAATATTGAATATATTATATTTTATATTTTAAAGTCAAACCTAATTCTAATAATTTAAATAATAGATAATAAATAATAGGTGAACGTCTACAAATTATACATTTACTTAGGAATTATGAACTTGTCTCACGAAGTAGCTGTGAGCCAGGAAACAAACCCGAGACTCGAGGAGTAATTTATTTGGATAGTTAGTGAGTGTTTCCGAATTTATGTGTTTAACTGTTTATGTTTACTTAAGTAAAATTATGTGATAAATGTGCTTATTATGGAATGTTGCTAGTGATTCATTGTAAAGTGTATTTCAATTGTGCCTCGCCTTCTAAGTCGGGGTGTACTTTATCATACTCGACTTGGTTGAGTTTGAAGATTGATAATTGACCAAATGTTACTGTAAGTGTGCATGAATGTAAACCGTATGTGTACTTTACCGTATCGGTTGAACTAGGCCCCAAAACCCTCTGTTCAACGAACTATTTGAACCAGTAAAGGACTTGGTCAGATAGGACGGAAGTTTTGGGTAACTGTTTCAGTACACTCGAGTATTGCCCTGAAGTGGGAGATTACTGAATTGATTATTGAATGTAGGGGATTGTTTATTGTTTTGGAAGACATAAGGAGGTGAATTGACGGAGTGTGTAATGATATTGAAATGAATGTATCACGACATTGGAATGAATGTGCAATGATATTGAAATGACTCCCAGGAGGAGTTTGTATCCTTTTGAAAGTGACTATACAGTGAAATGTGCATTACTTGCTTAATTTTACTTATTTAAGTATTTATTGAATGTTACTTGTTCAGCAAACCTCACTGAGTTTTAGATCAATCGTGTAGTTTGTTTTCCTTACAGGGATTGGTGGTCGAGAAACGAACAAGGGAGTTTAGGGAGTTAACATGAAGTCTTTTTGTGATTATAAATTATTTAGTATCATATCACGGCTGAAGTTTTATATTAAACTTAGCATTGTAAAAGATTTGAACGTGTGATTTTAGGGTTGTACTTAAGAGTGAATGTTCAGTTGTTCAATGGTAATGTTATCTCTGAAGTTAATGTAAGATTAATGAGAGTTTATCAAATGTTATTTCTAAAGTAATGTGATTGAGTGAGTCCTAGCGAGAGTTCGACAGGCGATCCGCTAACTTTTAGGGTATGTCTTAGAAGAAGGTCGGGTTGTCACACCCGCAATGTATGATTTTGAAATCATGGGAAAACTTTTCTATAGGTTAGCTTAATCACAAAAAACTTTTCTGTATTTTATCCTAAAAAGAATGATGAAAATGGGTTGCAGCTCCTCAGGCCTGAGCCCACTGTCTTGTTATTCCCAAAACCAGTCACCCACGAAGCCCGTTTCATTTGGGTTCATAGATCTCCCCTCTGTTCCCTAAAAGTTGGATAAGTTAACCATAAAACAAAATGATCAAAACATTAAAAATATTATTAATTATACTCCTGCAATATTTTTTGTTTTTATCTTTCTCTGGTTTTCCTCTCCTCGGTATATCAAGTCTTTAGACAAGAATTTCATTAACTTTCCCTTTAGTAAAGGAAATAAAACACAAAATGAGGGGATAAGCAATGGCTAAAATCATCTTAAAATGGGGTTAATAAAAATTACCCTTTTGGCTATTTTTTTAATCTTTACTACAACTACGGTAAAAGTTCTCTCTAGTTTATGATGTTGTTCCAATATTTATCAGGCCAATCAATATTATGGGTAAATTATGGTGACACATAAAGTATTTTGATTGTACATGTCTTCCGAGTATTTTATCCGATTTGATTTTGAAAGATGCAGGAGATTTGAACACATTATTTGGTTAATTGTAAAATGTAATTCTCTTATATGTTTAGTTATTCTTGAACGGTTCTTCCCACATTTTCTTCGATGATCAAATATTGACAATATTTTTCCCTTCCATCATAACTTTTAGGGCAAATTACAATTTATTTTCATGTGATTTGGATTAAAGTGTCAAAATAACGAAATTTGCAATTCATAACGGGGTCAACTAAATATCTAAATACCCCTATATAAAGTTGAAAATTATTTATTAACCATAAGGAAAGTTATATATATATATATATATATATATTAAAAACCATAAGAGAGTTATATGGTAAGACTCTAAACCATAAGGAGATTATATAACAAAATATAAAATCATATGGGATTAGAGTATCGTGCATATTATATTTATATATTTTGATCACTTCAGTCATTTTTATTTTTAAACAAGGGTAATTTCGGTATTTTTATAAGTTCCGTTACGGATGATCATTTCCGTCACTTTGACACTTTAGTCCAAAGTATAAGAGGATTATATATAGTTTTTAAAATTATAAGGGGGTTATATGAAAATTAGTTATACCATAGGGGGTAAAGTGTGACTTGCCAACTTTTATTCATTTAACCAAACAGCACTGTAGATTAAGCATTTGCAAACAAAACATGGTTATCTTTTCATTTTCCTTCTTCTCCTTGTTTAATATGTGGGCTGTGGAGCCAAATCGAAGCATAGTTCTTGGAAGGATTTTGAATTTCGTAAGCCTTCTCCCGAACCATTGGTGTCTGTTTGTGCCTTTGTGGACGAGGACAGAACTCGGCTACCCCACCCCCACCAAAAGTTTTAAAAATTCATCTTTTCTTCCTCTAAAATTTTGAAGGTTTTTAAAAATTTCTTTGTATGTTTAAACTATTTGTTCCCTCAAAAAATTTTCAATAAACTTTTAAGATAACTTTTTTACGCACTGCCAGCGTATAATTTTTATACTAGTAGGTTTAAATCATATCACGTAATATAATTCAAATTTTAAATTCAAATCATACACAGTGACATAATTTCAAAATTGTTATTGTTAAAAAAATTATTAATTGTTAGTATATAAAAGTTAATCCAAACTTTCATATAGACTCCAAAGTTTATATGTATATGTATCTCGTCCCTCCAAGTTAACTTTTCTGATTTCGTCCCTGTTTATGGATCTGTGCTTAATAACTCTAGTAGAGAAAGGATGCGATTTATGGAGAGATAGATACCGAAAATTGTGCATAGAGTGATTTATAAGGTGAAAATTGAAGTAACATTATGTATATGTTTACATTCTCTGCCCCTCCCCACTTCTTATGTCCCATCCCTTCTTTACTGAAAAAAAAATTTAAAAAAGAATGCCTAAAGATTCACCTAATCAATGGTAAAATCATAAAAGAAGATATCAATAATGTACACATGCTTTCAAACTAGTTATCTATATCAAACGATACTGAAACCCATGAAATTTTGCAATAGTACTACCACACTGAGCTTTAGATTTCCAATCATTGCGTCAAAAGCAAAAGATTAAGAGCAAATTATTCCTATAGTCACTAAATTTTTTGAATAATCAAGTTTTGGCCACTCAACTATTAATGGTATATTTGTACTCACCAAACTATCAAACGTGTAAATTTTAGACCGTTTCATCTAATTTCACCAGTAATTCTGCTATATCTAACTATTAATAGTATGTTTCGTGAATCATGCAGACTCTTAAATCTACAGAGTTAATGATGAAATTAAACGAAATGACCTAAAATTTATAATTTTGATAATTCAATGGATAAAAACATACTATTAATAATTGTATAACCAAATCTTCATTGTTCAAAAAGTTCAGTGGTTACCTGGTAATTTGCTTAAAGATTAAAAGGAAAAACAATGAAGCAACTTATGCAGAAAATAATAATAATAATTCTAGGTTGGATTGGAAGTATGTAGCATCTACTAATATTCTTCGCTGACCGTATGTCTTGACGCTTGAACGTGGGTTTCCAAAACTGCAGGGGGAAAATGTACTGGTTCAGTGATGGTGGTTTAGGACATAGTGCAATTTCTCCCATTCAAATATACTCCATGGAAAAATTACCAAAACTTAAGGATAACTGAGTGACGAATTGATATGTCATGTCTTACCACAATAATATATTATTGTAAACATTGTGAGTAAATATTTGGTTTGAGTTGATTTTGTAATTTTTTTCAATATCCGATTCAGTTAAATAATTTGTAAAAATTTTGTTTGTGGCCCACGATTTGGTCTGAACTAGTCATCCTGATTTTTTTTAAAAAAAAAAAAGTCATGCACACTCTCATTATTGAAATATACACCAGCATATTTTTGAATTCATATAAAAATTCTCCATCAAACTACACCAGCAACTAGAATTGCAGGACAATTCCTACCGCCCAAAGATTTATTTGGACAATAACCACTAACATTGGTCTAATCAATTGGTGTTGCATCAATACTATTGACTTTTTCAAGTCTTTTGCTTTCAAGGATGAGTGTGAAAGGAACGTTTATTTAACACTAAACTTGACTCAGTGGCCACCAAGAAGGGGAGGATCTTAAGTCCCTCTTTAGACTGTAGGTGGGATTCAAATCCCATTTATAGTAAAAAAAATAGGTTATATAACTGATATCGTCTCCGAAAAAAAATAGTGAAAGGAATGTTTATTAATCAATTAATGTTGCATCAATAGTACGACTTTTTCAAGTCTTTTGCTTTCAAGTCTCTTGACATTTGTTCGGCATGTGTCCACTATAGAGTCTCGGTTTTCTTTTCCCTTTAATTGCTTTTACACTCATCCTCCAATTTCCATGAACTTAATTGTCTCCCCATTAATGATTGAACCTAATTATAAGCCTAGAAAAACTTTAATGATTTCTTAAGAGAATAAGTATGCCTAATAAGTGAACCCTACCTAATACTTTATTTGCCTTTTGACAAAATTTAGCAAAATTCATAGTGAAATATTGTATAGGATTTTTCTTAGGGGTGTCTAATGAGCATTTGTTAACATACCTAACTATGTTAATACATACCATCACACTTAATGCATCTCCTACATTTAAATACTTTCTTACAATAATTACATTTTTTTTCAAAATATTAACACTTGAAACTTCTTTTAATTGGGTACCCGGATGGTATAATAGTGCTCATCTACCAAAAATAAGAGAAATTACCTCATCATGGATGAAGAAGGTGAAGTAACGACCAAAAAAAAAAAGGAGGTGGAGGTGGAGGTGGTTAAGGAGTGAAAATGATTGATCATATTGGTAAGTACTGTTTAATAAAGGTACTTAGCATGTAATTTGAAATGTACCAAATTAGTGTAAACACTATAGTCATACAAAGGGACCACGCGGATAGCAATTCTTATGACATAAATAAGAAGAACATTTAGGCAAAACAATTGCACACTATTAAGCGAGTTAATTTTCAGGGATTTGGCTCATCTTCAATAATGGATTCTCTCTTCATTTTTCACAATACACATCTGAATACATAATATGTATTTTTATTTATTAGGAAGGGACGTGATCATTTTAAATTTGACTAATCCTAATCCTTGTTAATAAATAAAAACATGTCATGCATTTAAATGTGCATTGCAGAAAATGTAGAGAGAATTCTCGAGAGGGAAGCCATGTCAAACTTTGAGTATTTGACCTTTTAATTGTATATACATATATATAATATATATATTAATATATATATATATATGGCAAATACTATATTCAAAAGTTCTTATATATACCATATTATTCAAAAGTTAAACCAGCAAATACTATATGCTGAATTATATATTATCTACCATAACTTTTCTTTATCAACATATTTTACTATAACATATATCGTAAATATACCCCATGATCAATAAGTAGAAGTAACAATAAACTAAATTAACGAAGGATGAATCCTATTATCTCTTGGAGTCGCCTTTCCTCGCACATCATCACATGGAAGAATTTGTTAAAATATTTGTCATTGACCCCCCTATGAAGCGTAGAAAATGAACTCCTTGGAAAGCCTCGTCAATTCTTCAAACATCAGCCGTGCATCTCAAGAGCAGTCCTTCCTTCTGTTAACTTCAGATCTAAAGGAAAAAACTTCCTGTTGAACTCATGCTCTTTATACTTGATCCTTGTCTCGTTTAATTGTTTGAATTCTTGCCACACGGCTCTGAATCGAATCCCGTTTGCCTCTATTTCCTGGAGACTATTGCAGGAGAAATTTGCTTTTTGTTGAATTTGAGTAGTCCTGCCGAGCAAAACCAAATTCTGTATCAAGCTTTGGAAACTCCAGCACTTGTTCAGCTGTGCAAGCCGTCCAGGTACAAAGGTTACTACTTAAGTTCCCTTTTGAACCTTCTCTGTAAAGGGTACATGCAGATGTAGCATTTCTATCGCATTTTGCAATCATTTTTTGGATTGATTGCACTTTTGCAGCTTGACATTTTTTCCAATTTCTGCTTGGCACGTCAGTCGTTTATCAAGTTGCTTTTTCTTTTTTTTTTGCCCCTCTTTTTTGCCAAGAAACATTTGTTCTTCTTGTGACTTATTAAAACTCAGATAATCCCCGATAAAGAAGCAGCCAAGAAAAAAAAATCACTTCAATTAGTAGCATTTTTTGGTCGAAGTACTTATTTAAGTACTTGAACATTTTGCTTGGGTGCATCCTTGAGTAAGTACTTTTCTATTTGATAATGTGTAATTTTGAATTTCTAAAGCATATTCATCTCTTCAGTTAGTTCAAAACTTAAAACGAAATTGTTAGAGTAAATTTTTTATTTTTTTGAAAAATAAAAGCTATTCTAAATACACCAAATTTGAGGTTTGTTCTAAAAGTGCTTTAGGCTCCGTTTGGATTGAAGGTAAGGAAGGGAAACGAAAGGAGAGATACCAATAAAAAAGAAAGGAAAGGAGAGTAGAGAAAAGTGGTCGCCATCCATCTTTTTTGGATTAAGTATGAAAGGAAAAGAAAGGAAATACTGAATTTTTGTTTGGATTGAAGAATGAAAGAAAGTAATGGAAAAGATTAAGTGTTAATTTAGTGGAAAAGATAGAGAAAAAAACAATCTTTTAAAAAAATTTAAATTATGTCAATTAATTTAGATTCATTTTCCTCCGCTTTAGCCCAAAAGAATAATTCAACAAAATAAGTAGATCCTTCCCCTCCCTTTCCCAACCAAATCCCTTCAATTCTTCTCATTTCCTTCCCCTCCAATTCCCTCAATCCAAACGGTGCCTTAATATCCAAAAGTTCTAATTTTAAATTCAAAGTGTGGTGTTCACCAAATATATTAAAAGTGTTTTTTGTACCAAAAGCACTTCAACTCCGAAACAGTGCTTAAAGGCTTGTTTATTCAGAATTTTCAAGTCTTCTGCATTCATTTGGTTTAATGGGCCATTCATTTGGTGAGGCTGTGCTCCGGGGGGGAGGGGGGATAAGGGGTGCTCGGGCTTCTGTCCCACATTTGGTGAGTGTGAATTCTTTAACTCAGACTTAAGTTTTATGGGAGTCTCGTCCTGTCACGAATTGGCTGGACGTGGGTTCTCTGTGGGTCCTAGTTTGGGTTTAATGGGCGTTAACTTACGAATGTGTTTAATCTAATTGTGTGTGTGTTATTTTCGTTTCGGTAAAAAAAAAAAACGTCTTCTGCATTCAAGGATGAGTGTGAAAGGAACGTTTATTAATCAATTAATGTTGCATCAATGTACGACTTTTTCAAGTCTTTTGCTTTCAAGTCTCTTGACATTTGTTCGGCATGTGTCCACTATAGAGTCTCGGTTTTCTTTTCCCTTTAATTGCTTTTACACTCATCCTCCAATTTCCATGAACTTAATTGTCTCCCCATTAATGATTGAACCTAATTATAGGCCTAGAAAAAACTTTAATGATTCTTAAGAGATAAGTATGCCTAATAAGTGAACCCTACCTAAGACTTTATTTGCCTTTCGAAAAAATTTAGCAAAATTCATAGTGAAATATTGTATAGGATTTTTCTTAGGGGTGTCCAATGAGCATTTGTTAATATACCTAACTATGTTAATACATACCGTCACACTTAATGCATCCCCTACATTTAAATACTTTCTTACAATAATTACATTTTTTTTCAAAATATTAACACTTGAAACTTCTTTTAATTGGGTACCCGGATGGTATAATAGTGCTCATCTACCAAAAATAAGATAAGAAAATTACCTCATCATGGATGAAGAAGGTGAAGTAACGACCAAAAAAAAAAAGGAGGTGGAGGTGGAGGTGGTTAAGGAGTGAAAATGATTGATCATATTGGTAAGTACTGTTTAATAAAGGTACTTAGCATGTAATTTGAAATGTACCAAATTAGTGTAAACACTATAGTCATACAAAGGGACCACGCGGATAGCAATTCTTATGACATAAATAAGAAGAACATTTAGGCAAAACAATTGCACACTATTAAGCGAGTTCATTTTCAGGGATTTGGCTCATCTTCAATAATGGATTCTCTCTTTATTTTTCACAATACACATCTGAATACATAATATGTATTTTTATTTATTAGGAAGGGACGTGATCATTTTAAATTTGACTAATCCTAATCCTTGTTAATAAATAAAAGCATGTCATGCATTTAAATGTGCATTGCAGAAAATGTAGAGAGAATTCTCGAGAGGGAAGCCATGTCAAACTTTGAGTATTTGACCTTTTAATTGTCTATACATACATATATATATATATATATATATATATATATATATATAAAATACTATATTCAAAAGTTCTTATATACCATATACGCAATTATTCAAAAGTTAAACCAGCAAATACTATATGCTGAATTATATATTATCTACCATAACTTTTCTTTATCAACATATTTTACTATAACATATATCGTAAATATACCCCATGATCAATAAGTAGAAGTAACAATAAACTAAATTAACGAAGGATGAATCCTATTATCTCTTGGAGTCGCCTTTCTCTCGCACATCATCACATGGAAGAATTTGTTAAAATATTTGTCATTGACCCCCTATGAAGCGTAGAAAATGAACTCCTTGGAAAGCCTCGTCAATTCTTCAAACATCAGCCGGCATCTCAAGAGCAGTCCTTCCTTCTGTTAACTTCAGATCTAAAGGAAAAAACTTCCTGTTGAACTCATGCTCTTTATACTTGATCCTTGTCTCGTTTAATTGTTTGAATTCTTGCCACGGCTCTGAATCAAATCCCGTTTGCCTCTATTTCTTGGAGAATATTGCAGGAGAAATTTGGACTTTGTTGAATTTGAGTAGTCCTGCAGAGCAAAACCAATTCTGTATCAAGTTTTGGAAACTTCAGCACTTGTTCAGGTGCAAGCCGTCCAGGTACAAAGGTTGCTACTTAAAGTTCCCTTTTGAACCTTCTCTGTAAAAGGGTACATGCAAATGTAGCATTTCTATCGCGTTTTTGCAATTATTTTTTGGATTGATTGCACTTTGCAGGCTTGACATTTTTTTCCAATTTCTACTTGGCACGTTAGTCGTTCATCAAGTTGCTTTTCTTTTTTTTTTCCCTCTTTTTTTGCCAAGAAACATTTGTTGAGTTCTTCATGTGACTTATGAAAACTCAGATAATCCCCGATAAAGAAGCAGCCAAGAGACAAAAAAATCACTTCAATTAGTATTTTTTGGTCGAAATACCTATTTAAGTATTTAAACATATTGCTTGGGTGCATACTTGAGCAAGTACTTTTCTATTTTGAATTTCTAAAGCATATTCATCTCTTCATTTAGTTCAAAAACTTATAATGAAATTGTTAGAGTTAATTTTTTTTATTTTTTGAAAAACAAAAGCTACTCTAAATACACCAATTTTGAGGTTGTTCGAAAAGTGCTTTAAGCTCTGTTTGGATTGAAGGAAAGGAAGGGAAAGGAAAGAAGAATATCAGTAAAAAGAAAGGAAAGGAAAGTAGAGAAAAGTGGTCTCATCCATCTTTTTTGGATTAAGTATGAAGGAAAAGAAAGGAAATTTGAATTTTTGTTTGGATTGAAGAATGAAAGAAAGTAATGGAAAAGATTAGGTGATAATTTAGTGAAAAGATAGAGAAAAATGATCTTTTAAAAAATTTAAATTATGTAAATTAATTTAGTTTCATTTTCCTCCACTTTAGCCCAAAAGAATAATTCAACAAATAAGTAGATCCTTCCCCTCCCTTTCCTCTCTATCCTGTCATTCCCTCCTCAAAAGTCAATCCAAATAACAAAAACCAAATCCCTTCAATTCTTCTCATTTCCTTCCCCTCCAATTCCCTCAATCCAAACGGTGCTCAATATCCAAGAGTTCTAATTCTAAATTCAAAGAGTGGTGTTCACCAAATCCATTAAAAGTGCTTATTTACCAAAAGCATGCAACTCCAAACATTGCTTAAAGGCTTTTCATATTTCACATTTGTTGCTTTTTTCTTAGTTATACTCCTCGTTTTGGTATGCATAAATGGCTAGAATGAGGGTCTTTCCACATTCCACACAGAATGGTAGGGAGAAGATTATCATTCTAATGTCTAATACACAAATCAAAATGAAATATTTATTTATTTCTAGTACTTGGTATAATCCATGTTTAGATATCAGAATGGAATCAATTTATTCAAATTTAACTTAATTGTCCTAGATTAGTTTATAGACATAACATGTTTATTTGTTATACAACATTATTCATTATTTGTGTGAAATTTGACATTTTTTTGCTTTCGTAATAATTGATTATTGATTTTAAAAATTTTCAATTGAAATATTTAATTCATTCTAGCATATAGATTTTTAGGTTAAAATTTTACTTCCACTAGCAATATAATTAATTAATTAGCAATGTAAAATATAAATTACATGAATCCAAACAAATATAATAAATTTTTTAAATTTTATTTTTTAATTTTTATATAAAATACAAAATAATTTCACACCATTATTCAAAGTTAAAGAATAAATTACCTTAAAATATTGTTTGCTGCTAAAAAGAAAAAATTATTTAAAGCACAATAAAAATTGTTTATTAAGAAAAATTAAACTTAACTATTAATTGAGCTCACAAATTTTAAGACATTGTAACGGAGTAAAAAGATTTATAAGGATAAAGTTGGGAAGAGCTTTCCTGAGATTTTTTAAGGAATGTGATTCTAGGAAAAAGTTGGAATGAGAGTCCCAATTGCCCCCTTCTGTCCTTGCACTTCCCTTTCCTCCCTCTTCTCCTACCATTTTTCAGAGTTCTCAATTCCTCTATAAGTTCTTCACAAAGGGCGCTCCAATTAGACGATTACTACCCTTTTACCAAATACATCTGCCTCAATTTCCTTTGACCCCTGAATTGAGACTCACAACTATGCATCGATTTAATCTTTGTATTCAACTTCAAACTAAATTACTCTATTTTGTAACCGATGACCAATTAGAAGGATTGGAGACTTCATCCTGGATTACTCTCTTCTATACCAATTAGAAGGAATTAAAAGTTTTTTTTAGAAAGTGAAGATTTTGCCATGACTAAGCTGACTATCGGTAGTGGTATGAGGTAGAGCTGGTTTCCTAGTGGTTTGTGGTTTGTGTTGAAGCTTTTGTAAGTCTTATTGTGGTACCATATTCAATGGTTTGAACAGATTGCCAATTGGGTTGTCAAATTTTCAAGATTCATTGTAGTCCACCAGTTTTGTGATTATTTTCAATGAATGGCACATGACCATAACACTCGCAGGCATGGCATCGTGTTGTTCTTGTTTAAGCTAGGAAAAGCTAAGGAAATTTAGTGCCAAAAACAAACAAAATTTAAGCTAGACAACTGGGTAGACAATAGTGTTTGTAAGTTTAAAACTCACAGACGTTGTGACGGTATAAGTCTCCGATCACAAATTTAAATCTATAGTAGATTTTTGCTTTCGATCCAGTTGCCATGTCTATCTTCAAGTTTTCTGATGTGATTTCCTTTAGGAATTTGTCTAGGTATAATGATTGATAAACTTAAAGACCTAGCCACGGACCTTGGAGTGAAATGGCTACAAGACTACCTTGGGCCTTGAGGAAAAGATGGAAAATCTTGCAAACAAGAATTAATCTAGTGAAATATCGAGCGATTGATATGGTGACATTGACCAAATTGCAATCAGGGAAGAAAAGGAAGAAGGAGGTTGAAGAATGGCTTAAAAAGTTCAAAGAAAGAAAAAAGAATTCAGGGATTTGAGAGCACAAGTCCAGCAAGCTAGATTTTACTCTCGTATACAACTCGTACGAACGTGTTGAAACGATGATGGGGAAGTAGAGGATCTCGTTCAGCAGGGAGCATTTTCTGGAGGCCTTTTTCTAGATGTATATGACACAAGAGGAGTTGCCACTACTGGCAACAACATGGAAAGGTCAAGCATTTGAACAAAATCTGAGAGAAATCTGGGAATGTGTAATGGATGATGAGATCTTCAGCATTGGCATCTATGGTATGGGGGGTGTAGGCAAAACAACACTAGCCACGCATGTCCACAACAATCTTGTAAAAGAAGCAAAATTTTCAGGACATGTTTGTTGGATAACTGTATCACAGGAGGCCAACATTCACAAATTGCAGAAGGACATTGCGAAGTTCTTACCTGTAGATCTTTCATGTGAGGATAACGACAGGAAGAGAGCAGCTCAACTATTCCAGGCATTAAAGAGAAGGAGAAATTTTGTGCTCATATTGGATGATGTCTGGACACATTTTGATTTAGAGAATGTGGGAATTCCTCTCCGAGTAGATGGGAGCAAATTGATTGTAACTTGTAGATCATTAGATGTGTGTCGTGCCATGGGTTGCCAAAGGAAGTCAAAGTGAAACCGCTTTGTTATCAGGAAGCTTGGACATTTTTTCTAGAGAAACTTGTGTTAGGACTGGCCCAAGAATAAACAAACTAAAGTTAGAATAAAATAGGCGGTATAACCGACCATATAAAGATTAGGCGGTAAACACCGGCCATATAAAGATTAGGCGGTAGACACCGGCCATATAATAATTAGGCGGTAAAACCGACCATATAAAAGGGTTGTAGCAACCCAATAAAGATAAATAACAAAGCAAAATAAAGACACAGAAATTTACGTGGTTCGGTCAAATTGACCTACGTCCACGGGCGGAGGAGGAGCAATATTTCTACTATGAAGAAGAAATACAAAAGCCGTAGGAAAGTGGTTCTTAGGCCAATAAGGCACTATAAAAGAGTTAGGAAATATTCCTAAACTCAAAACAAGAGAGCCTAAAATATTTGACTATAAATGGACTAAATGACTCAAGAAGGTAATAGCCCATATAACTCTCTTGAGTGGTGCAATTTCCTTCACCTCTAACCCCCCTTATTTATAGGTGATAAGGGGAGGAATTCCTTCTATTGGTCCTCGATGTAGGACGAGGCAAAAGGCTGCGGTCAACAAATCTCCACCTTGACGAATCCCCAACATCGAGAGATTATAAACTTGCTCCACTTTCTCCATATAAGCCCCAATGGGCCGAAATCACGAACAATGAATACCAACCAAGTTCAAGAACTGCTTGAACTTGTAAATTGGAAGCGACTTTGTAAACATGTCAGCAGGATTGTCTTTGGTATTGATTTTCTGAACAAGGACTTTCCTTCAGCAATGATATCCCGAATGGAGTGATATTTCACATCAATGTGTTTCGTCCTCTCATGATACATTTGATCTTTAGTCAAGTGTATAGCATTTTGACTATCACATTGAACAACAGTAACACCTTGATGTAGACTAAGTTTGCTAAATAAACTCTTCAACCACAAGGCTTCTTTGATTGCCTCGGTCACAGCCATATATTCTGCTTCTGTAGTAGACAAAGCTACGACAGGTTGTAGAGTAACTTCCAACTAACAGCACAACCCCCAATACAGAATACGTAGCCTGAAAGCGATCTTCTTCTGTCATGATCCCCGGCGTAATCTGAGTCTACAAAACCACCAAAGTGTTATTATTTCTTCCAAACTCCAAACATGCATTTGAAGTACCTCGCAAGTATCTGAGAATCCACTTCACAGCCTGCCAATGTTTTTACCAGGGCAAAACATATATCTGCTAACAACACTGACTGCATGTGAGATATCTGGACGAGTACAAACCATTGCATACATAATACTGCCGACTGCACTGGAATAAGGAACCCGTGCCATATAATCTTCCTCTTCATCTGATTGTGGTGATTGAGCAGCAGATAGCCGAAAGTGGCTAGCAAGAGGAGTACTTACAGGTCTTGCATCTTTCATGCCAAAACGCTCCAAGACTTTCTTCAGGTAATTTTCTTGGGTTAAGAACAACTTCCCTGCTCCTCTATTTCGTTTAATATCCATGCCAAGAATTTTCTTAGCTGCTCCCAAATCCTTCATTTCGAATTCACTATTTAACTGCAGTTTCAAAGTGTGAATTTCTGACAAATTCTTGGCAGCAATGAGCATGTCATCAACATACAGTAATAAGTAAATGAAAGAACCATCATTTAACTTCCGGAAGTAAACACAACTATCATACATGCTCCTTGAATAATCATGACCCAACATAAAGGAATCAAACCTTTTATACCATTGTCTTGGAGATTGCTTCAATCCATATAAGGATTTTTTCAATAAGCAAACATGGTCTTCCTTACCTTCAATCTCAAAACCCTGGGGTTGCTTCATATAAATTTGTTCTTCAAGTTCGCCATGTAAAAAAGCTGTCTTAACATCCAACTGCTCCAACTCCAAATCATACATGACAACTAAAGCAAGCAAAACACGAATAGAGCTATGTTTAACAACAGGTGAGAATACATCATTAAAATCAACACCTTGTACCTGACTATAGCCCTTTGCAACCAATCGTGTTTTATACCTTGCATCCTCAACCCCTGGAATACCTTCTTTCTTCTTGAAGACCCATTTGCATCCAACAATTTTCTTATCGGACGGCGGCTTTACAAGAACCCAAGTTCCATTCTGATGAAGAGATTCAATTTTCTCATTCATTGCAATCAACCACTTTGCAGAATCATCACAAGAAACTGCTTCTGAATAGGTGGAAGGCTCACCAACTGCATCAGTTTCTTCTGCAACAGACAAAGCATATGCAACTAAATTTGCATATCTTTGTGGTGGTCGAATGTCTCTCCTTGGTCTATCTCTGGCTATGGAATACTCTTCTTCTTCTGAATTATCTTCAACAGTAGATTCAGGTGCATCTACTGGCACTTGTTGAATAGAAGATTTGGATGAAGAAGGATCAGAACTGCCAATATCAAACTCAACCTGCTTCTGCGTACTATCAGTAGTACAAGGACTAGAAGACTCCTTATTAGAAGACAACATAGATAATTCATCAAAAGTAACATCTCTACTGATTACAAATTTTGGAGATTTGGGATCAGGACACCATAATCTGTATCCTTTCACCCCAAAAGCATACCCAAGAAAAATGCACTTTTTACCTCTAGACTCCAATTTTCCATCATTCAAGTGCATGTATGCTGGACACCCAAAAATTTTTAAATTGGAGTAATCAGCAGGAGTACCTGACCAAACTTCCTCAGGAGTTTTAAAATTTAGAAATGCAGAAGGACCACGGTTGACAATATAACAGGCCATATTGATCGTCTCTGCCCAAAAGTCGTTTGTCAACCTTGCATTGGAGATCATACATCTTGCTCTCTCCAAAAGCGTCTGTTCATACGTTCGGTTACACCATTTTGTTGAGGCGTCATTCTAACAGTGCGATGCTGAACAATTCCTTCATTTTTGCAGAATCTATCAAATTCGCCTTCACAAAATTCCATGCCATTATCTGTTCTTAACCGCTTAATATGTTTTCCTGTTTGTTTCTCAATCAAAACTTTTCATTGTTTGAAAGTTAGGAAAACATCATTTTTATACTTAAGAAAATATACCAAAATTTTTCTTGAATAATCATCAATGAAAGTCAACATGTACCTGGCACCACTTTTAGAAGGAGCACGAGAAGGACCCCATAAATCTGAATGAATGTAATCAAGAGTACTTTTCGTCTTGTGAATTGCTGGTGAACTGAAGCTGACTCTTTTCTGCTTCCCAAAAATACAGTGTTCACAGAATTCCAATTGCCCGGTACTTTCACCACAAAGAAGTGCTCTTTTACTTAGTATGCCCAAGCCTTTTTCGCTCATGTGCCCCAAACGCATATGCCATAATTTGGTGATGTCGGTATCTGACAAAGATGATGTTGAAACAGCAGCAGCACCTGTAATAGTAGATCCCTGCAAAATATACAAAGTACCAGATCTGTGTGCCTTCATAACAATAAGAGCACCACGAGTGATTTGAGAACTCCACTTCCACCTGAGTACCTGCACCCAATAGACTCAAGAGTGCCCAAAGAGATGAGATTTTTCTTCAAATCTGGAACATATCTAACATTTGTGAGTGTCCTCACAATACCATCGTATATTTTAATCCGGATTGTACCTTTACCAACAACTTTGCAAGCAGCGTTGTTGCCCATTAAGACAACTCCACCTTCAGTTGATTCATATGTTGAAAACCAGTCCCTATTGGGACACATATGATATGAACAACCCGAATCAATGATCCACTCATTGTTAGACCTAAAATTATTTTCCGTGCGCAGAAAATGGTTCCATCATTCTCATCAACTGCAACACTGGTCTCGGTGGTCTCACTCTTTTTCTCTTTTAGCTTTTCTTTATTTTTCAATTTAAAGCAATCAGAGATAACATGACCCTTCTTTTTACAATAATTGCACACCACATTTTTATGTCTGGATTTTGATCTACTTCTATTTTCTGTGTTTCTCTTTTCAGATCTACCCCGAACAAATAAGCCATCGGCTTAACTCCCACTAGTTTCCCCAGTAATATCCCTATCTATCTGCTCTTTAGATTTCAATGCAGATTTAATTTCCCGATACGAAATTATTTCCTTTCCATAAATCATAGTATCACGGAAATGTTTAAAGGATTGGGGAAGGGAACACAAAAGTAATAGGGCCCGATCTTCATCATCAATTTTCGAATCTATATTCTCCAAATCCATAATAATGGAATCAAATTTATCAAGATGGGAGAGTATAGATGTACCTTCAGACATCCGAAGCATATACAAACTCTGCTTCAGATATAGTCGATTCTCGACTGTCTTCTTCATATACAAGGCTTTTAATTTGTCCCACATAGCCTTGGCCGAAGTCTCCATTGCTACCTCACGCAATACCTCATCAGAGAGATTTAAAATTATGCTGGATCTGGCTTTCTTATCCATTTCGGCGAAATCCGCATCATTCACAGCTTCTGGCTTTTTCTCTACTCCTTGTATTGCCAAATCAACTCCGTCTTGAACAAGAATGGCTTCCATCTTGAGGTGCCACATTCCGAAGTTGACATTCCTGTCGAATTTTTCAACAACCGTCTTTGTTATCGTCATTGTTGCCACGAAATCTGTAATTTCAAGTTTGTCTCGAAAACTGGTTAAACAAATATGCAAATCTCGTGAGTGGGCCCCACAAGGTAAGTGGACCTCACGAGATAAGCGGGCCCCACAGGGAGAATGGGCCCCACAATATGAGCGGGCCCCACAGAGTGAGCGGACCCCACGAGATGAACGGGTCCCACGAGGTGAGCGGGCCCCACAGGTTGAATGGACCCCACCAGATGAACGGGCCCCACGCAATGAACCTGTCGGACAAAATATATCAACCAGCTCTGATACCAATTTGTTAGGACTGGCCCAAGAATAAACAAACTAAAGTTAGAATAAAATAGGCGGTATAACCGACCATATAAAGATTAGGCGGTAAACACCGGCCATATAAAGATTAGGCGGTAGACACCGGCCATATAATAATTAGGCGGTAAAACCGACCATATAAAAGGGTTGTGGCAACCCAATAAAGATAAATAACAAAGCAAAATAAAGACACAGAAATTTACGTGGTTCAGTCAAATTGACCTACGTCCACGGGCGGAGGAGGAGCAATATTTCTACTATGAAAAAGAAATACAAAATCCTTAGGAAAGTGGTTCTTAGGCCAATAAGGCACTATAAAAGAGTTAGGAAATATTCCTAAACTCAAAACAAGAGAGCCTAAAATATTTGACTATAAATGGACTAAATGACTCAAGAAACTAATAGCCCATATAACTCTCTTGAGTGGTGCAATTTCCTTCACCTCTAACCCCCCTTATTTATAGGTGATAAGGGGAGGAATTCCTTCTATTGGTCCTCGATGTGGGACGAGGCAAAAGGCTGCGGTCAATAACTTGGTTGTTGCAGACCACTACCTCCAGATATAGAAGAGATAGCGAAGTCTATGGTGAAAAATTGTGCAGGCTTACCGCTAGGGATCATAACAGTGGCTGGAAGCATGAAAGGGATAGATGACATTTGATAGGGTGCCAAATGTTAGTATTTTTATCATTAATTTTCCCCTTTGCCCTAGTCAAATATTGCTTTAATTATTAATATTTACTTATATTTGGTATTTGGGCTCATTTTTAGGGAGTGGAGTAAAAAAGTATGAAAAAGGAGGGACTCTTTGGAAAAATGGGGATTTCTAAATGCTCCACAAATCCGGCCCACATTGCTGAGAAGAAAGAGACTTCCAATTCCCTTCGGCTGACTAGGAGTCCAAGAGGAAATAGAGCTTCAGGGATGCGGCAGAGCCTTTGGGAAGAACTTGGACTCTCAATTCTCAATTCGGTGGGGACCAGAAAGAAAAGCATAAAGCACTTTTGGCTCTGAGTAAACAGACGTACAGGGAGTAGCCTAGTTTTGAGCAATAGCTTAGCTTCTTTTCTTATTCCTTCTTCTTATGCACACCTACTGTTCGTCAATAGTCCAAAAAGGCAGAAACATCTTCGACTTTTAGATAAAATAGTGGAAAACGATTTGACATTCATGGATTCAATGGAATTGCGTGGAGATTTATTTATGCGGCGTGGCTAAGTCTTTCGTCTAGCCAGGGATCGACTCGATGACGCAGTCTCGAATACCTGTGAGATCGAATTAATTTTCGTGCGTTCTTTAATTTGTTTATATTTGCACGTTGCCTGTTTGAATGTCTATGGGATTATTTTATTAATTGAATGTCAAGGGCCCGATGTTCAATGCAACCTATTAATCTCCTGTCAAATTAGTCAATTGAATCCGTAATTGTTTGATTGATTAATATTAGTGGCAACTAGCGTGTTTACACACTAGGGGAACGTGCAATCCAATTTAAATAACCCTCGTAGCGTGTTATTGATTGGGGTTAGGTTTTTCTAGTCCTTAATGCAATTGGAAAATTAATTCCTACGGTCGTACCTAGGAGTATTTTCTGATTAGGGGTAATCAATGGTCGTACCTTGGTTATCAATAAATTAAGGAAAAATTGGTCGTTAGAGTTCGTCGGCGGCTATAACTAGCCTATTAGTAAATTAGATGAACCTCCCTTGCATCGATGATCTGGTAAATGAACTGTGTCTGAGTAGTTGTATCCTTGGCTAGAATTTATCTAATCTTGATTTAATTCCTGCTATTACTCGTGCTAGTCAATTATTTATTTTCAGTTGAATTACTTAATTGTTTTTGGTTTCATTCTAATAAAATCCCCTCTTACCAATTGGAATCTTAAAGAGACAAATACTCCCAGTCCCTGAGGAGACGACCCTATTTGCCACTGTCTACTATTCAGTAACTTTTGTCAACTAATTAATTTTGGTATATCGGATTAAGCAAACTCTTTAGGGAACAAGGTGAATCAAGTAATCTATTGCACACCTAGAGTCCCTGCTTCAGTTCCTAAGATTAATTATTGACTGCTTTTAGTGGTAATTAGATTTTATTATTATTATTGTACAGGTTCGGCACCTGTCAATTTTTGGCGCCGTTGCCGGGGACTGGCGTTAATTATTTGTTTCTTTTTAAGTCCATCTTTGTTCTAATTTTCTGGTACTTTTCGAGTGTATGCCTCGTTCTTCTCGTACAGGTGAATTAATTTTCGACCCCGAGGTAAAGAAGACTACACGCAGGACAAGAAAAGAGACCAGACAACTCAGAGAAGAGCACTCCAATGCTGCATCTCAGAGGCCTGAACCTGAAATTGAACCAACTGATTCGTTAGGTGACACTTCGAGTGACTCGGATCAGGAAGAAGTCACTCTGGCGAATGCACAAACACTAAGGGAGTTGGCTGCACCTAATTTAAACCAGCAACCTTTGTGCATTACCTTCCCAAATCTGAATGATAACACTAACTTTGAACTCAAATCTGGTTTAATTCACCTCTTGCCATCTTTCATGGTCTACCAGGTGAGGAGCCCTACAAGCACTTGCAGGAGTTCGACGTCGTTTGCAACAGCATCAAGCCCCGGGCATCACAGAAGAGCAGATTAAAATAAGGGCCTTCCCCTTCTCTCTGAAGGACTCCGCTAAAGACTGGTTGTACTACCTATCATTAGGTAGTATCACCACGTGGGACCAGTTGAAGAAAAAATTCTTGGACAAATATTTTCCCGCATCTCGAGCTGCAAGCTTAAGGAAGGAGATATGCGGTATTAAGCAGCACCCAAGCGAGTCCCTCTATGTGTACTGGGAAAGATTCAAAAAGCTATGTATAAAATGCCCCCAACACCAGATAAGTGAGCAACTGCTCATTCAATACTTCTACGAGGGGCTATTTTTCAGAGGCAGGAGTATAATCGATACTGCAAGTGGAGGGGCGTTAGTGAACGAGACCCCTCGAGCAGCGTGGGAGTTGATTGAGGGGATGGCTGAAAACTCACAGCAGTTCGGTTCAAGAGAGGACGTTCCGACGCGTAGGGTGAATGAGGTAGACACCTCGTCCATCCAATAACAAATCTCCGAGTTGACATCCTTCGTGCGACAACTGGCTGTAGGAAATGCATCGCAAGCCAATGTGTGTGGGATTTGCACTGGTATGGGTCATTCCGCGGAGGTGTGCCCAATGATTCAAGAAGAAAACGCGGAGCACGTGAACATGGCTGACCACGCGCCCGCGCCAAGAAAGCCCTATGACCCATATTCCAGCACCTACAATCCCGGTTGGAGGGACCATCCCAACCTCAGTTATGGAGGGAACAGGCAGTCTAACTTTGGGCCAAATAGGCAACAAGGGTACCAGTAGCAGTACCAGCCTCGCCCACCACCACCTCCGCCGCCAAGCTCTAGTCCATCTTTGGAGGAGATGATGAAACAATTAATTGTTAATCAACAAAAGACGGACTCTGACCTACAAAGTATGAGGAATCAAATGAGCCAGATGCAATCAATGCACAATCGGATGGATCAAATGGCCATAACAATCAACCGTTTGGAGTCCCAAATCCAAGGTAAGCTGTCATCTGAACCTGAAGTGAACCCGAAGAACGTAAGTGCGATAACCCTGAGGAGTGGGAAGGAAGTCCAAGGACCCGAACCGGTTATTCCTAAAGACAAGGACGAAGAACAAATTGAGAAAAAATTGGAAGATGAGGACAGCAATGGCACGAATCCAAAGGTACTTTCGGACCCAGTCATCACAGCTAAAACTAACCCTCCCCCTTTCCCTAGCAGGTTGGAGAAATCGAGAAAGCAGGACAAGGAGAAAGAGATCTTGGAGGTGTTCCGCAAAGTGAAAATTAATATCCCCTTGTTAGATGCAATCAAACAAGTGCCGAAGTACGCGAAGTTCTTGAGGGACCTGTGTGTCAATCGAAGAAGGCTAAGGGGAGATGAGAGAGTCATTGTTGGGGAGAATGTGTCAGCGGTCCTGCAAAGGAAGCTCCCACCAAAGTGTGGGGACCCAGGTATGTTCACTATCCCCTGTAGGATAGGAAATACTTTGATTAGGAAGGCCATGTTGGACTTAGGGGCATCAATCAATGTGATGCCGAAATCTATCTATGCCTCTTTGAACCTGGGTCCATTAAAAGAAACGGGGATAATTATTCAATTAGCTGACCGAACTAATACATATCCTGATGGGTTGATTGAAGATGTGTTAGTTAAAATTAATGATTTAGTATTCCCAGCAGACTTTTATGTACTTGACATGGATGATGATCACTCCCCTGATCCCTCACTTTTGCTGTTGGGTAGACCCTTTTTGAGCACAGCACAGACAAAAATTGATGTTAATAAGGGTACATTGTCTATGGAGTTTGATGGGAAAATTGTTCATTTTAACATCTTTGATACTATGAAGTACCCTTCAAACTCTAACTTTAGTTCTGTTTTCTCTGTGAGTGCTATTGACCCTGCGGTGCAGGAAGTATTTGAAACTGTTGGCAGGGACGAATTGGAGGTGGTTCTAACCAAACACCTCGAGTTGGAGACAACGCCGGAGGTGGAATGGAGTGAGGATTTAAAATGTACAGTAGGCGCGTTACACTCGCTGCCTACCACCACGAAAAGATATGAAGTCTCATCCATTTTCATCCCCGAACCTCACCAGAGGGTACTACCATTTGTAGTGCAGGCACCTGTGCTGGAGTTGAAGCCCCTGCCGAAACATTTGAAGTATGCATACCTGGGCGACAACGAGACACTTCCAGTGATAATCTCAGCTGCATTATCGGATACACAAGAGGAGAAACTAATCCGAGTCCTCTGGGAGCATAAAGAGGAGATAGGATGGACCATTGCCAACATTAAGGGAATCAGCTCCTCCATCTGTATGCACCGGATTACACTGGAGGAGGATGCCAAACCGGTGCGGCAGGCTCAAAGGAGGCTCAACCCCCTAATGATGGAAGTGGTGAAGAAAGAAATCTTGAAGTTGCTGGATGTGGGAATCATCTTTGCCATATCAGACAGCCCATGGGTGAGCCCGGTCCAGGTAGTTCCAAAGAAGGCAGGAGTAACGGTAGAAGCCAACCAGACGGGTGAACTCGTGCCAGTGCGCAAACCCACGGGGTGGAGGCAGTGTATTGACTACCGTAGACTGAATGCAGTCACTAAAAAGGACCATTTCCCTCTCCCTTTTATTGACCAAATGGTTGAGCGTTTAGCTTGTAGGGCTTACTATTGCTTTTTGGATGGATTTTCAGGGTATTTTCAGATAGCAATTGCGCCAGAAGATCAAGAGAAGACGACCTTCACGTGCCCGTTCGGGACTTTCGCATACAGACGGATGCCCTTCGAACTGTGCAATGCACCTTCAACATTCCAAAGGTGTATGGTAAGCATCTTTTCGGAATATGTAGAGAAAATTATCGAAGTTTTCGTGGACGATTTCAGTGTGTATGGTGATAGCTTTGATACATGCTTAGATAACCTGAGATTGATCTTGTTGATGTGTATAGAGACTAATCTCGTGCTTAATTGGGAAAAATGTCATTTTATGGTTGAACATGGGATAGTCTTAGGTCATGTTGTATCTGCTAAGGGTATAGAGGTCGACAGGGCTAAAATAGATATTATATCTGCTCTACCTTAACCCGCGAGTGTGCGGGAGGTGCGCTCTTTTCTTGGACATGCAGGATTTTATTGCAGGTTTATCAAGGATTTCTCGAAAATTGGGGCTCCGTTGTTCCAGTTTTTACAAAAAGATGTGGTCTTCGAGTTCGATAGCAAGCGTGAGAGTGCCTTTGACAAGTTGAAGGAGCTTTTGACCTCGCCACCTATTATTCAAACTCCTGACTGGAGTTTGCCCTTTGAAATCATGTGCGACGCCAGTGATTATGCTGTGGGGGCTGTGTTGGGGCAAAGAGTAGGAAAGGCAACTCACGTCATCTATTATGCATCCCGAGCCCTGAATGGGGCCCAGTTGAATTACTCTACCACTGAGAAGGAGCTTTTTGCAGTTATTTTTGCATTAGAAAAGTTTAGGCCATACTTGTTAGGTGCTAAAGTTGTTGTATTCTCTGATCATGCAGCATTAAGGTACCTGATGACCAAGAAAGATGCAAAACCGAGACTCATTAGGTGGATATTGCTCCTACAGGAATTCGACTTGGAGATAAGGGATAAGAAGGGTTCAGAGAATCTAGTAGCCGACCACTTAAGTCGCATACCAGTCGAAGAGGAGGACGAGCCATTGAAAGATGCATTCCCTGAAGAACATCTATTTTCGTTGAATTCTCAGTTGCCTTGGTATGCCGATTTAGTCAATTATTTAGTAACTGGTAATTTTCCTTCAGGTTGGCCGAAATCAAAGAAAGACAAGTTGAAGAGCGATGCCAAGTACTTCATTTGGGACGACCCGTACTTATGGAAAAGGTGCGCTGACCAGGTGATGAGACGATGCGTAAGTGAAGGTGAATTTCAATCAATTTTAACTTTTTGTCACACTTTTTGCTTGTGGAGGTCATTTTGGACCTAAGAGAACTGCTCATAAGGTATTAGAAAGTGGTTTTTATTGGCCTTCATTGTTTAAGGATGCATATGTATTCTGTAAATCATGTGATCGGTGTCAACGGGTAGGTAATATAACCCGTAGAGATCATATGCCCCAGGTCCCGTTGATTTTTGTAGAAATTTTTGATGTTTGGGGTATTGATTTTATGGGTCCTTTTCCTACCTCATTTGGTTTTGTGTATATTTTGTTGGTTGTCGATTATGTATCTAAATGGGTGGAAGCTAAGGCCACCCGAACTAATGATTCAAAAGTGGTTGCAGATTTTATCAGGTCTAATATTTTTGTGCGTTTTGGGATGCTTAGAGCTATTGTGAGTGACAGGGGGACGCACTTCTGCAATAAAACCATAGCCGCACTGTTTCGTAAGTATGGTGTACTCCACAGGATCTCAACGTCGTACTACCCTCAGACCAATGGTCAAGCGGAGGTATCCAATCGAGAAATTAAATCCATCCTGGAGAAAATGGTGCGACCCGATAGGAAAAACTGGAGTCAGAGGTTGGAAGATACACTTTGAGCCTACAGGACGGCGTACAAGACCCCCATAAGGATGTCGCCGTACAGGTTGGTATTCGGAAAGCCTTGCCACCTCCCGGTTGAGTTCGAGCATAGAGCGTTTTGGGCTGTAAAACAATGTAATATGGATATTGAGGAGGGCGGTACTCAAAGAAAGTTGCAGTTGCAAGAATTGGAGGAGATTCGGAATGAGGCTTACGAGAGTGCTATGATCTATAAGGAGAAGAATAGAGTGTTTTCATGACCAGCAGATATCTAGGAAGACATTCAAATGCGGGCAAAAAGTTCTACTGTACCACTCCAAATTGAAGTTATTTCCAGGCAAATTACGTTCTCGTTGGATTGGCCCTTTTGTTGTGACTAATGTCTTCCATTATGGTGCAGTGGAGATCCAAAGTTTAAAGACGGAGAAGAAATTTGTGGTGAATGGTCACCGTCTCAAGCCGTATTATGAAGGATTGCCAGTTGAACGGGTGGAGACGGTGCAACTAGAAGACCCGACTTGCTTAGTTTAAGTAATTTTGGACTCCGTCTAGCCAAAGACGTTAAAGAAAGGCGCTTTTGGGAGGCAACCCAACTATTTATTTTGTTGTTTGTTTCCTTAAGTGTGTCGTTTCTCATTTGGGTGTAGTCATTTTTTATGTTTTTCTCATTGTGATCAGGACAGGTAATCTTGGCGTGCCCACGCAAGGAGGGCACGTGTTAACTGTCTATATCTCAACCTCATGGTCAGAGAACGTTTGTAAATCTTGGCGTGCCCACCCGAAGAGGGCACGCGTTAACTTGCAAAAGTGACTCCGAGGTCAGAGGACGTTTGTCAATCTTGGCATGCCCACGCGAGGAGGGCACGCGTTAACTTGCAAAAGTGACTCGGGGTCAGAGGATGTTTTCTAATCTTGGCGTGCCCACGCCATGTTTGATGACCCAAAAACACAGTAAGTATTTTTGAAAGAAAAAAAAAAGAAAAAAATTTCTCCTTATTATTATTTTATTATTCTTATTATTATTTTTTTTAAGAAGAGAAACAAAAAAAAAAGAAAAAAAACAAATAAGATTATTTCAGCAATTCAAATTTCTGAAATTTAAATTCAAAGGAAAAAAAACAAAAAAAAAATATATTTTTTCTTTTCTTTTTTCTCCTTTCTTTTTCCCTTTTCTTTTTTTTCCTTTTTCTTTCTTTCTTTTCTTTCTTTCTTTTTCTTTCCTTTCTTTCTTCTTTCTTTCTTTCTTTCTCTTTTCTTTTTCTTCTTCCCCGCTGCCCTGTTTGCTCTTTTTCTCCTTTTCTCCTTTCGGCCGCCCTCCTCCTGCGCACGCCGCCACCTCCATCGCGCGCCGTCAGTCCACGCATCCAGCTCGCTGGCGCCGCCACGAGCTTCCATTCACCTCCCGCTCGCCTCCAACTCCTTCACCGAGCTCCACTTCGTCCGCCATAGCTGCCGCCTCCAAGCTCCAGCTCGTCCGCGGCCAGCTCGTCCCCGAAGCACCGCCTGCCCGCTCTCTCTCTCGCTCGCTCACCACACCCACAGCTGGCGCGCGCGAGCCTCTACCAGCTCCACCAGCGCGCGACTCTCGCTCCGTTCCTGCTGCTGTCCGCCATCGCCGCCGCAGGCTTCCATCGTAGCCGACAGCTCCCTCCGCGACCAGCTCTTCCTCTTCCTCGCGTCCCCCAGCTCGCCACTCCTCCATCGAGCGCCGCACGTGAGCCCAGCTCCGCCAGCAGCTCCCCGCTCCTCCACAGCCGCGCCTCACTCCCTGCCATGACCTCCGCCGACACGCTCTCCTCTTGGCCGCGCGTCACCACCTGTCAAATTGACAGGTGGAGGTATTGCACCTCTAACTTTTGTTTTCGTCTTCTCCCTGGACCCTCAAGTGCTGGGTTTTGTGCCTTGTCGTGGGTTCCCTGACGGATGCACGCAGGGGTTATTTAGGCATTTTCTGGGGTTAATTTTGGGTGGAGTTAGGTTGTTTGCTGCTCTAGTGTTTTCAACATTGTTGGATATTATTTGGGTTTTGAATACTGGGAGTTTCTATTGCATATTTGGGGTTGTTTTGGGAGTTAGTTGCCAATTGGTTCTCGTTTCGATTTCTGCTCATATTTTTGGTATTGCTTGGTGTGTTCGGATTTATCAAGTGCAGTGGGTTAGCCATTTGATTTAATTTTTCCCCTGTGCATTCACCAGTGGTACTGGTGAGAGTAGTTTACATAATATTTGTTACCCTGGTGTTATTGGTTGCCTAATCGACTACTGGGCTTTTGTGGTTGAGTTGTTTCTGTCCAACTACTGAACTGCTGTGGCTGGGGTGCCATTTTCTTGGTTCAATTGCTAATTTTTGCTGGTTGAATTGGGTAATTGACTGTCCAATTGGAGACATTTGTTGAGATTTTGGGGGCAGTTGTGTTTAATTGTTGCGTTTGTTGCTTTGATTTGACACTAGCACCGCTCTTCGTTTGTTCACATTGTTTTTGTGCATTGTTGGGAGCTGTGCTCTGGTATTGTGGGTCGTTTTCTGTGGCTGGTTGCTGACTTGAGGTATACATGTGACTTTGCATTTGCTTATTGGAGTGGGTTGCCTTTATTGCCGTGTTTGGGAGTGTTTTGTCTTGTCCTTTCAATTACTTAGTTCATTGGAACACTTGCTGCGATTTTGGGCTGCCTGCTAGTTCTCATGGTAAAGCCACGGTCCTCTTCTAGGTCTAGACCACCACGACCCTCTCCACCCCAACCCACCATTCCCGCCTCTGATCCCTAGCACGAACCTTCCTCCTCTGGGAGGAAGGCTCGCCTTGGGAGGCAAAGAGACGTGTATATTTCTGACCCTTCACACTTCGGGGGCAATTTGAGCTTCACGAGGGCCGCCGACAAGCAGCGATATGCTGTTTGTTGTGAGCGGCGGATCACTCCCTGTCGATATCTGGATGCCACCACTATGGGCCTCCTAGATATTCGGGTTCCCTTTGACCGTTTGATTGATGGCATTGGGTGGCGTCCATATTCTCGTATTGTGGACTGCCCGGCTTTTGTGGAGTTAGTTAGGGAGTTTTATGCCACCTTTGAGTTCACCATTCCTACCAGTTATACTGTGTCCACCCCAGATGTCATTCGTTTTCGCTTAATGGGTCAAGAGTTCCATCACTCCATTACTGATTTTAATCTAGCCTTCGGTTTTATTGACCCATCCTATGCCACCTCTCGTGAGTATGCCGAGAGTGCCTGTGACTACATCGAGCCCTTTTTCTCTCGTTATCGAGATATGTGGGAGGCACTGTCCGTCGACCCGGCTCCTTATGACCCTCGCCAGTCGAAAAGCTCTTATATCAAGAACCCGGCATCTCGCTACGTCCAGCGCTTCTTAGCGTATAGTTTCTCGGGTAGGCGAGATAGCTCGGGCATTTTGTCTAAGCCGGAGTTTTCTTTATTTGGTGCATGCATAATAATTTTAAAGTTAATTTGGGGTGTTGGCTTGCTTCTCAATTTAAGTCTGTTTTGACTAAAAAGAAGCGGCCCTTGATTCTTGGGTCGTATATTACCATTTGGCCGTTAACTTGAATTTGCTTGATCTCTCTAACCACGATTTGCATGTAGCGTGTCAAATGGAGCCCTTGGATATCCCTTGCTTGGAGAGCATGGGCTTGGTAAGGGAGGGTGACAACGGGTGGGAAATGGTTCCCCCGGGTCCTCCTCGTGTTCCCCCTCGCTCCTATTTTGGCCATTCTTCCGCAGCTGGCGGCGACCCCGGCCCATCTTCATCCGGTCCACCTCCTCCTACCCTAGGGGCTGACGAATGGAACCAGCTCCAGATGCGAGTTGAGCGACTTGAGACTCGGTTGACCCACATTGACGTCAACGTGCATAACATGGCGCAGAATCTGGCGGCTTTTATGCAACAAGCCGGGTTTCCTCCTCAGTTTCCGCCTAATCCTCCCATGTTTTGACACTTCAGGGAAGTACCGTTGCCCTTCTCCCTATTTTAACTGTTTACTTCTCACATTGAGGGCAATGTGTCATTTAGGTGTGGGGGGGGGGATCGGTGGGGTGCTAGTTTTTTTTTCTTTTTTTCAGTTTTTCGTTTCCAAATGTTTTTCCTTTATTTTTAGTTTGTTTTTTCTTATCTCTCATTTATTCTCTTTTCTTTGTTTCTCTAGCGATCAGTTCTTATCTGAATGCCAAGTTTTGATGATTTGTTGTCTCTAGTTTTGATATTGCCAAGTTTTAAAAATAAACGGATATCTAGCTAATGTGGTTGAGTTCAGGGACATCTCTTTGGTGAATATCAGTAATGGCTTAGCTCTTCTACTTCTTGGTTAACTTGTCTAGGCATGGGGAATGATTGTTGGCATTTATCATGTGAATTGATCCAGTTATTGACTTTAGTTCTCCATGTTTGGAAATTTGAGGCTGGCTGCCGTTGTTTTTGGTGTTATTTTCAGTTATTGTGCTATATGGTTATAAATAATAGTTGACTGTACTCCGCTAGTTGCTACTACTGAGTAACCGGGGATCTTCACCTAAAAGTGTCGATTCTCGCGTCAAAAGGTAGTAGTAGCTATGAGTGCGTGGTCGTATAGCGATTAGGGCTGAGTAACCAGGCTCCTCCATCTGGCAAATGTTGGAGTTCGCGTCAAAAGGCTTTAAATGGCTAGAGACTAAGTCTTATGTTACTCTAAAGAAAAAAAAAAATCAGCTTGCCGATTTGTGCATTTAATGTTGAGATTCTGGTCAATGGTGGGACATTTGCTGATAAATATGAGCAACCATTCCTTTTTTTTTAGATTAGTTTTGCTTTTAATTAGAGGAGTTGGTTGTTGGGAAGCTAACCGAGGTGATTTCTCTTTGATCTTGACCTGTGATGCTTGATATATGATTTTCTTGGTATCTTGGCGATATGATAATTGGAGCAACACCCATTGTCAAATTTTTGGTGTTCAATTGCTGTTCTCATGCTTGAGGGCAAGCATGATTCAGGTGTGGGGGGAATTGATAGGGTGCCAAATGTTAGTATTTTTATCATTAATTTTCCCCTTTGCCCTTGCCAAATATTGCTTTAATTATTAATATTTACTTATATTTGGTATTTGGGCTCATTTTTAGGGAGTGGAGTAAAAAAGTACGAAAAAGGAGGGACTCTCTGGAAAAATGGGGATTTCTAAATGCTCCACAAATCCGGCCCACATTGCTGAGAAGAAAGAGACTTCCAATTCCCTTCGGCTGACTAGGAGTCCAAGAGGAAATAGAGCTTCAGGGATGCGGCAGAGCCTTTGGGAAGAACTTGGACTCTCAATTCTCAATTCGGTGGGGACCACAAAGAAAAGCATAAAGCACTTTTGGCTCTGAGGAAACAGACGTACAGGGAGTAGCCTAGTTTTGAGCAATAGCTTAGCTTCTTTTCTTATTCCTTCTTCTTATGCACACCTACTGTTCGTCAATAGTCCAAAAAGGCAGAAACATCTTCGACTTTTAGATAAAATAGTGGAAAACGATTTGACATTCATGGATTCAATGGAATTGCGTGGAGATTTATTTATGCGGCGTGGCTAAGTCTTTCGTCTAGCCAGGGATCGACTCGATGACGCAGTCTCGAATACCTGTGAGATCGAATTAATTTTCGTGCGTTCTTTAATTTGTTAATATTTGCACGTTGCCTGTTTGAAATGTCTATGGGATTATTTTGTTAATTGAATGCCAAGAGCCCGATGTTCAATGCAACCTATTAATCTCCGGTCAAATTAGTCAATTGAATCCGTAATTGTTTGATTGATTAATATTAGTGGCAACTAGCGTGTTTACACACTAGGGGAACGTGCAATCTAATTTAAATAACCCTCGTAGCGTGTTATTGATTGGGGTTAGGTTTTTCTAGTTCTTAATGCAATTGGAAAATTAATTCCTACGGTCGTACCTAGGAGTATTTTCTGATTAGGGGTAATCAATGGTCGTACCTTGGTTATCAATAAATTAAGGAAAAATTGGTCGTTAGACTTCGTCGGCGGCTATAACTAGCCTATTAGTAAATTAGATGAACCTTCCTTGCATCGATGATCTGGTAAATGGACTGTGTCTGAGTAGTTGTATCCTTGGCTAGAATTTATCTAATCTTGATTTAATTCCTGCTATTACTCGTGCTAGTCAATTATTTATTTTCAGTTGAATTACTTAATTGTTTTTGGTTTCATTCTAATAAAATCCCCTCTTACCAATTGGAATCTTAAAGAGACAAATACTCCCAGTCCCTGAGGAGACGACCCTATTTGCCACTGTCTACTATTCAGTAACTTTTGTCAACTAATTAATTCTGGTTTATCGGATTAAGCAAACTCTTCTGGAACAGGGTGAATCAAGTAACCCATTGCACACTAGAGTCCCTGCTCCAGTACCTAAGATTAATTATTGACTGCTTTTAGTGGTAATTAGGTTTTATTATTATTATTGCACAGGTTCGGCACCTGTCAACATTCATGAGTGGAGGGATGCATTGGAAGAATTGGAGGACCCTGTCGCTAGACAAGATTGTGAGGTATTCAAAATCTTGCATTACAGCTATAGTCGTTTGCGAGATCAAAGATTGAAAGATTGCTTCTTGTATTGTTCATTGTACCCTGAAGATTGTGAAATTCCTAGAGATGAATTGATAGCAAGCTTTATCAGAGGGAGACTCATAGACAAAAGAAGAACCAGACAAGCAGAGTTTGACCAGGGTCATGCATTACTGAATAAACTTGAGAATGCATGTTTGTTGGAAGGTGTTGTAAAGAGCAAAGAAGATGATACAGAAGCAAAATATGTAAAGATGCATGATTTGATGAGAGACATGGCCCTAAAGATAACAAAGACTAAACCCAAGTACCTGGTGAAAGCTGGAATTTGGCTGAGAGATATACCGGACAAGAGTGAGTGGAAAGAGGATTTAGACAAGGTATCATTGAGATTTAACGTTGTATCATCAATCCCTTTAGGCATATCGCCCAATTGTCCTAAACTTTCCACCTTATCATTATGGGGCAATGAGTTGACGTCAATTCCATGTTCATTCTTTGCTCATTTTGGTTGCCCTCCAAGTTTTGGATTTAAGTTGGAACCGTAGCCTTGAACAGCTACCTAATTGCATATCAGAATTGGAGAGACTTACAGCACTATTTTTATTTTCATGCCGGACACCTCAGATTTGTGCCATCCTTGGAAAAGCTCAAAGCATTAAGAGAGTTGGATTTGTCTGATACTAAAATAAGTGATGTACCTGAAGGCCTCGAAGGATTGGTCAATCTCAAGTGCCTAAATATGGTTCAGACAAATTTGGAGATGATATCAGAAGGGATTATATCCAAACTCTCCTGTCTTCAGAGCCTCGGAATTCCAAGACAAGTATCGGTGCAAGTAGAAGAATTAGAATCACTGAAGCAGTTGGAAGAATTTATCGGTGGGTTCCCTGAGGCTAATTCATTCAGCCGATTTGTCAGATCTCGCCAGCGCTTCAACAGGCCTAGTTTTTATGTTATCCAAGTAGGTTCAGGTCTACTAAAAGGATTGAGTGGACATTTTCAACAAATGGCCAGCAAAAGGGTAGTTTTCAGTTTTACAAGTGTTAACCCTGGAGGCGAAAAAAAGAGCAAATATACTTCCAGATGACATTCAAGAACTAGAAATCTGTGCTTGTCAAGGATTAGGCAGCTGCTTGAATGATACTTTTGCAGAGTTCAATACTCAAACAAGAGGCTTGACACATTGCATGATTGAAGGGAGTTGGGAGATAAGATCCCTCTTGAAGTTATCCTCTTCAGAAGACCAATTTGTCATAAAGGGACAAAATTCTGCTTGCGCTCCATTGCGAAACCTCAAGCATCTGCGACTCATTTGTTTGTCAAACTTCAATGGACTCTTTGAGTGGGACTCAGTAGCTAACGCAATTCTTCCACCTAGCACTTTTTCCTGCCTTAGATCTTTGTTCATTGATCGTTGTGGCAAGCTAAAGAAGTTGTTCACACCAAGGCTGCTAGAATCCGTGCAAAGTCTCGAAGTACTTAAGGTCTGGGGTTGTAACGAATTGGAGGAGATAGTATCAAACGATGAAGAAGGCTACTTTAGTTTTACTTCAAGCAACAAAGATTCATGCTCAAGGACCACTATCAGTTGCCTCCCAAATCTCAAGAAATTGGCTGTGCTAGGAAATCCTAAACTAAGGAATATTTGCAAGGGGCTCCTGATTTGTAACTCTATTGAGAGAATTGAGGTAATAAGCTGCCGCAATCTGGAAAGCTTACCTCCCTTCCTACCCTCCATCAATGGACAACCTTCTGCACCCCCAGCACTTAAAGTGATCCAAATATCTCTACTTGGTTGGGAGTCATTGAAATGGGACAATCCTTACATGAATAAGATTCTTCAACCTTTTGTTCGTTATGGTGAATTTTGAGGAATAATGTCAAGCTTGACAAATTAGAATTGTACAAAGATTCTCAAGAATATGCCAAGGTCGGAACTCGTATTTGTCCAATGTAATTTTGCCATTAGCGTAGAGTTTGTCATTTAATAAAATTATCATGTGTTTTATTTTTTTTAAAAAAGAGGAAAAAATTCTTTTACCCGTGATTTTAATCATTTAAGCTTTTCGTTGTTATTCTCCATAAGAAAACCATGGAATTTGGGCATATCCATGCCAACAATATATGGATTCCACTTTCTTTGGGACCATTTTAGAGTTCCACGAGAACACATTTGAAGATTCACATTACTAAGACCAAAAGTATAATTAAGGTCAAATATAATTAGTCAGAAGTTTCATTCAAGTCCGGAAAAAGAAATTCCAAACTCACTTCTTTGGAAACATGGCAGTTTGATACTTGATGATGAAGTTGGCAAGTTAAGATGTTGTACACTGTTCGTGATGTTAAAGCAATCGTGGAGAGCATCATTGGCCTCCCTCTTTATGATCTGAGCCTAATTTATGATGGCAAAAAATTTGATGATTCAAAGGTCCTATCTTGTTACAATATTACGGCAGAATCAACCTTACTGGTGTTAGCGCAAAAAATTTTTCAGATATCTGTCGGGTACTACAATTTAATCTTGGCGTGCATCAAGATTGTTTGATCAAAGCTGTGAAGAACAAGATTTTTGACAGGCTAGGATTCCCAGCTGATTCCCAGATTCTGGGATATAGAGGAATACCTCTAAACAGTCGTCAGCATTTAGCTAGTTACAACATTCAGAGAAACTCCATAATTCAACTGTATAATCTTGCCAGTTAATTGAATTACCTAAGAAAGTAACATCTTGTTTGTGCAAGACTGAAAGGTCATTCTTCAAGATTTTACATATGATGCTAATCTCTACAGTCTTACAGTCTTTTTGCATTCCAGATTACTTTTAACTGAAAAGAAAAATATTGGAGTCTCGATCATAGCTTTTCATTTCTTCTAATTTTCTTGTGAAACTGTTGGTATTTGTTTTGGAAATGGGCTTCTTATAGCTAAAACAAGTTTATTCCTCCTTTATACTTGTTGCATATGAGGAAAGCCTAACAAAAGATGCTAACTGTATTAAACTCAGAGAGGATTTCTGATTTAATCAGTGCAGCAGTTGATGCTAACTTTGCATGATATGATCATGCTTTTGCTCATTCGAGAAGTATTACCATGCTATGTGACCGAAGAAGTCCCTAGTTGTTGGACAAGAAAACAAATAAAATTACAGATGACGATGTCTAATGTAATAGGGTAAATTATATTTTACCCCCCTATGGTTTCAAAAGTTGTACATAATCCCCTCATGATTTGAATTTAAAGTGTCAAAGTGACGGAAATGGTCAAAAATATCGAAATTACCCTTATAAATACATGACACGCTAACCTCGTATGGTTTATGTTTTATCATATAACCCCCTTATAATTCAATGTTTTACTATATAACTCTCTTATAATTTTCAAAATATACACATAACCCCCATTGGTTAATAATTAATTTTCAAATTTATATAAGAGTATTTTTTACATTTTAGGTGACTCCGTTATGAATGATCATTTCCGTCATTTTGATACTTTAATCTAAATCATGGGGGCATTATGTATAACTTTTGAAACTATAGGAGGGTTATGTATAAAAACACTAAACCACAGGGGGGTAAAGTGTAATTTACCCAATGTAATATGTTGTGTTTCTTTTCCTCCAGTGTAATGTAGCTGAGTAATTACTTTAGCTGTTTGGTCTAACATAATTCAATTTCAATGTGCAAATTCTAAGACAATACCTCCATACCTGCTGAAGTTGTAGTAGTGTAAAAAAAAATTTTTTTTTGGAGATTATTGGTTTGCCTTTTCTTTCATGCATTGGACATTTTTTTCTCCCCCTTTGGACTTAGCTACACTTTGCACTCAATATTTAAATTAGCAGACCAAGCAATTGAGCATTGTGAGCAATTTTTTGTTATTGTTCTTCAGAAGCAATATAAAAAGGATGAAGTCTTTGTAAAAAAATTTTGGGAAGTCCACGGGAAAATCACCAATTGGACAAGAAAAAAGGAAAGATTGAAAGTCATGTACAGGATCTACAGACCAAATAGATGATCAAATAGGTTCGAGAGGTGATATCATTTTTTCTTTACAGATTGTTCCCTTTATCCTCTTGAATTTTCTCGAATTCATGTACTTCAGATTCTTTTTCTTTTTGATTAAATACAAGTACTAAAAGAATTGGAGCGTCAAAATTCTTAGTTGCAAAGCAAGCAATCGAGGGTGTCACTTTCAAATTTGAATTAAGTAGATTTTCTGAGTACTCTCTTTTTTGGCATTGTTACTGTTTTGCAGATAAATATATACTTACCTGTTATGAAAACCGGTTGCTTTTGAAAGTGAAGAAATCTGATACGGTTAGAAAAGTGAAAGCAATGTTGAAAGAAAAGAAAAGAATATCTGAATATCTTCTGGAATTCTTTTCTGCTGGTCATGGAGGATGATCAAAATCGGGGCTCTGTTGGGATTCAGCAGAACACTAATCTCCATGTTTTTGTTCAAAATTTGGTTGTCAACGAGACTGTTTATCAAGAGAGCATCTGATCAGAGAGTCCTCCAGATTGATGTAGAGGCTTCTGATACCATCCACAGTGTTTAATATCAAATGTTTAATTGAGGCCAAAGACGGGATCTAATAGGTTGTAATTTGTTGCTAAGTTTATAATTATTTTCCCCTTGATTTTAACCAAATATTATTTTAATTAATAGATTCTACCTATATTTGATTAATTGTGTTAATTGTAGGGAGGTGAAGCAAAAAGTGATAAAAGAGGTGATTTTTCAAGAATTACTGTCAAGTCTAGATGATTCGGGAATTTACTGCACATGGGATTTCCTAATTCGAGTCAAATATGGACATCTTGGTGGAATTTGAAAGACTTTAATTATCTTTGTTAGTTGTAGAGTTAAATTAGGAAACATGGGTTATTATTGTTTTTATTTCCTTTTTCTAATTAGGCAATAGGCCTTTGTTATGAGTAGTAGATATCAAATAGGAAGCAAAAGAATAAGGGAAGTCGGCCGAGTCCCGTTTGATTAGTACTTCTTAGGGAGGAAAAGGTCAGTCGGCTATATATATTGGCAGACTAGTTACTTAGATTAGGTTTTATCTTTGTTTCGGTTGGCCGCATGTCTTCACGTTGGAAATTTTTCCAACAATGAAGAACTAAATTCTCGTTTTCTAGTCTAAGGTCAACTTGAAGACTCGATTCCAAACATATGTGGGATTGAATTATTTTTATTTTTTTTATTCATTGGTATTCGTATGTTTTCTGGTTTAACTTCTTATGATTATTTTGTTATTTAGATGTCAAGGGCCCGATATTCAAATTAACCTAATAATCTACCGCCAAATTAACCGATTAAATCTGTAATTGTTTGATTGGTTAATACTAGTGGCGTCTAGCGTGATTGATCCCAAGTTAGGAAAACGTATAATCTAATTTAAACAAATCCTCGTAGCATGTTTATTGATTAGAGTTGGGCTTTTCTAATTCTTAATGCAATCGAGGAATTAAATTCTGCGGTCATACCTAGAGTTATTTCTTGGTTAGGCAAATAGTTAACGGTTGTATCTTGACTATCAATAAAGTAAGGAAAAGTTGGTTGTTTATCATGTGTATAGCAACTATAACCAATCTATTAACGAGTAATTGAATTGTCTTTACATCGATGATCAATTGAATGAACCGTGTCCAAAAAGTTGCACCTTTACCTAGAATCGTATCTCTTGTTGATTAATTCCTGTTTATTTTTTGTGAGTTGCTTTTATTTAGTTAATTAGTTATTTTTATATTTTGTAAAAACCCCCATCTCTAAATTCTAAAAGAAATAAATTATCCCCAGTCCCTATGGATTCGATACTCACCTATATATAAAATTTGTATTTTTCTTGAGTAGGTAATTATTATTGCACAGGATCGATACACGTCAGATCCCTTGTGATAAGTTCAGTCTAATTTATTCTGGTAAGCCCCTTGAGGATGATCATGAAACCTTAGCCTCTCTCGATATCCAGGGTGAATCAACTCTTCATATGGTGCTTTGGCCAAGAGATGTATTGCCAATCTCTGTGAAAATGTAAAATGGAGAGTTGTTGAAGAGGGAAGTCAAGTCGTTGTACACTGTTCGCGATGTTAAAGCAATCGTGGAGAGCATCGTTGGCTTCACTGTGAATGAGCAGAGCCTAATGTGTGATGGACAACAACTTGATGATTCAAAGGTACTATCTTCTTATAATATTTCTGCAGAATCCATCATAAAGATGGTAGTGCAGAATATTCAGACACTTGTTAAGGATGGTTTCAAAACAATTACTCTTGATGTGTGTCAAGATGCTTTGATCAGAATTGTGAAGGACAAGATTTTTCACAAAACAGGATTGCCAGCTAATCCCCTGTTTTTGGAATCCCTGTTTTTGGAAAATGGGGGAAAACCTCTGGATAATTTTCAGAGTTTGCCTAGATATAACATTTAGAGAGTGTACACACTTCATCTAAGGAGGTTTGGGATGTTTTACTTGAGACATCCTTTGTCAAGATTTTGCTTTCTGATGCTAATGGATATAATCTTGGTGATTTGTCAAGTGGAGTTTGTTGCTTTCACTACTGTCTTGTCTTGGTGATGGACTCATTTAAAGGTTATCAAAACAGTTTTGCTGTGAATAAGTCAAAGTTAAAATATCCAATTTTGTCAAAAAATGTGAAAGCAATGTTTGAGTCAGGAGGGGAGAGTAATGCTTTGTTTCAGGAGCTTTTTCCTATAGCTGGTTTTAGGATTCAATTAGACTATTAAGTATGACACTAGTTAATCATAGAATTTGGAGGGATTAGTGACTTTCAAACTCTCTGAAGTAGAAGGGCAAGATTTTCCTTTGATTGGGTTTTGATGTCTATCCAGATCATTAATCAAACCAGCTAATCATAGAAAGATTATGGTTGATACACGAATTTGTGATCCCATCTTTGTGTCGAATGTTCCATTGGGGCCAAACAAAGGGTACATTCACATAACTTTGATTGAAGATGATACTGTAGAACGTTTAGCCTTTCTGGATATTCAAGGGGAAAAATTCTATGACTTGAAGTTTCTTGTTGTCACAGAGCAGACAAAATCTTCAAGGCAGATAGAATTTGTTTGCATAACGGAACTTACATTTTTGCACATTGTTGGATAATGGAACACAAAACAGATGGACTTTCTTCCTATTTTGCAACCTTTTCTCTTTCATTCTATTTAAATAAAAAAAATAAAAGAAATGTGAGACTCATTGGCGTGTGATGGGGAAATTTTTACGAAACCTAATCATAAGGGTGTATATTAACCAAACAACTCGACTTACTTAGCTCGTGAGTAACTCCATCAAAGATTCGACTTCAATTTAGTGTTGATTGAGTTCAAGTAGAGTTCTGCCTACTTATAAGGAATTTAAGCGAGTACAAATAGGAAAACCAAAACTCAAGTATTCGTCGAGTCTTCTCTTGTACAATATGATTTTTTATTATTTATTGTGAAATTACATTTATGAGTAAGATATATAGTTATGAAATATACCAAAAAATAAAAAACCGAGCCAATTCCTATAACTTCATATAGTCAGATTTAGTCGCAAGAGAAAAGAAAATTACAAACAAGCACTATTTTAATTGTAACACGAAATCCAATTTAACACACAAAAGAGGATAAACGAATTATACGACAATAGTGAGTAAAGAAAAAAAAATAGTTACAGTCAAGCATAAATTTGGAGCGTGTGCAAAAAATAGAGCCCTCTGTCTTAAAAGTTAAATTACTGTTCTAACGTTCTTGATAAATCAGTGCTGGGGAACGGAGATCTTCCTTCGCTTGCAGATGTTCATAGCAAAACGCAAGAGACCGTCTTGCCTATAGCCCCACAATTCTACCACGTCACCTTTCTCAAGATGATTGTCATCAACAAGCTTCATCCACCCGCTGTTGAGAGCCAACTTGTTCAAGCTCGGCCACATCTTCAAATTCATGTCGAAACAGCGTTGTGAGCAATCCACCACCGTGACCTTAAGAGCCTCTTTCTGATTCAGCAGCATGACTTCTGATTCAGTCAATACTTGCATGATTTCCTTGCGAATTCGAATGAGAAATCTGCTTTGATTTGAAGCAACATCGGACGCTTCCAATCTTTTCTCGAGTATCCAACGTGCTCCATGAGGAAGTTCTCGCTCGCGTCGAGGAGCCATTGATGCACGGCTGCTTGAAGCAGTTTCTGTTCCTTGTTCTTGATTCACTGGATGATCGTCATCAGCCAGGCCATCCTCGACCATAACAACGACGTCGATAACCTTTCCGAACAGCTTAATTGTCTTTTTCATCTTCTTTTCCATGTTTTGAATTCGCTTGACGGTGGTAGGGATCAACAATTGATAGTCAGGAAGGATGGGAATCTGATAAACGAATGGGAAAAACAGGAGGAGGACTAATGGTAATGAGAAGAACGAAGTAACGTTTATGGGCTGTTTCTATATATCATGTTGCAGACCCTAGGGAAGAGCTTCTCCTAATCCTATACAGAATCAACTTTCCAGGATGATAACCTTCTCAAAAGCGTTTTTCTTGCGGCAATAGGAAACAGTTCGAGAGATAATCTCCTTCTTCTTGTGGGATTCGGAACTTTCGAAACTTGCAGCACTAATTGTTAAACAAGTAGGCAGTTGTATTTCATAAAATCAAATTAGCAACAATATTACAACACGAAAGTCAATTTAAAGTAATTAGAAAAAAAAAAAAGAAAAACGAATTGTACTGCAAAGCAAAGTAGAAGCATTACACTCGAGCACAAATTATATATCAATATCAATTGAAATCAAATCTTTTTACTAAAAAAAACAAAATTTTCAAATACAATGTTATAGTAATACACAAATAAAAATAATTCAAAAAACAACTCATCCATATAATATATCAAATAATTTTTATAGTAAAAATTTTTTATAGACGTTGTTACAGTAAAATTTTTCAAAAACACCTCTAAAAAACAGGTAATTCAAACGGAGCAAAAAGAAAAGCACTACAAAACTTTTTTTTAATACTTTTTAAAATTTTTTAACACTAAATTAAGTCATCCTTGGCGAAGTTTTGACAAATTTTCGGATGAGGTATTAGTCATTTGCCCAGCCTTCCTATGTCGTGGATGATTGATACTAAAAGAAAATTTAAAGTCTTGCATCAAGAAGCTAAATGCATAGAAATCTCTTGTTTTGCTGTAAAATCTAACGATAATGAAATTATTGTTTGGAGCTTATTAACATAATTCAATCTTTCCATCCCCTTTCCTTTTGCCAACTTATTTACGAGATACTTTTCTTGATTTGTCTCTACCTTTTCTCCTTGTCAAAGAGAATAAATTTTGATAACTACTAACTAGAAAAAGAAAAAAAAAATGGACAAATTGTTTTATAATAGTGCATTAATTCGTGTGACTGCTTTCCCCCTTTCATCTTAGTGCCAAGAATTAGACTTTGTTCATAATATATATATATATATATATATATATATATATATATATATATATCTCCTTTTATAAGTTGCAGGTTTTAAATTCAGAACCCCCAATTTATAATCCCTCCTCCCTCTTACTGTCCAACCCAACCTTTCCTCCTGTTCATTCATTACATTTGTTTCACAATTACACTACACTCCTGCAGGGTACTCATTCCATATTTATTCTTGTTCAAATTTTGCATGTTAATAGTTTCCCCAAAAGAAAAGATTGCGATCGTACTGGAGGACATTTATACAACCTCTTATGCAGTGATGTAAATGGATTGAATTACAAGTCAAGAAGTTAAAAGATGCAAGAAATTAATGGCAAAAATTAAAAGATGGGGCAGGCATATACTCCCCCGCCCCAAGTGCTACTCCTAGAAAAGAAGGAAAAAAAGATGGAGGAAAAAATTAAAAAATGAAATGTGGAATTACCCAATTATCTGTCATGCAACGTTACCACACTCGATTGTCGAGATTGTGTCATTCATTTTCTGTCAAATTAGATGATTTCCGTCCATTTTCCAAAGAAATCCAAAGCACAACGAAATTATGTAGGTGTTTTTAAATAACGAGGAGATTTCGTGGGTAATAGGCAAATTACAAGGGGTTCAGCGTATTTTTTTTTTAATTTTACAAACCAGAAGAATCCTAGTCTAGTATTAGCTGTAATCAACCCAAAGAAAGAAAGACAGATGTTCTATACCAAAATGGTCCTATCCTAAATCATAGGCGAATTTCTTAGAATATTGTCAATTTTGAAAAAGCTCAGAAAATTGGGGGCATCGGGGGAGTATTGCTGAACAAGGGGTCGCCGCAATTGAGAGGTGAGGCTACTAATAAAAATCCTTTTAATTTTCATTTATTTTGGTTTCATGTAGGTTGGGTCGGCTTTTTTTAAAAAAAAAAAAAAAAAAAAACCCTTCGCCGCTCATGAAATGAGAGGCGAAGGAATCTTCATGAGCGGCTTGTCCAATTGCTTCGCCGCACATTAGTTGAGCGGCGAAGCTTTTGTTTGGTCAAATTGCTTCTCCGCTCATCAATTGAGCGCCGAAGCTTTTGTCCTTATCTGCACATTCTAGTTTTTTTTTCTTTTTTTTTTCGAAGCATTCCTCCTACCTTTTTATTATTTCATATGTAATTTTTAATAAGTTATTTATTATTTCATATGTAATTTTTAATAAGTGTCGCTGCTCATTCTAGTTTATTTTTTTTGCGAAGCATTCTTCCTATCTTTTATTATTTCATATGTAACTTTTAATAAGTTATTTAATATTTAATAAAAGGCAGTGCAACCAAGTTTTTTCCTGCCGTTTTTACGTAACCTTAAATAGGCGTAATTAGGATTTTATGTTGTACATGAAATACTAATTTTCAAATTACAGTGTAACACTTTTTAAATTCATATTACTAAAATTCATTATAAACCAAAATTATCACAAATTTAAAATATGATATTAGAATAATGTGAAATTTATAAATTAACATGATAATCGAGTATGCTATTAAATTACTAATAAAAATTTACTTAAGTCATATTTTAAAATTTTATAATATTATTATCGCAATCAATAATAATAAATAATACAATATTTATAGAATGTAATAATTAGTATATAAACTTAAATAATAATAAATTAGGCATAATTAGAGTTTAGGATTTAAATAATTGGTATGGTATTAAAAACATTCTAAAATTTACCTAAGTCATATTTTTAAAATTTTTAATGGTAATGCTAAATTGAATAATAATAAATAATGCAACATTAAACAATATTTATAGAATGTAATAATTAGCAATAAAATGAGAGTTTCGATAATTATTTCACCCATCAACGCGCCTCTTGCCCTTATCTCGCGGAGTGGTAGAACAACCACATTTCCAATGAATTCTCACGGAATAGCAATAAAATGAGAGTTTCAATTTTGATTAGTTTAGTTTAAAAAAAAATTAGTGCATGGCCGTTAGTTTTTTTTATAAAGAAATAATAAGAGCGTTAATGACAACCATTGGATGTGTTGGGTAGGTGGTATTGACGGTGAAAAAACTGTCGCCGCAATCGAGATTTGCGGTTTTATTTTAAAAATATTTTTTTCAGTTAAAAAATTTAATTTTTGCCCAAATCAAGCCTTCTCACTTTAAAAGAAAAAAATGAAAATATTTTGGCCAACAACGTTCATTGATCACAATGTGATCAACGGTGGAAAAAAAAAAAAATTTTTTGATGCCACAAATCAAATTTGCTGGGTCAATTAAAAAAAATTTTTGACGCCGCAAATTTGATTTGCGGCATCGAGAAGGAAAAGTCAGATTTTTCACTTATACAAAAAAATAAAATAAAATGCCTCCTGTCCGTAGCAAATAATTTGGGCTCAACCAAGAAAGTAAAAAAGGTACTCCTGACGTGCAGTCCAATCGTCGTCAGGGTTGTCAGTGTTGGCAACCTTTCGCCGCTCATCAGATGAGCGGCGAAACGTTTTTGTTTTAAAAAAAAAAACACCGAACCAAAATAAATGAAAATTAAAACTCTTTTTACTAGTAGCCTCACCTCTCAATTGCGGCGACCCCTTATTTAGCAACTACCCCCACATAACCCTAATTTTCTGAACTTTTTTCAAATTTAACAATATTCTTAGAAATTCGCCTAAATCATAACGGTACGCAAAACCATGTTGAGTTTGACATTCAACCCCCCGACACTTTGGCACTTCAAGATGCGACTACAGTGCTACCGCTCCTTAAAAAGTAATTCTCTTATATGTTTAGTTATTCTTGAACGGTTCTTCCCACATTTTCTTCGATGATCAAATATTGACAATATTTTTCCCTTCCATCATAACTTTTAGGGCAAATTACACTTTATTCCCTATGTTTTGGATTTAAGGTGTCAAAATAACAGAATTTGCACTCCATAACGGGGGTCAATTTAAAATGTCTAAAATACCCCCTATATAAAGTTGAAAATTATTTATTAATCACCCGGAGGTGGTTGTGTATATATATTAAAAATCATAAGAGGGTTATCTGTTAAAGTACTAAACCATAAGAGAATTATCTGATAAAATTTAAAATCATACGAGATTAAAGTGTCATGCATATTATATTTATATATTTTGGTCATTTCATCCATTTTTGTTTCTAAATAAGGATAATTTCGACATTATTATAGATTCTGTTACGGATGATCATTTCCGTCACTTTGATACTTTAATCCAAACTATAAGAGGATTATATATAACTTTTGAAATTATAAAGGGGTTATATGAAAATTAGTTATACCACAGGGGATAAAGTGTAATTTGCCCTAACTTTTATTATTTAACCAAACAGCACTCTAGATTAAGCATTTGCAAACAAAAATGGTTTATCTTTTCATTTTCCTTCTTCTCCTTGTTTAATATGTGGGCCGTGGAGCCAAATCGAAGCATAGTTCTTGGAAGGATTTGAATTCCGTAGCCTTCTCCCGAACCATTTGGTGTCTGTTTGTGCCTTTTGTGGACGAGGACAGAACTCGGGCTACCCCACCCCCACCAAAAGTTTTAAAAATTCATCTTTTCTTCCTCTAAAATTTGAAGGTTTTTAAAAATTTCTTTGTATGTTTAACTATTTGTTCCCTCAAAAATTTTCATAAACTTTTAAGATAACTTTTTTACGCACTGCAGCGTATAATTTTTTTATACTAGCAGGTTTAAATCATATCACGTATATAAATTCAAATCATGCACATGTGACATAATTTCAAAATTGTTATTGTAAAAAATTATTATATTGTTAGTATATAAAAGGTAATCCAAACTTTTATATAGACTCCAAAGTTTAAATGTATATGTATCCCGTCCCTTCAAGTTAACTTTTCTGATTTCATCCTTATTTATGGATCTGTGCTTAATAACTCTAGTAAAGAAAGGGTGCGACTTATGGAGAGATAGATACTGAAAATTGTGCATAAAGTGATTTATAGGGTTGAAAATGAAGTAATATTATGTATATGTTTACATTCTCTGCCCCTCCTCACTTCTTATGTCCCACCCCTCCTTTACTTGAAAATTTTTTTTAAAAAGAATGACTAAAGATTCACCTAATTAATGGTAAAATCATAAAAGAAGATATCAACAATGTACACATGCTTTCAAACTAGTTATCCATATCAAACGATACTGAAAACCCATGAAATTTTGCAATAGTACTACTACACTGAGCTTTAGATTTCCAATCATTGCGTCCAAAAGCAAAAGATTAAGAGCAAATTATTCGTGTAGTCACTAAATTTTTTGAATAATCAAGTTTTGACCACTCAACTATTAATAGTATATTTGCACTCACTAAACTATCAAAAGTATAAATTTTAGACTATTACATCTAATTTCATCGTTAATTCTGTTATATCTAACTATTAATAATATGTCTCGTGAATCATGCAGACTCTTAAATCTATCAAAGTTAACAGTGGAATTAAACGGAATGATCTAAAATTTATATTTTTGATAATTCAATGGATAAAAACATATTACTAATAATTGAATAACCAAATCTTCGTTGTTCAAAAAGTTCAATGGTTACTTGGTAATTTGCTTTAAAGATTAAAGGAAAAACAACGAAGAAACTTATGCAGAAAATAACAACAATAATAAAACGTGATAGAAAAAGGTCTTCTGATTCTGGGCAGAGAATATTCATAATTCTAGGTTGGATTGGAAGTCGGGTAGCATCTGCTAATATTCCTCGCTGACTGTGTGTCTTGGCTCTTGAACGTGGGTTTCCAAACTGCAGGAGGAAAATTAATATTATGGGTAAATTATGGTAACATATAATAGTGTATTGATTGTACATGTCTTCCGAATATTTTATCCGATTTGATTTTGAAAGATGCAGGAGATTTGAACACATTATTTAGTTAATTGTAAAAAGTAATTCTCTTATATGTAAAAAGTGCAACAGTCTAATGTAATATGTTGTGTTTCTTTTCCTCCAGTGCAATGTAGCTGAATAATTACTTTAGCTTTTTTGTCTAACATCATTCAATTCAATGTGCAAATTCTAAGACAATACCTCTACACCTGCTGAAGTTGTAGTAGCGTAAAACTCTTTTTTTTTGTTGAGATTATTGGTTTGCCTTTTCTTTTCATACATTGGACATTTTTTCCCCCTTTGGGTTTAGCTACACTTTGCACTCAATATTTAAATTAGCAGCCCAAGCAATTGAGGATTGTGAGCAATTTTTTGTTATTGTTCTTCAGAAGCAATATAAAAAGGATGAAGTCTTTGTAAAAAAAATTTGGGAAGTCCATCGGAAAATCACCAATTTGACAAGAAAAAAGGGAAGATTGAAAGCCATGTACAGGATCTACAGACCAAATAGATGATCAAATAGGTTCGAGGGGTGATATCATTTTTCCTTCACAGATTGTTCCCTTTATCCTCCTGGATTTTACTCGAATTCATGTACTTCAGAATTTTTTTTTCTTTTGATTAAATACAAGTGCTAAAAGAATTGGAGCGTCAAAATTCTTAGTTGCAAAGCAAGCAATCCAGGGTGTCACTTTCAAATTTGAATTAAGTAGATTTTCTGAGTACTTTTTTTTTTTTTTTGCTGTTGTTACTGTTTTGCAGATAAATATATACTTACCTGTTATGAAACGGTTGCTTTGAAAGTGAAGAAATCTGATACAGTTAGAAAAGTGAAAGCAATGTTGAAAGAAAAGAAAAGAATATCTGAATATCTTCTGGAATTCTTTTCTGCTGGTCATGGGAGGATGATCAAAATCGGGGCTCTGTTGGGATTCAGCAGAATACTAATCTCCATGTTTTTGTTCAAAATTTGGTGTCAACGAGACTGCTTATCGAGAGAGCATCTGATCAGAGAGTCCTCCAAATTGATGTAGAGGCTTCTGATACCATCCACAATGTTTAATTGAGGCCAAAGACGGGATCTGATAGGTTGTAATTTGTTGCTAAGTTTATAATTATTTTCTCCTTGATTTTAATCAAATATTATTTTAATTAATAAATTATACCTATATTTGATTAATTGTGTTAATTGTAGGGAGGTGGAACAAAAAGTGATAAAAGAGGTGATTTTTCAAGAATTACTGTAAAGTCTAGATGATCGGGAATTTACTCCGCATGGGATTTCCTAATTCGAATCAAATATGGACATCTTTGGTGGAATTTGAAAGACTTTAATTATCTTTGTTAGTTGTAGAATTAAATTTGGAAACATGAGTTATTATTGTTTTTATTTCCTTTTTTCTAATTAGGCAATAGGCCTTTGTTATGAGTAGTAGATATCAAATAGGAAGCAAAAGAATAAGGGAAGTCGGCCGAGTCCCGTTTGATTAGTACTTCTTAGGGAGTAAAAGGTCAGTCGGCTATATATATTAGCAGACTAGTCACTTAGATTAGGTTTTATCTTTGTTTCGGTTGGCCACATGTCTTCACGTTAGGAATTTTCCCAACAGTGAAGAACTAAGTTCTCGTTTTCTAGTCGAAGGTCAACTTGAAAACTCGGTTCCAAACATCTGTGAGATCGAATTATTTTTATTTATTTATTTTATTCATTGGTATTCGTATGTTTTCTGATTTAACTTCTTATGATTATTTTGTTATTTGAATGTCAAGGGCCCGGTATTCGAATTAATCTAATAATCTACCGCCAAATTAACCGATTAAATCTGTAATTGTTTGATTGGTTAATACTAGTGGCGACTAGCGTGATTGGTCTCATGTTAGGAAAACGTATAATCTAATTTAACAAATCCTCGTAGCATGTTTAGTTATTAGAGTTGGGTTTTTCTAATTCTTAATGCAATCGAGAAATTAAATTCTACGGTCGTACCTAGAGTTATTTGTTGATTAGGCAAAATAGTTAACAGTTGACCTTGACTATCAATAAAGTAAGGAAAAGTTGGTTGTTTATCACGTGTGTTGCAACTATAACCAATCTATCAACGAGTAATTGAATTATCTTTACATCGATGATCAATTGAATAGACCGTGTCTAAAAAGTTGCACCTTTGCCTAGAATCGTATCTATTGTTGATTAATTCCTGTTTATTTTCGTGAGTTGCTTTTATTTAGTTAATTAGTTATTTTTTATATTTTTGTAAAAACCCCCATCTTTGAATCAGTCCCTGTGGATTCGATACTCACCTATATATAAAATTTGTATTTTTCTTGAGTAGGTAATTATTATTGCACATGATCGACACATGTCAGATCCCTGGTGATAAGTTCAGTCTAATTTATTCCGGTAAGCCCCTTGAGGATGATCATGAAACCTTAGCCTCTCTCGATATCCAGGGTGAATCAACTCTTCATATGGTGCTTTGGCCAAGAGATGTATTGCCAATCTCTGTGAAAATGTAAAATGGAGAGTTGTTGAAGAGGGAAGTCAAGTCGTTGTACACTGTTCGCTATGCTAAAGCAATCGTGGAGAGCATCGTTGGCTTCACTGTGAATGAGCAGAGCCTAATGTGTGATGGACAACAACTTGATGATTCAAAGGTACTATCTTCTTATAATATTGCTGCAGAATCCATCTTAAAGATGGTAGTGCAGAATATTCAGATACTTGTTAAGGATGGTTTCAAAACAATTACTCTTGATGTGTGTCAAGATGCTTTGATCAGAATTGTGAAGGACAAGATTTTTCACAAAACAGGATTGCCAGCTAATCCCCTGTTTTTGGAAAACCTCTGGATAATTTTCAGAGTTTGCCTAGATATAACATTTAGAGAGTGTCCACACTTCATCTAAGGAGGTTTGGGATGTTTTACTCGTATTAACCAGAAAAGAATATGATGTTGTGCAAGAAAGATTGAGACATCCTTTGTCAAGATTTTGCTTTCTGATGCTAATGGATATAATCTTGGTGATTTGTCAAGTGGAGTTTGTTGCTTTCACTACTGTCTTGTCTTGGTGATGGACTCATTTAAAGGTTATCAAAACAGTTTTGCTGTGAATAAGTCAAAGTTAAAATATCCAATTTTGTCAAAAAATGTCAAAGCAATGTTTGAGTCAGGAGGGGAGAGTAATGCTTTGTTTCAGGAGCTTTTGCCTAGAGTTGGTCATAGGATTCAATTAGACTACTAAGTATGACACTAGCTAATCATAGAATTCGGAGGGATTAGTGACTTTCAAATTATCTGAAGTAGAAGATGATAATTGGTCATGGAAGGATATATTATGGTTGATACACGAATTTGTGATCCCATCTTTGTGTCAAATGTTCCATTGGGGCCAAACAAAGGGTACATTCACATAACTTTGATTGAAGATGATACTGTAGAACGTTTAGCCTTTCTGGATATTCAAGGGGAAAAATTCTATGACTTGAAGTTTCTTGTTGTCACAGAGCAGACAAAAATCTTCAAGGCAGATAGAATTTGTTTGCATAACGGAACTTACATTTTTGCACATTGTTGGATAATGGAACACAAAACAGATGGACTTTCTTCCTATTTTGCAACCTTTTCTCTTTCATTCTATTTAAATAAAAAAAATAAAAGAAATGTGAGACTCATTGGCGTGTGATGGGGAAATTTTTACGAAACCTAATCATAAGGGTGTATATTAACCAAACAACTCGACTTACTTAGCTCGTGAGTAACTCCGTCAAAGATTCGACTTCAATTTAGTGTTGATTGAGTTCAAGTAGAGTTCTGCCTACTTATAAGGAATTTAAGCGAGTACAAATAGGAAAACCAAAACTCAAGTATTCGTCGAGTCTTCTCTTGTACAATATGATTTTTTATTATTTATTGTGAAATTACATTTATGAGTAAGATATATAGTTATGAAATATACCAAAAAATAAAAAACCGAGCCAATTCCTATAACTTCATATAGTCAGATTTAGTCGCAAGAGAAAAGAAAATTACAAACAAGCACTATTTTAATTGTAACACGAAATCCAATTTAACACACAAAAGAGGATAAACGAATTATACGACAATAGTGAGTAAAGAAAAAAAAATAGTTCCAGTCAAGCATAAATTTGGAGCGTGTGCAAAAAATAGAGCCCTCTGTCTTAAAAGTTAAATTACTGTTCTAACGTTCTTGATAAATCAGTGCTGGGGAACGGAGATCTTCCTTCGCTTGCAGATGTTCATAGCAAACGCAAGAGACCGTCTTGCCTATAGCCCCACAATTCTACCACGTCACCTTTCTCAAGATGATTGTCATCAACAAGCTTCATCCACCCGCTGTTGAGAGCCAACTTGTTCAAGCTCGGCCACATCTTCAAATTCATGTCGAAACAGCGTTGCGAGCAATCCACCACCGTGACCTTAAGAGCCTCTTTCTGATTCAGCAGCATGACTTCTGATTCAGTCAATACTTGCATGATTTCCTTGCGAATTCGAATGAGAAATCTGCTTTGATTTGAAGCAACATCGGACGCTTCCAATCTTTTCTCGAGTATCCAACGTGCTCCATGAGGAAGTTCTCGCTCGCGTCGAGGAGCCATTGATGCACCGCTGCTTGAAGCAGTTTCTGTTCCTTGTTCTTGATTCACTAGATGATCGTCATCAGCCAGGCCATCCTCGACCATAACAACGACGTCGATAACCTTTCCGAACAGCTTAATTGTCTTTTTCATCTTCTTTTCCATGTTTTGAATTCGCTCGACGGTGGTAGGGATCAACAATTGATAGTCAGGAAGGATGGGAATCTGATAAACGAATGGGAAAAACAGGAGGCGGACTAATGGTAATGAGAAGAACGAAGTAACCTTTATGGGCTGTTTCTATATATCATGTTGCAGACCCTAGGGAAGACCTTCTCCTAATCCTATACAGAATCAATTTTCCAGGATGATAACCTTCTCAAAAGCGTTTTTCTTGCGGCAATAGGAAACAGTTCGAGAGATAATCTCCTTCTTCTTGTGGGATTCGGATGCGTGTTTCCTTGAAGAGGTGAACTTTCGAAACTTGCAGCACTAATTGTTAAACAAGTAGGCAGTTGTATTTCATAAAATCAGATTAGCAACAATATTACAACACGAAAGTCAATTTAAAGTAATTAGGGAAAAAAAGAAAAGAAAAAAGAGTTGTACTGCAAAGCAAAGTAGAAACATTTTTAATTACACTCGAGCACAAAGTATATATCAATATTAATTGAAATCAAATCTTTTTACCAAAAAAAAAAACAAGTTATTCAAATACAATCTTACAGTAATATATAATTAAAAATAACTCAAAAAAACATCTCATCCATACAATATATCAAATATTTCAAAAAAATTTTATAATAAAAATTTTTTATATACGTTGTTACAGTAAAAATTTTTAAAAATACCCCAAAAACAGCTAATTCAAACGGAGCAAAAAGAAAAACACTACAAAACTTTTTTTAATACTTTTTAAAATTTTTAACACTAAATTAAGTCATCCTTGGCGAAGTTTTGACAAATTTTCGGATGAGGTATTAGTCATTTGCCCAGCCTTCCTATGTCGTGGATGATTGATACTAAAAGAAAATTTAAAGTCTTGCATCAAGAAGCTAAATGCATAGAAATCTCTTGTTTTGCTGTAAAATCTAACGATAATGAAATTATTGTTTGGAGCTTATTAACATAATTCAATCTTTCCATCCCCTTTCCTTTTGCCAACTTATTTACGAGATACTTTTCTTGATTTGTCTCTACCTTTTCTCCTTGTCAAAGAGAATAAATTTTGATAACTACTAACTAGAAAAAGAAAAAAAAAAGTGGACAAATTGTTTTATAATACTGCATTAATTCGTGTGACTGCTTTGCCCCTTTCATCTTAGTGCCAAGAATTAGACTTTGTTCATAATATATATATATATATCTCCTTTTATAAGTTGGAGGTTTTAAATTCAGAACCCCCAATTTATAATCCCTCCTCCCTCTTACTGTCCAACCCAACCTTTCCTCCTGTTCATTCATTACATTTGTTTCACAATTACACTACACTCCTGCAGGGTACTCATTCCATATTTATTCTTGTTCAAATTTTGCATGTTAATAGTTTCCCCAAAAGAAAAGATTGTGATCGTACTGGAGGACATTTATACAACCTCTTATGCGGTGATGTAAATGGGTTGAATTACAAGTCGAGAAGTTAAAAGATGCAAGGAATTAATGGAAAAAATTAAAAGATGGGGCGGGCATATACTTCCCCACCCCAATTGCTATTCCTAGAAAAGAAGGAAAAAAAGATGGAGGAAAAAATTAAAAAATGAAATGTGGAATTACCCCATTATCTGTCATGCAATGCTACACGCTTGATTGTCGAGATTGTGTCATTCATTTTCTGTCAAATTAGATGATTTTCGTCTATTTTCCAAAGAAATCCAAAGCACAACGAAATTATGTAGGTATTTTTAAATAATGAGGAGATTTCGTGGGTAATAGGCAAATCACAAGGGTTCAATGTATTTTATCTTTTTTTTTAATTTTACAAACCAAAAGAATTCTAGTCTAGTATTAGCTGTAATCAACCCAAAAGACGAAAGACAGATGTTCTATAACAAAATGGTCCTATCCTAAATCACGATAGTACGCAAAACCATGTGAGTTTGACATTCAAACCCCCCGACACTTTGGCACTTCAAGATGCGACTACAGTGCTACCGCTTCTTAGTACAGTAAACTCCGAGTCGCCACACACACTCACACGCTTGCCACACTGAGTCACACGGACAAGGGGCACAAACGGTTGCAGGTGCAACCGTTCCTGGCGGTTTTGGTCATTTTCAACAGCGCGTAATTTTGATTGCACACGGCGTAACTTTGTTTGCACAACGTGTAACTTTAGTACAAAAATTTGCGGGCCCCACACACGGTGTAAAAATCGATGTACAACTTGTTATCTGGACCGCACATTTTTTTTTGGCCAAAATCTGGCCGTGAACAGTTCAGGAGCGGTCATCAGAATGACCGCTCCTGCCCCTCGTCCGAGTCACACACACTCTCAACTCCCGCCCCATTCTCACAATCACACACTCACACGTTAGCCACATTGACTGTGCCCCCTATCGTAGGCCTGTCAACGGTCCGAGTCTAGACTTGGACTTGGACCGGATTCGTAAAATTATTGCAGGTATAGATAGGGATTTAATTTCGTTATTCGGACTCGGATTCGAATCCGTTTTGTCAAATAAAAAAACGGATCGGATACGAAAAATAGTATTCCGACCCATATTAGATTCGAATCCGGATATAAATGGATTAATAATTTAAAAAATATATATATTTATCAATATAATTTGAGTAAGATGGTGTATTTGAGTAAAGTCAATTTGATTTCTTTTCTTATTTGACTTTTTTTTATATTAGTTAGAAATTAGTTTACAAATATATTTTTTTCGGGTAGATTCGACCCGGATCCGAGACCCGTCGAATCCGAATCCGGAACATAAAGTAGAAACCCGTCGAATAAACGGGTCGGATTCAAGTCCGTATATGGTATGCCGGGTCCGAGTCCGAAATAATGAATTCCGGTCCGGACCGGGTCCGTTGACAGGTCTACCCTCTTGCCCCATTCTCCCTCTCACTTAGGGGTGCAACTCAATCGAATAACTTGACTCGAGCTCATAAGTAGCTTGATAAACTATTCCATTCGAGATTGACAGATCACGATTGAACTACTCAATTGAGTTTTTTGAAGCAAGTTCGGGTATGTATATTATATATTGGAAAACTTGTGGTGTTTTATTAAGTACTTGATATAATATTTAATTAATATATTATAAATATTTAAATTATTCTTTTAGGTTGGTTATTTATAATATTTTTTATCCTAATCATTTGTCAAACTCAATTAATCAAATTTGATATCGAGCTCGATAACCTCTCAAATTTTATCAAGTTAAGTTCGCGCCCTTCTAGGATTACGTGAGTCGAGCTCAAGATTCGTTCAAACAATTCAGTCAATCTCCGGCTCAAACTTAAAGTCGAGTAGTACCACTAGACATCAACATTGGAAGTTCGACTCGACTCAATATCACTCCTTCTGGCACGCGCTGCCCAACTCACCCAGCAGTACCTAGTGAGCGAGTCAATTAGTCAAAATCTTCCTTTGTCCGTACCCTCCCCCAACCAACCCTAGTACAATTGCTCTCTCTTTCGTAAAACCCTGCCTTCCTTCTATTTCTCTCTTTGTCTCCTCCCCCACAAGCACCACCGCCACCGCCACCCCCACCACCAGCACCACCGCCGCCGCCGCCGCTGCCGCCGCCAGCAGCTTGTTCTCTCTAATGGCAACACGCACTTCAACAGCGTCGTAAAACTTGTCCTTTCCTATAATAGCATTCAAATTCTTCAGTTCCTCGAGTACAAATAATTTCGTAGAAAAAAGTTTGGTTAACTGAGTTATATCTATATATATTTTTCTAGAGTTTTTGTTTGTTGTTTTTGATTTTGGGGGAAAATGGCGATGGCTGAGAATGAGGGAACTGGAGGAGATGATCAAAAGGAGGTGGCCAGTGGGCCCCCCAAGTCTCCCTGGAAAACTACGGCGGCCGTTGATTCTTCCTCATCTCCGGTGACTTCCGATTCCTGGCCGGCGCTTTCCGATGCTCAGCAGCGCACTCCCAAGAGTATCTCCGTTGATTCCCGCTCTCCCAAGTCTCCTCCTCCGCTGCAACAGTCAGCTCCGGCTGACGGAGCTGAGCCTTCCTCACCTGCTCCTCCGGTTAGTTAGAATTACTGGCTGTTCTTCTTTCTTTTATTGAGTAAGTTGATTGTTTTTTTTCTTGTTAATAGTTGCGAAAATGTAGCTTTTGTGCAGTTGGTGTAGGCTTTTGATTGGTTGTAATTGGTCGCTTCAAATGAGTTTTATATGTTTTTAAGCTGCTAAAAAGTGGTTATATTATATTTAGCGGCTTTATTGTTTACAAATCTCAACTTTTGTGTATAAACTTTTTTCCGGATTTGGCAAACAAATATTTGCCAAAATGCCACATGTATAATGAAGGAATACTGCTCCATGTATAATGAAGGAATACTGCTCCAAATGTGGAAAGGGTAATGTGCTTCGACTATCATACGACCTGAATTAAGACTTATGAACACAGACAATGACAGTTATGTAGATATTATGCTTCAGTTTTCATACTTCTGCATCTTATAGAAGATTGATGACTTAAAATTCAGGGAAGAATACTAAAGCTGAAGAATCCAGCTGGACAGCTGAAAATTTTGAAATTTTGTTTGGTCAAGGACAAGAATATGTACTTAAAAGCTGATTTTGATCTGTTTATGAATTTATTAGGAAGATGAGTGTGATACGTTGCATGCTTACTTTTGACTGTTTTATACATTTTGAAGTTCTCTTGATTTAATTCCTTCTCAGTGGATGAAGAAATGCAAAACATAACCATCACATAGTACTAGGTGCTTTGCCTGTCAACTGCCTATGAATTCATTCAGCATCAGCTATCAGTGAAAGGATGGAGGCTTTATAGAGAAGCTATAGGAGATTTTCATGTTCTTTGATTTCAAGTGCGATGTGGTGCAAATTTACATAAAGATCCTTGTGCTTGTAGATAGTTGTATTTATTCAGCTTAAGTGACAGTGTTATCTATACATTGCTGTGGTTTTACAGGGATCAGCTGAGCAGCAAAAATCAAATGGCCGTGGAAATCTTAAGGCTTCACATAAATCCTCTGGAGTTCGCCCACAAAAAATGGGCCCCAAGCACTATCCAAATGTTGCACCCCATTTTGCTGTACCTTTACCTTATCATCAACCAGGAATGCCTCCAGTTTTTCATACTATGGTACCTATGCCACACATACCTGTTCATGGATATGTTTATCAGCCTGCCCCTGGACCTTTTCCCAGTGCAGACACTCGTGTCCCAATGCAAGCTTTTACTCCAGTAGATGGTAGCTATAGACCTTCACCACGACCTGGTACTAAAGCATATGATGCCAAATCATTAAAAAGAAGACCTGAGCTACAGGACCAGAATTTCCAGTCCACTCCTAGGCAAATCAGCAACCAGTTGCTTCTAAAGAAAATGTTCAATCCCAACAACCTATGGGACCAAGGCCTTTCATGAGGCCTCCATTTTTTCCAGCTCCAGGCTTCATTGATGGGCCAGGCTTCCCGGGTAACTGTTTTGCAGCATTTTTATTACCTTGAAGAATGAGTATTCTGCCTATGGTTTCCTTCAGATTTTCTCATCCTTGGTATTGGTTTGAATTTTAGGCCCTCCTTATGGGTTATTTTTTAATCAATCTGATATTATAATCCCTGATACAGGTCCTTCAGGACCCATATACTATATCCGCCCTGCTCCTCCTGGCTCTGCAAGAATGCCTTATCCACCTTTCTTTCCTCTGCATCCATTGAGCCCTGGGCCTCCTATGGTACCTTCCGCAACTGTATCACTAAGAGGCAGTATTGTAAAGCAGATTGAATATTACTTCAGGTAAATAGCATGGGATTTAACTGCTGCTGATTTTTTTTCTCTTTGAATCATGTTTGGCTCTGAATATATGTATCAACTATCTTTAAATCTACATGTTAAGCACCCTTTTCTAACTTTATAATATAATTATTTTAGAATCATGTTTGGCTCTGTATAAATGTATCAACTATCAAAATCTACATGTTAAGTATCCTTTTCTAACTTTATAGTAGAAGTCCTGTCACTGAGACTCTTTTCCCCCCTGAAAGTGTGAATGGGCATCTGTGGATCTTCAGGGCTTTCAAAGCCTACAATTTTTCTTGGCCTCTGATTAAGTCAAAATTAGTTCTTTCTTGGTTTAGGTAAAATATGTAAGCAGTGAAATTCAAGCCTAGCCTTGGGAATTTTGATGAATAAGTTTAGGTATATTATTATCTGAAAGTTGGACTGCCTCCATTGAGGAATCTAATCTTTAATCCAACTCATTTTTCCTTCTTGTAGTGATGAGAATCTACAGAATGATCACTACTTGCTTTCCTTGATGGATGACCATGGCTGGGTTCCAATATCCATCATTGCTGACTTCAAAAGGGTATGTTTGATGGATTTATTGCATACTTTGATGATGGTTCTTAAGGCATATATTGGTATGGTGATGATAGGACTGTTAAAACTTTGTTATTTTGAATGTTACATCTTATGTTTCAGGTTAAGAAAATGAGTACAGACATATCATTTATCTTGGATGCACTGCAGGCTTCAACTACTATAGAAATTCAGGTTGGATGTGTTTTATGTATCAACCTTTTTGATTCTCTTTCTAGGTAAAATTTAGACAAAATTTCTCCTATATCTTGTATCTAACTCTCCACTTCTTTGCCCTAATAACCTGTGATGTGATGCTATCTGTGTTATTTTGATAGGGTGACAAGGTAAGAAGACGCGATGAATGGTCGAAGTGGATTAATCATAAATTGTCCCCTCTAGTTTGGTCTTCCCCTAAAACTTTGGAGAATAATGATAGTTCTCTAAGTGCTACTAACGAGATGAATCACGATAAGGACAGCTTTGACAAGGCAAATCGGATATCTATAAGAAATGAGAGGGTAGTGGATTACACATCTTCAAGAAGCAGTACTCAAGATGTGATAGTTACTGATGATGCGGAGAAGAATTATCGAGCAATTCAAATAGGAAATGTTGTTTCTGCGCCAGAATTGGTCTCTCCATCAAAAAGACAGTCCACCCGTTTTTGTCCTAATAAAGCCATGCCAGAATGTTCACAAGGACCTTCAGCAAAATCTGATGTCAATGAAGGCAATGCAAATAGATGTGCGAAGTTGCCTTCAGATGCCACTAAACAGAAAGTAGAGGACTTGTCAAATGATTTTTCAAGCACATTTATGCTTGATGAAGAGTTAGAACTTGAGCACAAGACAGACAGTAAGCATACATCTGCCACAGGAAGGTATTACATATATTTAGATTTGCTGAATGAGCTGTAGGTTTATATGCCTTTTTGGTCTTGCTAATGTCCAAGGCAATTGTTCTTGCGTGATGGAATTTTGTGGATGACCATGTGTTGTGGAATGGTAGCTCCAACATTCATGTATATTCTTGATTGAACAGAGTTCATTTGCATGCATCTTCAGTGCAAGTTGGATTTATTTTATGTGATTTGATTAAGTCCTTTTGAATAAAAAAGAAACATGCAGAACTGGGAAATTCTAACACACTGAGAATTCTTATTTTATTTGGGATGGCCTAGTAGTGTGGAAAGCAAATGAGAACTGAATCAATTTTGTTTTCAATTGAGTTCGTACAGTGATTCTTCCAGGAGAGCTAGACTAAGTTTTATGATATTTCTTATCCAATCATCTCTTGGCAGTGTTATCTTTTGTCAAGGTTTAGTTAATCTCCTTTTTTTTGGGTAATTGCAAGCCTATTCTTGTTTGTGTCATCCTTTCCTATTCTATCAATGTCCTGGCTGATTGATGATAATATCTAAATGGTGGTGTATGAGGTATGTAGCCAGATTTTATGTTCCTAATCTGCTTGGTTTTGAATAGAAAGGACACGACAAACATGCCTGAAATAGACGATTGAAAGTTTAATAGATGTCTATGTCAGCACCTGTTGTTTTTAGTGTAATGGTTGACTAATCTGTTTCAGGCTTCAACATCGTACTGACATTAACATTATAAGATGGCCCTCATAACAAAGTTTATCTAGTCACTGGAACTTGCATAACTCAAAGTAGTGTCTTAACTTACTTTACGTGATACTGTTTTGTGTCATTTAAATTAACTACCTTAGCTGATTTTTCTTCCCACTATTTTAGGAGTGTAAATCTGCCAGTTTGCATGTATTTCTTAAATGCTTCTGAGAATTAAATATCGGAAATTCATGTGCTTTTTGGCTTTTATTTTTCTATTGTTGATGGAGTTGTGCCAACAGGGTTGATGATGAAGATGAAGAGATGGTTGTTAATGATCAGGCTGTTGACAGACTTGTAATTGTTACCCAGGTAAAGATATCAATCATTCCATCTCGTATCTTTCGGGGATTTGAGTTTCTTTGTTCTCAGATTTTTGCAGAAATGGGATTACTCAAGGGAAAATCGAGCTTGTCTTTTCCCTAATCTTGAGGGAATGTAAATTTGCTGGAGGAAGTGGTAGTTTTTGTCCATTTCTCTGTCTCTCTATTTTGTTCTAATTTTTATACTGTTTCTTCTGAAGGTTACCAGTCCTTTCATAGTACAAGTATTTCATAGTACAAGTAGACTTAGTCTTAATGTTACACTGATCCCTGAGACTATCTGTACTTGGTCAGAGTTTTGTGAAATTCATTTCAACATCAATATTTGGACTATCATGAAATAAATTTGTTTTAGAGCTCAATCGTTAAGCTTGACTCCTGTTAACACTTAAAGCATTTGACATTCATTAGTTACTGTATTAATTGAGTGTCATTCTGCCTTTACTTTCACTTAAAGCAATAGATTATATTGGTTGTAAGACATACTATGTAGTATTGGTGGTTATTTGAATTTTTCAATTGTATACGTGTGCAGAATACTCGCATGGTTGATGAATCTGGAAGTGTTGTAAAGGGACCAAATTCCATGTCATGTGAGCTTGCTTCGGCCATAAATGATGGCCTCTTATTTTATGAGCAGGTTCGTGGAGTTACCTTTTTATGATATACTTCTCATTGAAGCCATACTGAATTATATATGACTATATGACATTTCAGGAGCTAAAAGCTAGGCGCTCTAATAATAGAAATAAAATCTCAAGCCATGAAAATAGAGATGACAGTTCCAAATCTTCTGTGGCTGCTCCAAATATGTCCAAATCAAGGGCTGTCAATACCTTGGCTGGAGGCAGTAGCAGTGAAAGTCCAGGTAGTTCCAGTTCTCGAAGGAAGCAGAATAAAGGATTTCCTAAGCAGCATTCAATTTCATGCAGCGGCTGTTTCCCAGCACCTTTAGGAATCATGGAACTGGAAGGAACTCTTTTGGAACTATATCTGAAAGTCCTCCAAGCATGTCAGTTGGATTCTTTTTTGGTTCTACACCTCCTGACAGTCATGGGTGAGTGGTTAAAGTTTTAAATTGTTCCTTTTCATTCTGGAGCTAGTTTTATAGGTAGTGACTGCTCTTTATGGTATAAGAATTTAATTATGCATCACTTTGGCAATGGAGAGTAATTTTGTGCGCTGTTAGAATCAGATAACTCTACATTTGGGTTTTGCATAATATCTAAACTGAAATTTTTTTCTGAAACTGCATGAATTTCAGGATAAGGCCTTCAAAGCTGAATGCATCTCCTCGTGGCAATAGTTTCTGTCGGTAGTCCACCTGTAGGTTCAGTGCCAAAGTCTTTTCCAGCTTTCCAGCATCCAAGTCATAAACTCCTAGAGGAAAACGGATTCAAGCAACAGTTGTAAGGACTTTACCCATAGGATGGGTAGTTTCTAATGTGCCAGCTAGCAATTCTGCATTCATACAGGATTCTTGGTTCACCTAAAATTATGGGTTTGTCTTTTTTGCAGGTACAAGAAGTATCACAAGCGATGCCTTGGTGAACGAAAGAAACTGGGAATTGGTTGCAGTGAGGTGTGTAATGCCTATTGACATATTCATCTTTTTTTTCCTTTGATGTTTGAAATGCTGAAATTTTGGTTCTGGAAATTTTTTTGGCAATCCCTTGGATTGTGATGTTTTCTCCAGCTAGAATTGTTTAGGAATTCCCAACCATGTCAAAGACTTTTCTTCATCTCTCTATTTTATTCACTTTTTTTCCACATAATCTATTTTCGCATTCTGTTGTTTGCCATTTCTAACTTTCTACACTTTCTTTATCCTTCCTCCAAACATAAAACTGCCTTCCTTTAATGATACTGAAGTTTGCAAGGAAAAAATGGCTTTCGTTATGGTTCATTACTAGATTTCTGTATATTTGTGTGAGGTATCCAGGTCATGTGTAATCAAGAATATCACGTGCTCATGTAGGAATATTTTGCTCTCTCTCTCTCTCTCTCTCTGCATAGGCCTTTGCTATGGCATGTTCTTGCATATGCTTAGGCCTCCATTTTGTTATGTTTGTGCGTTATGAATCTTATGTGATTGGATGCTCCTTCAAAGTTGAAGGGAAGGATCAGTAGAAAACTAATATATCTCCCAGTCTTTATGTTCCAGGAATTGCAACAAAATATACCTGATTTTGCAAATATGAAAAAGCTTTCATCCCAGAATTTTATTCTTTTTTTCACGAACATGAATTGTCCTATTTAACTAAAAAATTCACTTGTCTTGAGATGACGTGTCGGAAAGCAAGAAATGATAGGAACATATGAATGAAAATTTTGTTTGGTGTTTGAAGACTGAAACAAAGACCAACTTATGTTCTAGAATAAGAGAACTGACTGCTATTGCAAGTATGTTGAGAAAATGACAAAAAGGGCTCTAATTCAGGCAGCTTTTCTAAAAGGACTTTTTTATGGAGATGGTCTGTCAAAAAAATCACATCAAGGAATTGACTCTGAAAAAATTCCAAATTTCTGATAAGGTTTTCTAATAAAGTATAATAAATATGATGTATTCTTGGTGCATGATATATACAGATTTTGCTCAATCTTTTTGAGATTGAGTGTTCTTCAACTCCTGAATGGCAAAATGTAGCCAAGATATAAGTATTTGGCTATAGCCTAATGTCAATCTCCTAAAAAATAAAAGACTCAAACAGATCCCAGCTCTAAACTCCTAGATGTTTGACTTTCCTGCTTGTCAGGTTGCTATGAAATAGGATAAGAAGAATGTATGAGGCTTAAAGGAGAAATTGTTAAAATTATAGATCTGGTAATTGCTGCTAAACAGTTATAGTATACTAGATTACACAAATAATGAAATTTAATATGTTATATTTTTTGAAAGATTGTTACTCCTAGCCTATTTTTTCCATGTCGTTCAATGATTTTTAGCTCTTCCTGAGCTTTTTATTTCCATTTCAATGATATAATGCTATAAGCTTATCTTTATTGACTATTGTAGGTGGGACTTTTTGAGTCCTTGGAAGAGAACATCTTAACTGATGCCCTTGTTAAAATATTTATAAAGAATACACGAGTACCAATAGTATAAATGACAATGTTCAATCTAGGTGTCATAACAAAGCAGCAGACCTTTTAAGTATATACACTTGCATCAGAAGACCTTGGTGGTGAAAGGGAAATAATTACTAATTGATGCTTCAATGTGCATGTTATGTGGTGTGTATCTGCACACTTGAGTAAAGCCATCCTTTCGCCAGTTTGGTAGATGTAGACTGAGGACATAATATGACACAGTATGCACTGGTTGACATGGAACTTGCATCATTTGGTGGACCGATTAAATAAATAATTGGCTGTATGGCAGAAATATCTGTATATGTGTAGGTTGCTAATATTGTGTAGATATTTATATTGTCGTGAACATTCAACACATGTTTGTATGCATTTTCATCATCTTTCATGTCTACTACTACTGATTGGGTAGACATACATATACTTAAGCTTGATGCATATCTCATTAAATTGTTTTTTGACAGATTCTGTGCCTCTTCATTTTACGTGGAAATGTCTGTATTATATGATTTCTTCCATGAAATCCACCATTTGTACGACTTTACCTTTTTATTGTGTGTGTCATGTTTTTCTTCATCATGCTGCTGACTGTTTTTTCTCGTTTGAGTTACACATGGATTATCTTATGAAAGCAAGGTAGTTTAACATATTCCAGATAATGGGGCACTCTTTAAATGACCTAGAGGGAGTACAACAGTGCTTCTGATAAATTATGCTATGATATTTACAAGATGTTCAGTTGCAAGAACTACTGAGATTTTGGTACATGCTCATGATGCAGTTTCTTTGATTTGACCATTTGCATCAGTTCATGTTTCACTAAGTCCATCCCTTTTTATTTATGTGATGCAAGCTCATAATATATACCATTATTTCTGTGCATGCTATGATATCTGAAGGACAGCTGCTTTCTTTTTATGCAGGAAATGAATACTCTTTATAGGTTTTGGTCATACTTTTTAAGAAGCATATTTGTAGAATCTATGTACAATGAATTCCGAAAATTGGCACTAGAAGATGCTGCTGCAAATTATAATTACGGAATGGAGTGCCTGTTCAGGTTCTACAGGTATGATTTATCAGCTACCTTTTCTGATGGACATCAAATGACATCTTCAGTCCATGCTTTCTCTCTTGGCCTTAAACCCGACGTATCTAGTTGATTCAGCATTGTATATGCTCCATCTAAACTCCGGTGGACACTTCCCTTTGCTCTCTATTTTTTTTTTTTTTTAAATTTGCAGCTATGGTTTGGAGAAGGAGTTTAGGGAGGACCTCTATGCAGACTTTGAACAATTGACGCTCGACTTCTTCAATAAAGGCAGTCTGTACGGTCTGGAAAAGTATTGGTACGTCTTTTTGTGCTTTTGCTGTGTCTTTCTTTAATCCACATCTCCTATGCCCCCAAACCAAAAAAGTAAGAAAAAGGTGGAGTAATGGGATTATCTACAATTTTACATGCTCCTGGAATTGAAAAAGAATGAGCAACTTTTGACTTGAAGAGCCTGAGTTGCTCTCGAATCTTACATTTATGGAGCATATAACATCTAGCATGACATAGCGATTGAGTAAAATTCTACGTCTTGTTAGTTTCAAGAGTTTTCAGTTTGTCTGCCATGGTTAGGCAATCTTACGCTGGATGTTGCAACACAGTTAATATTATTCTGCTTTTTGTCTTCTGCAGGGCACTTCACCATTACCGTGAGGAGCATGGTGAGAGATCTCCTTTAAAGAAGCACCCAGATTTGAATAGATTGCTAAGGGAAGAATATCGTAGTTTGGACGATTTCAAGCGTGCCAAAGGGAAGTTTCCAGCAGTAAAAGAGGATGGCTAGTTGTCAGGCGTGACAGGTTGCAGCTTCAGTTGTCTGACATCATCAATTTTGGAAAGCCAGTTGTAACAGTTTTGCAAGCAAGCTCGTGATCCATTTTGAATGTGATAGTGATATTGTACATAGGATCTCGATAGGGTTGTCTATACCTCTGATGGCTGAATGCAGATCTTGTTTAAGATTGAAGAAGTCTGCTACCTCAGTGACGCATCCATTTTCCCTTCCAGATTATAGTTTGTAAATAGGGAGAGCAAAAATAAAAAAAAAATAAAAAAAATAATGGACATCAATTGTAATTTGCATCCTGTGAAATTAAACATGTCCCTAACCTTAAAGAGAAAGAGAAAGAGAAAGAGAGAGAGAGAGTGAATGAATGAAATGAGAAACTTGTTTTGGAGATTACAATTGCCTTTCTTGGTTGTTCGATGATCTACTGCCTGTTTCATTTGGCAAATATTGTTGCCACCACAAAAAGGTTAGAAATGCTGGCCAGGGAGAAGATTGGTAGCCTCGTGTTGGTGAAAGTTACTTTGGCATGTGTTTGGTGGTGCAGCAAAGATGAGAAGATTTGGGATGCAAATTGCATTTGGACAATTATGTTTGTCTTTGGCTGCAGAATAAATTTCACTCATTGGTTCATTACACCTTTATTAGACAGAATGGGTAGTCTATCCTAATTAAATAAAATAATTTGTGGGTAGTAGATTCATTTGCAGACAGGATTGGAGATCCAAATGGTTGTCCTGTTGCTGTTACAAGGAAGGAAGTTTGGTTCAATAATTTGACGGTCTTTTAATGTAGATCTGACAAGAGGGCCTTAAAGTGCTCGTGCAGTTGAGCTAATTTAGGGATCATCCGGTAAAAGGGTATTGGAAAAAGGGAGTATTGGAATGCTTAGTATAAAGGGTTGCGGCCAAGGGGACCGACTTAGCTATCTGTACGATAATAAAGCGTCTCTGAAGTTAACTTGGTGTTAATTTTATCCATTAACTTTTAGTTAATTTGGTGTTAATTTTATCCATGGTGGAAGTTGCACTAATTTAATGAACCATCAATTGGTGGACAAGTTGAGTTTTGTGTTTTGATATTGTTAATTCTATTCCGGTCCATGCTGTTATTGTTGATGGCAATGTAGTAACTAAGAGCCGTGCTAATTACTCGGATTTATCCCTTTATGCAATAAGGTAATGTGGTTGGGATTCTCAAATTTGGCAACTCCTTCTTGTTAACCAAAGAAATCAACAATGGTTTGTTTGGATTGAGATATTTGAGGAAGCATTTGAAATTGCCTCAAATGTCTCTACATTATTTGAATTATTTGAGAGGTATTCGAATTTGGGAGGCAATTGCATTGCTGGAAATTTCCAAAGGCTTAAGCAGGTTGGTCTAAACTCAACGCAGACCGATTATCAACTGGGAAATTTTAACCAATTATGTTGTTGAGTGTAATGCTTTTTTCCTATCAATAAATCTATCTATCGTTTTTTGGAACAAAGAAAAAAAAAAGTATACACTATCACCGTTTAATTCATGACATGTATGCAAATGTTGGATTTTAAATTCAAATTTTGCATAATTGTCATTCATCCAATACTGAAAGTGTATATACTGTCAATATAGGAAAGATTAATCAATTTACATATGCACTATATTTGTATGTGCTTTCTCTTGAGCAACCTTATATCATACTTCCTAGAAAATAAATTTCATATAATATGTGCATGCATCAAATTTCACGTGTCTAGTAATTTATTAACTAATGTTGGCGAGTGTCATGAGATCCATTCCTAATTTGATATTCTTAACTTAAATATGATTCATTTTTTGGCCATAAATATGATTTATACTTTATATTATTGCAAAAGGAAGTCATACGGTTATCGTTACTATTAATTGTGCATTATATTCTTCAAACTAAATTAAATGCATTCTCGAGATTTTTGTCAATGTTGATGCAGAGGAGAAATCCTTCATGAGATTTATACGAAGCAATTGTGTCATATGTCATAATAACTTCATTCTTTTTTCTTTTTTTTTACCTTCCCACCCCTCTCTACCCCCTTTCTTCCCTGATTCGCAAAATATAAGATTCAAACCCTAAACCTAATATGGAAAGAACTTTACGAGCTCCTGGCCATCGGGGCAACCTTGATGATTCTTCATTTATTTATTCAGATTATGTATATGACAGAAACAAATTGAAATTGGTTTAGGGATAAGTACATATAAAAAAAGAAAAGAAAATGAAAACATTGCAATTTTAATCCCTAGCATTTGTGAAAAGAAAATGAAAACATTGAAATTTTAATCCCTAGAGTTTGTGACTTTCTTTCCTTTCTTGATGGACTCTATTTTGGTTTCAGATCAAAATAAAAAATTAAGCCATTATTCAAATTATATTTTTGTCTGTTTGTTGCAATTGCAATTTTAATAACTTGAGAATCCTCCAATCGCTTTCCCGGACATATACCTTTTAATTTTCCATTTTTCTTTGAACAAGCATATTTTGAAAAGGAATTAGATTTAGTAAATTTTATATTGAGGTCTCAAGTTTCAAACTAGAGTTGCAATCAACAGGTTAATATCTTTAATTAATTCAGGTGACTAAAGAATCTTTTCAGAAATTCCGTTTGAGATAATAACTTGCCAAGACGAATATTCTGAAAACAAAAAAAAACCATATTTTCATTTAATAGGACTTGAATGGATCTAGAAAAAAAAAAAAGTGCCTAACAAGCTTCAATCTTTGCACCAATTCTTTTTTATGCTTCATCTCTTTCAAATAGTATGGTACAACTTGATCAAGTAAACTTGAGTAAAAAGCTTCTGTAGCACAACGATAGAATGTAGTTACAGCTGATCAAATAATCTGCAATTTTACTGGAACATGTTATTTGCAGGGACCAAATATTCCTCCTGAAAAGGACAAAAATTAGACTGTTAGAAATCAATGTAATTTTTCGTTTATCTTGAAATAAGATTCACGTAAATAATCCATTTGACTTATGTAACTTGCTAACTTGACTTTCACTACATAAGCTTTCCTTGAGACAATATATATATATATATATATTAATCTTTTCTTATACTGACAGTGTATACACTATCAACGTTAGATAATTGACAACTATGCAAAATTTGAATTTGAAATTCAACTTTAGGACACATGTTGACAATTTTGTAGGACAAATTTCACACTTTAAGATGTAAAGTGTCGAAATATCAAATTTAAAATTTAAGAACCAAAGTGAAATATATATATATCATACTTTAAAAGGTAAATTGTCTAAAATTAAAACCCAAGAACTAAAATGAGAGTACATATGTAGTTTAAAGGTGCAAAGTGGAATTTAGCCTCATATCAACAAGACATTGCAATATGTGGAGGTGTTAGGAATTAAACACCAACTCCTGAAAACTCAAACAAAATAAGACTATCTCAGGAGGGGACTCCTGATCGGACTCTTGAGTCTCCATCTTTTAAATGAAATTTGATACTCTCATTTATTAAAAAAGAAAGTGCTTGAGCTATTTCTACACTCTTTTTTTTTTAACTATTTCAACACAGCATTATAGATAATTCCGTCTAAAGTTGGAACCTGAAATATCTCCGAGCTATTAGTGAATATTCCCTTTTGAAGCGCTACATTCATGAACCTTGTCGAATTAAATAAATATCAAGTTATTATCCGTATTATAGAGTTTTAACCAAATTGCACCTTTATCCTCTATTCTCCACACAAGGATAGACTTCTAACATCTGCTAATGTCTTTCTTGTACATCACCAGCTAAATACAACAATGTCATGAAACATAAATCACATTCATTTGCAGCGTCTAAAGGCTGAGGGAAAAAAAGAGCATTAATACTCTAAGAACACAAAAGATAATCAATTAATTCCAGTGTCAGCCATTGCTCTAATGTACTTTAAAAAAGACAAAAAAAAAAAAAAAAAGAGAGCAAAATTAATCAAATGAAAACTAAGGCCTAGCTGAGACTGAAGAACATGGAATTGATTTAGGGTAACTAAGTACCCAATGTTAGGAGCAAGAAGCATCTCCACTAGAATTTCCCAAGTCACTTGTATTTGCATCTTCTTCTTCTGCTGGTTCATTCAGATCAAATTGCAAACCTTTTCTGACCAATGGGCGAGGTTCTTCTGCTTCTGGAGATGCAATTTGGCTTGATAAACCTTGCCAATGGCACCTCTTGTGACCCCCAAGTGCTTGACCGGTAGGGAAAGTTTTCTTGCAAAGTGTGCATTCATGAATATTTTCTGCAAACTTTGAAGCATCTACCCGTTTAATTTCATCATTTTCAGCAGCAGTTTGGGAGACAGGTTTAGCACGATTTTCGTGTCCAAAAGGAAACGGAGAAGATCCATCAGCAGTGTTCCGAACCGTTGCCTTGAACTTGTTGTGACTTGACCTATGACCCCCAAGAGCTTGGTGAGACGAGAAAGTCTTGTCACAAGTGCTGCACCTAAATTTTTCTGGGGCACTCTCCTCACCATCCAGCTTCTGATCTAGAGGGGTAAGTTCCCCTTCTGTTTCTGAATTCTTGGGTGTCGTCTTTGGCCCCCTTCTCTTGTTCTTGACCCCCACATTACCCTTCTTACAATCATCATAGAAACAATGATTTTGCTTCTCAAGTTCCATCTTATCCAATTCATGACCTGAGAAATAATTGCTCCTACCATGTATTTTACCTATTACAGTATCCCTGGATTGACTACTTGGTGATATTTCAACACCCGATTCAGGCTTCATTGGATCTTTTCTTTACCTTTGTCCAATAGTCCATCGAGGGTTTCTTCAGAATCTGTGGCTATTTCACTAAATTGTCGTTTCTTCACAGGATAATCCCTTCTAACTCTAGCCGGATGGACTTGATCATCAACCCTTTTCTTCTTCAAGCCAGAAGCACCATTCCTAGCCTCCTTGATTTGACCTCTCCTGGTCGAGGAACCATCGTGTATGATCTGCTTATGAGCTAGGCTTATGAGCTGATCTACAGCATCAAGTATCTTCTGCTCTTCTTCCTCAGAATAAGCATCCAGAAGAACTCTAGGGCATTCACCGCTCGCTTGCCCTTCACCGACCAGCTGCTCATAGACCTGGTTAAATCAACCACTTCTGCAACTGTGGAAATAGCTACGTTATCAGCCACCGCATCAACATGATAATTAGCGTGATTATCAGTCTCCAAGGACTCGTCTTCTTCCTCCTCCTCCTCCTTATCATCATCAAGATTAGATAAACATTGAGGATGGTCATGAGGGATCTTTCCTTGTTCTTTAGGAGGCTCCATGCCCCTCCACTCCCTATCAGGATGGCATCTCATATGTCCAAACAAAGACTTCCTTGATGGAAAATCTTTTCCACAGATTGCGCAAATAGTTTCTCTTGCAGCAGCATCAGAACTAGATCCATCTCTCTTAAACTTGATGGACTTATTGACTTTTAGCTTCTTGAGGTTCTCCCTAGCCTGAACATGAGCACTGCTCATATGACCTCCAAGAGCCTTCCCAGAGCTAAAACCTTTGTTGCATTCATGGCAGAAGTGGCTCTTCTTAACAGGGCTAACTACCACCTCAGCCCCCTCTTCAGTTTCTTCGGCGCCTTTCGGAAATTTCAGCTTCACTAGCAGCTTTCCATCAATGGAAACAGGATTAGTCTTTGATTCATGATGATTATTCTCTCCCTCCACTGATCCGGATTGCTTTTCTTTTCCAAGATTACTGTTTTTATTTTCCTCCATCGCTGAAGATTAGCAGAAGGGGAGAAGAAAATCTTGAAAAGATATTGTAGATATGTATAGTGAGATCTTGGGAGCTATCTGCATATAAGCTAGAGGCAATAGTTTGAGAGTGACAGATCAGAGGCCACTTGAGATAAACCCTAAAGAAAGGCAAAAGGGACAGTGGTTTTAGAATGACAGAAGGGCACTGCCGCAATTAAAAGGTGAGTTTGGCAAGCCTAAAATCAGAAAATAAGAATAAAAGAGATTCATTCGCAGTGCTTCTAACTTATCTAACATGGAAACGATAGGTGAGAAGGATGTAGCTAAATACGAACGCAGGAAGAAGGGAACTTGCTTGAAATTTTAGCTAGCATGTACACATTATAATACACACACATACATGTGTGTGTTTATATAGCTAAGTACGAACCGAGCAAGAAGGGAACCTGCTTGCATATTTATCCAGCATGTACACATTCTAATACACAAACGTGTGTATATATACATATATACATATACTATACATATGCATGCATATATACATATTCATATATATATATATATATCTATATGCATATAATATGTGTGCATTTATGTATGTATTGATTCTAAGAGATGTTTTCACCTTTGGCAAATCTTGAAGCTTCCTACTCTCAATCCTTTTTTCATATAATTTTGAATTATTTTATGTAAAATAAATCTCTATAAACATTTTAAATGAATACTAAATACTTAGCATTCATTACTTCTTACAATTTATCTAAAATGTGATGATTCAATAAACTAATAGACTACTTAAAATTAAAAATTTTGAAAAGCATACAAGGAAAGATTCACTTGCCTGCTATTACATTAATGTTGATAATTCTGTAGAACGGATTTCATACTTTAGGATGTAAAGTGTCTAAATATCAAATTTAAACTTTAAGAACTAAAGTGAGATAAATTTCATACATTAAGAGATAACTTATCTGAAATTAAAACTCAAGGACTGAAATGAGAGTACCTATGTAGTTTAAAGGTGCAAAGTGGAATTTAGCCTAACATCAACACAACATTTCAGTATGTGGTGGAGTTATGAATTAAACCCCAACTCCAGAGAAACTCAAACAAAATAAGACTATCTAATGATGGGACATGCGAGAGAGATTCCTGATCGGAATTTTGAGTCTCCATCTTTTAAATGAAATTTGATACTTTCATGTATTAAAAAAGAAGTGCTTGAGCTATTTCTACACTGTTTTTTTTTTCATTTTTAACTATTTCAACACAGCATTATAGATAATTCCGTCTGACGTTGGAACCTGAAATATCTCTGAGCTATTAGTGAATATTCCCTTTTGAAGCGCAATATTCATGAACCTTGTAGAATTAAATAAGTATCAAGTTAATTATCTGTATTATAGAGTTTTAACCAAATTGCACCTTCATCCCCTTTTGTCCACACAAAAGTAGACTTCTACCATCTGCCAAAGTCTTTTTTGTACATCACCGATGACGAAGCTAAGAGGGGACTGATGGGGGCACGGCCCCCCTAAATTTTGAAAATTTTAATTTATAGTGCGTAAATATATGCGTAAAACGAAGTTGGTTCCCCCCCTCCCCAAATTTTTTACAATTTAGTTTTTATTATGAGAGTTTATATATATATATATATATATATGTATAATTAAAATTAAAATTTAATTTTTTTAAATGTCATGTATTTAAATGGATGGAAATTATTTTGAACATAGCATATTAAGAAAATTTTGGCTCCCATAGAAAAAAAAATCCTGGCTCCGTCATTGTACATCACCAGCTAAATACAACAATGTCATGAAACATAAATCACATTCATTTGCAGCGTCTAAAGGTTGAGGGAAAAAAAAACATTAATACACTAAGAACACAAAAGACAATCAATAAATTCCACTGCCAGCCATTGCTCTAATGTACTAAAAAAAAAAGACCAAAAAAAAGAGAGGAAAATTAATCAAATGAAAACTAAGGCCTAGCTGGGGCTGAAGAACATGGAATTGATTTAGGGTAACTAAGCACCTAATGTCAGGAGCAAGAAGCGTATCCACTAGAATTTCACAAGTCACTTGCATTTGCATCTTCTTCTTCTGCTGGCTCATTCAAATCAAATTGCAAACCTTTTCTGACCAATGGACGAGGTTCTTCTGCTTCTGGAGAAGCAACTTGGCTTGATAAACCTTGCCAATGGCACCTCTTGTGACCCCCAAGTGCTTGACCGGAAGGGAAAGTTTTCTTGCAGAGTGTGCATTCATGAATATTTTCTGCAAACTTTGAAGCATCTACCCCTTTAATTTCATCATTTTCAACTGCAGTTTGGGAGACAGGATTAGCACGATTTTCGTGTCCAAAAGGAAACGGAGAAGATCCATCAGCAGTGTTCTGAACCGTTGCCTTGAACTTGTTGTGACTTGACCTATGACCCCCAAGAGCCTGGTGAGACGAGAAAGTCTTGTCACAAGTGCTGCACCTAAATTTTTCTGGGGTACTCTCGTCACCATCCAGCTTCTGATCTAGAGGGGTAAGTTCCCCTTCAGTTTCTGAATTCTTGGGTGTCGTCTTTGGCCCCCTTCTCTTGTTCTTGACCCCCACATTACCCTTCTTACAATCATCATAGAAACAATGATTTTGCTTCTTAAGTTCCATCTTATCCAATTCATGAGCTGAGAAATGATTGCTCCTACCAGATATTTTACCTATTACAGTATCCCTCGATTGACTACTTGATGATATTTCAACACTCGATTCAGGCTTCGTTGGATCTTTTCTTTTTCCTTTGTCCGATAGTCCATCAAGGATTTCTTCAGAATCTGTGTCTATTTCACTAAATCGTCGTTTCTTCACAGGATAATCCCTTCTAACTCTAGCTGGATGGACTGGATCATCAACCCTTTTCTTCTTCAAGCCAGAAGCACTATTCCTACCTTCCTTGATTTGACATCTCCTGGTCGAGGAACCATCATGTTTGTTCTGCTTGTAAGCTAGGCTAATGAGCTGATCTACAGCATCCTGTATCTTCTGCTCTTCTTCCTCACAATAAGGATAAGTATCCAGAAGAACTCTAGGGCGTTCGCGGGCTCGCTTGCCCTTCACGACCAGCTGCTCATAGACGGGTTAAATCAACCACTTCTGCAACGGTGGAAATTGCTACGTTATCAGCCGCCACATGAACATGATAATCAGCCAGATTATCAGTCTCCAAGGACTCCTCTTCTTCTTCCCTCCCCCTCCTCATCATCATCATCATCAAGAATAGATAAAGATTGAGGATGTTCACGAGGGATCTTTCCTTGTTCTTTGGGAGGCTCCATGCCCCCTCCACTCCCTATCAGGATGGCATCTCATATGTCCAAACAAAGACTTCCTTGATGGAAAATCTTTTCCACAGATTGCGCAAATAGTTTCTCTTGCAGCAGCATCAGAACTAGATCCATCTCTCTTAAGCTTGAACGGACTTATTGAATTTTAGCTTCTTGAGGTTCTCCCTAGCCTGAACATGAGCACTGGCTCATATGACCTCCAAGAGCCTTCCCAGAGCTAAAACCTTTGTTGCATTCATGGCAGAAGTGGCTCTTCTTAACAGGGCTAACTACCACCTCAGCCCCCTCTTCAGTTTCTTCGGCGCCTTTCGGAAATTTCAGCTTCACTAGCAGCTTTCCATCAATGGAAACAGGATTAGTCTTTGATTCATGATGATTATTCTCTCCCTCCACTGATCCGGATTGCTTTTCTTTTCCAAAGATTACTGTTTTTATTTTCCTCCCATCGCTGAAGATTAGCAGAAGGGGAGAAGAAAATCTTGAAAAGATATTGTAGATATGTATAGTGAGATCTTGGGAGCTATCTGCATATAAGCTAGAGGCAATAGTTTGAGAGTGACAGATCAGAGGCCACTTTGAGATAAACCCTAAAGAAAGACAAAAGGGACGGTAGTTTAAGAATGACAGAAGGGCACTGCCGCAATCAAAAGTGAGTTTTGGCAAGCCTAATTTCAAAAAAAAAAAAGACTAAAGAAAATAATTGGAAGTTGTGATTGGATAAAAAAGTACAAAAATAAGAAAATAAAAATAAAAGAGATTTAATCGCAGTGCTTCTTACTTATCTATCAAGGAAATTATAGTGAGAAGGATTACAGCTAAATACGAACCGAGGAAGAAGGGAACATGCCTCGAAATTTTAGCTGTGGCCTGTACATATTCTAATACACGCATATATATATATTTAACAAGGAAACTATAGGTGAGAAGGAAGTAGCTAAATACGAACCGAGGAAGAAGGGAACTTGCTCGAATTTTAGCTAGCATGTACACATTCTAATACACATACGTGTATATATATATATGTATATATACATATATATACATATACATGTACACATATATATATGTACACACATATATGTACATGTACACACATATATATGTATGTATAGATGTATGTATATAATATGTGTGCATTTATGTATGTATGTATTATGAGAGATGTTTTCACCTATGGCAAATCTTGAAGCTTCCTACTCTCAATCCTTTTTTCTTACAATTTTGAATTTGTTTATATACAATAAATCTCTATAAACATTTTAAATGGATACTAAATACTGAGCACTCATTACTTCTTACAATTTACCTAAAATGTGATGATTCAATAACCTAATAGACTACTTAAAATTGAAATTTTTGAAAGCGGACAAGGAAAGATTTACTAATGAAATCCAAATGGGCCATATTTTACAAAATAAATAAAGGAGATTAAAGAAACCCATTCAATCAGTTACCAAATAGAATAAAACAACATATGATTAGCTTATTGTTGAACTAAATATGATTATATCAATAATCGTAACTTTAGTTCCTCTTTTTGCCTAACTTTTACAAATTAAAATCTATGCTAAAAGAAATTATGAAAATGAACTGTAAAACATAATCTATGAGCTTACCCTTGAAAAACTAAAACATAAATTATTATGCCCATATCTATTTTCAAATCTAATTTTTTTCACATTATTAATCTAGATATTGAGCATAAGGAAATTATTCCTTTTTTGTTTTGCTATACACATATAAAACAAATCCAAAAATTTTAATATCTATATTAGATCTTAGATCTATTTCATTTTTTTTAGATCTACTAATGCAACCCAAATAGACTGCATATTCCATAATAAATAAGGGATTAATATTTATACATTGTCAATGTAAAGTTTTTTACACAAGCAAGTTTAAAATGAATACCACATCATCACTGTTTCAAATTTTAAATTCGCATTTTGTCCATGTGTCATATATCTGTTAGTATAAAAATCTTTATATTAACAATATATATAACACTGATTGAATAAATAAAGGAGATTTAAAAAATCCATTTAATCTGTAACATAATGAAATAGAACCAAATTGAAATTAGCTTACCTTTAACTAAATATGGTTCGTATCAAATAAAAGTAGAACTTTAGTCGCTTTTTTAACCTAACCTTTATAAATTTGAATAATTATGAAGAAAAAATAAATGTCATTTCAATGCTAAAAGAAAATATGATAATGAACTGAAATTGAAATATAACGTGTGAGTTTCTTCTTTCTCTTTTCTTCTTACATTGTTGTAGTATATCATGTGCTCAAAATAATTTTTTTGGGAATATGTCCAATATAATAATCTTATAACAAGGGTGATCTTTAAGGTGAATTAATTTTTTCTTATATGAACATAAATCATGATTTCATCCTTAAATTTGTTCAAAATGTCTCGAAAGTAATGCAACGATTCAGGAACAGGATGAGTAATAATGGAGGTTAGGGAGGACGATTTATAATCGAGAGGATGGTTAGGCTGTAGGATTGACAGGACGGGGTGAGAGGAGACTGGTAAGCATATGAGGATAGGTAGGAAGATGAGACTCTTGAATAGGAATGGGGAAGGTGGCGCTTGCAAGATAGAGGAAGATTTACAAGGAGGGAGAAAGGTAGAGTTACAATGTAAGAGGAGGTAATAGATGGAGGGGGATATTATTGGCGACAGAGAATGTTGGAGATGATGCTACAAGTTAAGGGAAGTATGGTGGAAAGAAGGAAAGAGCAGTACGAAAATTGCATTTACAAGATAGGATAGGCAAAGAGAGCGAAATAGAAGGGAAGGTCATGATGTGTGTCTGTATGTGTGAAGGGAAGGGGTGGTTGGGTGGGGATACGAAGCAAGGAGAATGGAAGGCAAGGTCATGATGTGTGAAAGGAAATTGTGTATTTTTAGTTTTTTTTAGATTTTTTGCGGATTTTTTAGTTTATTTTGGGTGTTTTTGGACTTTTTTTATGAAAAATGTAGTTGTTGAAAAAAATGATTTCTTTTCTTTTTTTACTATTCATAGATATTTTAAGAATATATTGGATTTTTAGGGTACAACAAGGTAAAAGAGAGCAATTTTTCAATAATAAGAGAAACAATATGAAATTGTAAAAATATACGTCGGTTGAAAACAATTTTCTAAAGAATTTCTAGTTTTTTTCCATTGATTAGTGTAGCCACTGCCAACCTTCCATTTGTGGAGATGTTTTTTTCATGCTTTTATTTATAAAAACATATTTAGTGTACAAATTGGCTCAAAAATTAACACCACTTTGAAACTTTTTGAACTTTTACAAATAAATTGTTACAAAACTATATTATTCTTTAGTCAAAATATAAATCTGTATATAGCATGGGTCAAAATACTAGTTTAAATATATAGACATTGATCTGTTAGTCTATTTATGTTATATACTTATTTCAATGTCTAATTGGTGTGTTTGTCTACATATGTTATATATTTATTTCAATGTCCACTATTGCACTATACTTATTTTTGAAATAGTTAAATAAGTCAAGGAAGACGACAGATAAAAAATAATCTGTAAAATGGGCACAATAAAAGAATTCCTCACGAGTGAGCTATAAAATCTTTGTAAAAGGAGGGATGAATTGACTGAATAATGTTCAAGAATGATAATATGAATTGTTTTTGTTTCGGGATTCTAGTTTCAATTTTTTTAAGTAAGTTACCATTCTTCTTCTGGTCTCATCTATCTTGAGTCTTAGGTGCAATTAATTGTAAAGATCTTTTATTATCTTTCCTTATTTCTTACCATTTTTATTCATTTAGTTTGGAAAATTGTAAGTTTAAATAAGAACCTATGTATTTTCTGGAATTGGATATGGTGTTACTTTCAGAAGATTTTCTTTTTTTTTTAGGGCTTTTTGTTTTAGAATTTTCATAAATACTTGATTTTCCTTCCAAATTGTTCTTTAGTCATCAGAATAATATGAACTATCCAAAAACGAAATATTGATTCCGTGTATAACAATGCATTGCCATACTTGTCAGAATAATATGAACTATCCAAAAACGAGATATTGATTCCGTATATAATAATGTATTGCGTTGCAGAAGTTTAAATCTTGACCTTATCGATTGTATAACTAGAACCGTCCCACTTTTTCCCATTATAATTTCCTTCTTTTACTTTCAAAACTTGAACTAGCAATAAATTACGTACCTCAAAGATTACTTAAGGTTAATCTACATGTACATTAATTGTTTTCTCAAAGTAAGATGCTTAAGCTTGGTTTACAAATACGAGTTTTGCAAAATTATGTTTGGGTGTAAGTTAGAGAGGATTAATGCGATTACAGACTGAAGGTTTTGGAACTCTAAGGATGTTGCTTTAATACAAATCCAAATATAATTCAGGGAAAATGATTTGGTAACGATAAGTTACCATGAATTGTCAATATTTTACATTCAAAATACTTGTGTAGTTGGTCCATTAGTGGACCTCGCACCATATATGGGCATTTTTAGGGACGCTTCTACTACTGTTGATTCAGGTTTCGGTATTTAAAAACTTGAAGTGTAATATAAAGTGAAAATGTGGTAAGTTTAGCAACAAAAATTGTAAGCTATGATTGTGATAAAATTACTTCTTCAATACCAAAATTTTACCACTGTTACATTGAAACTTACCAGTTCTTTACATAACTTTACCAAAAATCCCATGAAATCTCCTCCTAAACCATCATTACAAAACTTTTTTTAAAACAATGTCCAGAAGCCCCGCACCATCCCCTAAACCCCCAGTTTCTGACGTCGTTCCCCCTCTTGTCCAGTCGTTATCTCTAATTCCCTAAACCCTTTCAATGACTGTTAGAGATGGAGGTTGTGCCCACAACTTATCTTCACTGTAAAATGTCCAGATACCCAGGGACGGACAACCCATTTTCCAAGTTCCAAGTTGCCTCTGATCGGGATTTGCGAATGATCAATTCATTCGATGGGGTTTGTCTCAGAAGTTGAATGAAGCTTTCACCAAATGCAGGGGACAATAAATGTGTGTTTATATATTCACATGATAAATTATTGAACTAAGCTTCTGATTGTGTAAATCAATGAACATTTTGCCAGGAGAGTTAGAGCCAAAACCCCTGATAAACCCTATCAAGCTTTTCTCCGCACAATTCTCATTTTTTAGTTCAAGACCCGACCCTTTTACCCGTCCAAAGAGGCCCAGTTCTCACGTTTAATTCTCAATTAATCGTATGAGACCCGACCCATCTGAGATTTACTTGAAAAACAATAACATTAGACGAGAAAGCAGTAAGGTATTTTGACTATAGGGTAAATTGTGCTATCAAAATACTAAGTTTGAATTCTGATTTGGTAAGCATTAGTTTTAGCAAATTTACTACTTAATAGTACAAACTTGCTATTTTATATGTGAAACTTACACAAAGTTGAATTAGTAAATTTAATTACAATAATAGTAAGTTTTGAAAGACAAATGGTAAGTCTTATTAATAAAAAGGTATTTTTTATAAGTGTTTAAAATTTACTACTTTATGCACAAACTTACCAATATATTCGTGAAACTTACTTAAAGTAAATTCTTTACAATTATAGTAAGTTTTGGAAGATAAACAGAAAGTTTGTGCATTGAAAAGGTAACTTATATGAATGACTAAAACTTACTACTTTATTGTCCAAACTTACCATTTTACTTGAAAAACTTACATACAGCTAGAATAGTAAGTTTACTCAGGTTAGTAGTAAGTTTTGTCAGATAAAATGGTAAATTTGGCTAATAAAAAGGTAATTTTTGAAATTTACTTTTTTATTGCACAAACTTACTATTTTACTTGAAAAACTAACATACAACTAAACTAGTAAGTTTAGTCAAAATAATAGTAAGTTTTGTTAGATAAATAGTAAGTTTTACTAATAAAAATGTAGCTCTTGAAATTTGCTACTTTATTGAACAAACTTACTAATTTACCTTGGAAACTTACCTATTGCTAAAGTGAGTAAGTTTGACAAAAAAAATAGTAAATTTCATTACATAAATGGTAATATTCAATATTAAAAAACTAAATTTTATTGAGTACTTAAAACTTACCATTTTGCAAGGCAATCTTACTTATTTATTTGGAAAAGTTACATGTACCATTGGATGAATTATTTAATTCATAAAAAAATGGACGCAAAAGGCTGTCAACTGCCACAAAAGGAAAGAAAACCAGATTTTTTTATTTTTTTGCTCAAGGAAAACCTGATATTCATGTCAATTGCTATTATTTTATATTAAATCACCTAGCGGCATCGGTGCTACAGCACTATCCTATAATTCAGTAGAGAACCTGCAAACGATGATAAAGATTTGTCTTTAGTGGTAAAGCAATTCTTCCCTATAATCATTTGCCAAGTTCAATACATTGTGCAATAATTCGAGCACCCAGTACCATTTGCCTCAATGTACCTAAACCAATTCTCCAGTTTAATACATTGAAAATCAAACTGCACTAATACGAGAAATAACAAATTGAATAGATTCCAGCTGAATACATTGAAAATCATAGTACAATAATACAAGAAATAACAAATTCAATAGATTGTTTTGTTGCCAACGAGACATTGACTTGCTGGTAAAATAACTAAAATTGAAGGTCTAAAAATTAGAAGTTTTAGGTTGAAATCAAATTTGTTCTAATATGATGAATACCATACATATATAGCTTTCTTTATTAAAAAAAAAAAAACCAATAAGGCCTCAACATAACAATGTTAAACAACCAAAGTTACAGCCTTAATGTTTAGAGATTCTAGGTTCAAATCTCAAAATATGTATGTTTAGTTTCACTCTAGTTTAGTGTTTACATCAACCATTTCTTGGTTAGTTGTAATTTTACAAGTACTAACAAAAAAAAAAATAGAGGCCCTAAATGTAAATCTCAAAGTTGTCAATTAAGCTAATTATACACGATTAGAAGTGATGTTTTCGTAATCTATTTTTTTAGTTAAAGCCGCCAACATTTGATTTCACCGTATACTAAAAGTTGCTAGGCTTAGGAGCAAAAGTTATGAATTATCTGAATCTTCCCCTCAGAGAGCTCATCAATATCAAACTCAATACATGGTTAATTGACTACTGAGCTCCCTTAGGAGATGCACTTGGGTCGATGAACATTATGAGATTCACTCTTAAAAATCGAATTCACTACTGAGCTTCTTTAGGAGATGCACTTGGGTTGATGAACCTTATGAGATTTACTCCTAGGCTCGATGAATGAACCTTAAGAGATTTACTTCTAAGCTTGTTTAGGAGATGCACCTGGCTTGATGATTGGCTTGTTTGACTGTTGAACTTCTTTAGGAGATACACTTGCCTTGATGAACGGCTTGACTATTGAGCTTCTTCAGGAGATGCGTTAACCAAGATCAGAGATACACTTGGTTTTGATGAATGGAATTATGAGTAGTGAGGGAAATTGAGGGAAATTACAAGAGAAATCGGCAGTTCAGATGCATGTTTTGTAACAAAATTTGGGGTATGTGATTCTTTGATGGAATGAGTTTCTAAGGTAATAAGATGCATGTTTTTAACAAATGTGAGGCATCTAATTAAAGTTTTTAACAAATCTGAACAAATCATCTGATTAAAGTGATTAGAGAGAACTTGCACAACTTCTTTTTAGTAGTAAAATTTACTATCATCACCAAAAAATTTTCCTAGCTTTCATACAAAACTTCCTACGTTTTTCAATCAAAATGTATGACTAGATTAGATGTGAGGTAAAATCTTCCTCCATCATTGGTCATTGCTATCCTTGTCAAGTAGAAAAGCAAAATGTTACAGAAAAGCAAATGTTACAGAAATAGGTTTCTGTTTTTTCTCTCTGTAGTCTGTACTGCTAATTTAGTTTTATGGACTCCAAATCAAAGACAACTAATCAAATCTGGACGGTAAAGGGATGTAACTAATAGTTCCGGTTCCAATAACTCAAAACTATTTTTTTCTTTGGATAAATCAAGCGGTGGTTCTTAATCAGAATTTCTTCAACTCTAGTTTACATGAAGAAGAAGACTGCAAGTTTTGGTTTTGAGTAAACTTGTCAACTGATTATTATTGGTTTGTTTGAGTTTGGATTATCAAAAAATTAGAAACACGTGGCAACTGTACAAAGAATGTACGGAGGGGATAGAGACTAATTTGGGGATAGAAGATTCGAAACCTCTTTAAACAAGTTTGAAACCACCTTGAATTTTGGGGTTGCAAGTTAACTCTGGCTTGTGAGCAATTATATACACAGCAAAGTTCACGTGAAAAATATACATTAGCAAACATGTTGAGTTTAGAGGAAAGAGCAAACCACATTCGAATGAGAATTAGATACCAAGGTACTAACTTGATTTCGGACAGGTGGATCAACTGCAAAGTTTATTCAGCAGTAGAGCTAAACATTGTAAGTTCATCCAGGAACCACATTGAATTTGGATAGACAGATCAACTGAAAAGTTTATCAGCATTAAAGCTAGATATTGTAAATTGATATACAAGCAGAAACACCACTATTTGTGTTACCTAAATCATGGTCCAGCAACTCAAGAACTCACTTAAATCAACCACTTCTGTGTACATAGTCGCTGCCGCTAAATCTACCAGATTATCAATCTCCAAATACTCATTATCATCATCATTATCATGATCAGCATCATCATCAGATACAATCTCCTGGAGTTGATTAGAAGGTTCTATCTGCTTAGGATCTTCCTTTCCTTCCTGCTGAGACCACTCTAATTTAGAAAGGCATTTCATGTGGTAAGAAGACTTAAATAATGGAAAATCTTCCCCACAAACTCAACAAACAATATTCCTAGAATTTGTTGCAACGTCGTCAGAAGTAGATCCATCTCTTTTGCTTTCAATGAATGTATCATCACATAAAGATGCTGATTGATTGGAAGTCGCCGTGCCTTTCAATTCCCGGTTAGGAAGGCACTTCATGATACAAAACAAAGACTTAACTCATGGAAGTTCTTTCCCACAAACTGAACTGTTAAATCTCCAAGGACTTTGTCGATCAAAATTAGAAGTAGATCCACCCCTTTTCAATTTGATGCACTTATCATTCGATATAGATGGAGAAAAATCACAAGTGTCCTGGGCTGACTTGGGAGGCTGCAGGGCTCTCCAATCCCTCGTAGGAGGGCATACCATGTGGTATGACAAGGACTTCTTAACGGAAAATCCTTCCCACAAATTAAACAAAAATTTGTGCAAGTTTGCTTCTAACTGGATCATAACCAAATCCATCTCTTTTGAACTTGTTAAGATTATTGAGTTTCTTCTTGGGATGATCTCCAGCCTGAACATGTCCTTCGTTGTATCTATATCTATATTTATGTACCATTTACTAGTTGATATGTTCTAGAAGCTTTGTTTTCAAACTTGGAGCGGGTATCGATTCGGCCGAACTCAGGGGTCAGGGATCAATAGGTTCGATCAAGAATCGAACCAAATAATGTCATCATGATATCATAAATATATATTTAATATATAAAACCTGAAATACCATAACAAATATATACATTTTGGTGTTTTTCTTTTTCTTACACATTTCTTACCTATCATACCCACGAAGTATAACCAACTTTGAAAACTCAAATACATACAATCCAGCCAATAAGTTCACAAATGAAGAACAACAACCTCCAAATCCATCCAAACTAACAAACTAAAGTGCATAGAAATCTAATACATATGAAAAGTACACCTCTTTATGTATAATAATCAACTCCCTCAAGTTGAAATACTGTAATAACTTGTTTCAATCTAAAACTTCGAGGCAGCAACATCATCTGAAAGAACAAAAATAGAACAAATTGAAGTATAATAAGTTTAGTTTAGTTGAAAACATAACAAAGTATTTATTTAGATATTCACATATTAAGTTTCTATACATTGAGTTATTCAAAAATTTTCTAGGCCCAATATATACATTTTAGTTCTTTTTCTTAGAATTCATATGTCACAAATTATTGCAAAATATAATCTCTGGCAAGTTCTTACTTCTTACATGCGAAGCTTAATCTGAAATAGGAATGCCAAAAATGAAAAAACACTAATACAAAACTTGATTCCCAAATAGTAGTATCAATTATTACTATTCTGGTTCTTATATTAAAGCACTTTTTAATCTACTACTGTATGAAAAACAAACAATATGAGTGCACAGAGGACTTTGCAAAGGATTTCGAAGGTCATGGAAGTGATTAACTAAAATTTCACCTAGAGATAGCTGTTTGTTGAAGATAAGTCATCTCATATATTAACGCACTTTTTTAACTATTACTGGTACCATCTTTCAAACGCTAGGCCTATGTTACTGTGGAATCATTCCACACATCGAAGTGCTTAGTCAAACATTAATTTGGTGTCCTTTTCACAGACAATCCCCAAGAGCAAAGCAGATGCCAATTAACACTTTTATACTTGCAATAAATAAAAAAAAAAAAAAGAACAAATGAAGAGAAAGAAACTTACCTTAGCGAGATGAAGTCACCGGCGTCAGTATTGAGGGAGATGAGGCTACCCCCATGCCTCTGAGGAGGGAGGAGGCAAATTGGGAGAGGAGGAAGAAGGGAAGTGGGGTGTGACTTTTGGTGGTGACGCTTGAGTGCGAATACGACAGGAATTAGGGCTTGGTCAGTAGGCAAGTCAAGCAAAACGAGAAAATACGAAACCCAGTTTTGAGTAGAAGATTTTCAATAATATGGCATGTGTCATTTTTCAAGATTTTTTAATTATTTATTCTTTAATAGTTCAATTAATGTTATCTAATGCTTATCTATTAGTTTAGTTCAAATGTTTAGCTCGGCAAAACTAACTTAATAACAAAAAACTATCGAAGTAAAAATTCTTTACTTTAACGATTCCAATAGGTAGTAAAAGTCATAGTTAAATCAAATTATCAATAAGCCCTCCCTAATCTAGATGTTCTAGAAGTTTTTTAATAGTAACAGTTTAGCATGTGTTTTATAATCTTTTTTGAATGCTCCAAAAATTCAAACTCATCACTTAAAGGTCTCCAATGCCAAGCATGTTATGCTATATAAGGCTAACATGTCCAATTTATAATTCAATTGTCTAAATTCTAATCTAATAAATTTCACTATCTGAATTCTGCCAATTAAAGTCTATCCAAACTTTGTTATAGTATTATGTTCTGTTTAAATAGCACAATGGATAGATTTAATAGTTAACGCTCATTTGTATATATTTCAAATACCACTACCAAATCTAATCTACTTGCAAATTTAACAATACTAGTAGGTTGGGCACATGCTATGTGTGTGCATACTTTAGAAAAAAGCAAATAATATAAAAATATGGAATAAAAAATTAGTTAGAGAGATTTTTGAGAGGTGATGCAATATTCATTAACGAACTAGTTAATTAGTTAATCAGAAAGTGTAGTGATAGTTATGTAATGGTAGTTATGTAAGAGTGGGAGGTTTTCCAAATAAGATGTAATAGATGGTAAATGTTGGAAGGGTAAATGTTAACACTTTTTGTTAACACCAAACCCTGCTCACGCTTTATTATATAGTAAGATAGTAAGTGACGGGATTTTTCTATACGTACAAGTTAAAATAAATCCGATTTACACCCGTTTCGCTGCAAGTATACAGGTCAACTAGTAGTTTAGGGTATATATCGAGTCGATCCCACGAGGAAGAGTGAACAATTACCGGTACTACTAAAGCTTCTCTATTATTTAGACTATCAATGAATTATAAGAAATGAAATCTACTGAACTTATGCAAAATAACAAATGAAAGCTCCTTAGATTGTGGTATTCCTAACTACTCATGCAAATGCCATTTTTGGATCATTGAAAACTACTATCTAGACTAGTTATGGTGTAATTTCCTTATGCATATGAATCCTACTTTCGTAGTGAATCAATTATACTCATAACTAATCCATACCTATTCTTATGGTTATGAAATTAGCTACAAGTTCATTTCTTCAATGAAATTACATGAAATGAATCACCAAAACCACATAGGTGCACCTCTACTCTCGTGAGTGTACTCCCTATGTTTAGCACTTCTTGAACTAGTATTAAATCTCAATTTTTTATTGCAGAAATAACACCTTAGATAATCACAATTAATGGTACCAGATTAATCATGATTTGAAGAGCTTAAAGTACTAAATAACTTGCTCAAATAATGGCATCAAATAACCAAATAATAAACACTAACAATTATAGGAAGTTCAACCAAACCCAAGGCAAAAACTTTAGAAACACATAAATAACATAAAATCCAGAACTTGCATATTAACCAAACTTGGAATCAAATACAAAAGATAAAGAGTTGAAGAAGAGATAACCCTTGTCACATGAGCTTCAACTTCTCCTTCTTCATCTCCATCTTCATCCTGATCTAGCCAATATACAAGAATGGATGAACTATTAACTAGACTATCCTACACTAAGAACAATGGAAGAGCTACATTTTTGCAGTCCAAGCTTCTCTCCCGTATCTCTCCTGACCTCCCAATGTCTCTGCATATAAATTGGTTAAAAACTCTTTTTCTTGGTCAATTTTTTCTGCTATGATTCTTCAAATGTCCTTGTGTTAAGATAGTCAATAACCAACATTTTTTACTTGAAAATAAGCCACCTTTGTTGCCCTTTTGTATTCTGAAGCATGTGCACCGAATTCCCTTGCAACTTATAGCTGGAAAGTAGTCTGAACACAAGAGAATTGGCTGAGCAAATTGCAGCTTTTCGGCTACAAAACGCGCCTACACAAAACGCGACTTTAACTCGCGTTTTGTCTTCTCGCGTTTTCAACTTGGCCTCACTTCAACTATGATTTTCTCTGTGATTAAGGCCGAACTAGCTTTTGTGCAAAACACAAAAGTTGTAGCCCTTTGAGTTAGCTTTCCAATGCTTCAAGAATAACCTAATTTGAAGATCGGTGGACAGAGATATGGTCGAAATACCATAGACTGGTCAATTCTGGGCTTCAGCTTCCGACCATCCAGAAAAGCTTCTGTGTTTCGTCTTTTTGACCAGGAAAACGGCTGAATTGGGATTTGCTTTCTTCATACCAAATGTAGATATATCTCTTAGCTTCAAAATGGTACAAAATGCACCTCAATCCGATATGTGTAGCTCCAGATATGGTCAAAATACGAAAACATGTCAGAGTTGTCAAAAGCTGACTTTTCTTGATTCTTTTATCCACAAATTTCATTTCTTCTTTAACACTTCATATTTTATTTTCACTACTTTAATCCATCATCAATCATCCAAATATCTTCTCAATGGTCTTCATTTCATAATTGAATCATTAAACCTGTAAAATATGAAATTTTTACCATTAAAAGCACTAGAAATGCAATGTTAGCCGCTTTAACATAAAATGTAGATTTTTACCAAAACCTTAGTTATTTTAGTTATAAAACTAAATAATCAAACCAAAATTAACTAATAAAATGCACTTAAAAATACGTAAAATAAACACTTGTCAGTAAGGTAATCTATTTCGAAATTCAACAAAGTAGATAAATTTTATCCAAATTTATTACTTTAAATGCTAAGTTAAGTTCAAACAATTGGTTGAGCTCTTCCCTTTCTCGATTTCTCTATTTAACTAATTTATCATCTTTTTTTTTCACCTGCTATCCATAACTCAAGGACAACTATGGTAAGTTTTATTATATTAACACTTATGCATAAATTTAATTTTTTTTCTTTTTTTTTGTTATAGACATTTTCTATCTATTACTTGATGCACAATATTTAACAATTATATATTTCAATACAACTTTTATTCACATATTCAAAATGACCAAAAAAAAGCCTTCAATATTATTTTTTGTGTTATTTTATATTCATCTTTTATGGGTGATTGGGTATTCAAATGCCTTTTAAAGATAAGATAAAGTAATTTTAGCACTACGTTTAGGTATGCATCCATATACATTATTATCAATGTTTTTCTTTTGTATTTTTAAGTTTAAGAAAAACTTCCATATTCCTTTTATTTCTTTTTTCAAAGTCCATACATATTTCAAAGAAAAGAAGTTATAACATCATAAGATTAAGGTACAATCATTAGTATTTTAAGTATGAATTTTGGGATGTTAATTATTTTTCATAACTTAATTGTGCCATAGTCATTTAAGAGTATCATATAGTGAAAATTTAAAATATGTTGTTTCTTTTTCTTTTGGTAAATTTGTAAGGTTATATTTTTTGACGCTATAATAATGGGCAGCTTTAGTTTTGGTTGAAGCAAGTGAAGAATGATAATCTCTTTGTGAGTTCAAGCTGTGAAAAAAGAAAATATTATTCAATGGATATTAAAGTTAAGCATGATTTGCAAAGGATACTATCAGATTATGGGGCGAGCAAGTGCATTTCATGTTATAAACTTCTAAGTATTTACATAAGTATGTTTACAAACACCTTGGTCCCATGGCTAAGGTAGAGGTTTTAAGATTTAGAGTTTTTAGATTCAAATATGACTTTCCTTCTGCTTCTTAAACTCCACCCCTTCCCTAAACATATAAGACTGTTATAACAATTTAACGTTTCAAATATTCATCTTATTCTTGACTTCTTATTTTCTAATGAATTAAAAATTATCTAAACAAAGTTACATTAGGTACCTTTTATAGAAAGTTTCAATAAATTACAATAGATTGCATCCCCATGTTTAAATACAGAAATAAAGCAAATATGCATATTTTTAAGTATATATGCAAGAGTTTTCAGTCATAGCAAACAATTATTGAAAACAATTTTGAAACTTAAATGTTAGAGAAAAATATGCCTGCATCTTTCGAGCATAATCATAAATTTAGATAATAATTAATATTTATAATTGTACAAAAATGTCATGCATTCTTAGCTTGAATTTTATCTCATTTTAAGGATTTTTGATAATTTTTTATTAGCTATTATATATTTATTTTAAATTTTAATTATTTTTAAAATTTATAATTCTTATTCATAGCACGGGTTATAAAGTTAGTTTATTGACTAACTCTGATTCATGATGGGCTTTTTTCCGTCCATAGATCCGAATTGTTTTCTACTGTCAAAATATTTGCTTCATTGTGGAACTTGAAAGCTTTATCTACAAGTGAGCAAGCGATTGTAAGAGACACGTTAAGGGCTTTTTCTGGAAAACCCCTAAAAAGGACTAAAGTCTGGTATTAGTTGGGCACTAATAAAATTCTATAGATAATGATAATAAATGAAAATTATTAAGATAAACCAGAAATAGAGGAAAAAATGGGGAAAAAAAAGAAAGATGAAGATGCATTTCTTGGGAGGAGCCATGTTGAACGAGTAAACTACAAGTTATAAGAAAACAGGAATCAGAGATGCTACAAGGTCACAGAACGCTAAAAAGAAGGAAATCTAGATTGTAGAGAAAGAAAAAGGCAAAAAAAATAGGAACCAATAGATTTCTTTTTAATAGTAAAATATCAAATATCCAAGTAACATGATATTGATTCTCAAATTAATTGAGATTTGTCCACCTTTAAACATTAAAATGTTAGCTAATAAAGGAAATCAATCAAGCAAGGAGGTAGTAAAGGAACCTTTCAATCAAGCCACTAATCTTAAACTTCGTCAAAATGTTATGGTTCAATCCTCTTGGAAAATTCTACCAGTGATTGTAATCTAATAGACTCTTGTGATATTATTTAATAATTTAAACTGTTAAAATTAATTAATGGATGATTTTTCTTTTATGCATTTAAAGGTGAATCGATACTCATCGATATATGGTATTCAAAAAGTATTAGAAACACTCCCTCAACATTTTTTTCTTTGATTTTGAAGGGGTGGAACCATAGAAGGTTTCGAAATGCAACTAGGTACAGTCAATTGGTCAAGGCTCATCCAACTTGTTTTCTTCAATTCTTTTTTGAGAAAAGGTGGAGGCAACTAATACATAATAGTATGAGGATTAACTTTTTATACACTGACAGTGTAATGATTTTTTTTTTTTACTAACAGTTGTGGATATATACTATATGTACATGATTTGAGTTAAAATTTTGAATTTATGCTATATGGCAATGATCTAAATATATTAGTGTAAAAAAAATGTGCATTAATAGTCAATAAAAAACTTACTCATAATACAAAAACAAAATCTACACTTCTTAACATCTTATGATGCAAAATGTATTCTTGATGAACATTTTTCATCTCATAGTCTAAGGTCTATTTAGACATATTAATAAGTCGGGTCTTCTCCAAATCCAACTCAAACCCAACATATTTAAGTAGAGTCTGGGTTTGATTTGTCGAACTCAGATCCTACTCAAACCCAAACCCTGCAAGAGAGTTATGGATCTAGATAAGGTCTGATTTTCTATAATCTAGACCCAAATCCAAATCCAAACCAAATCATACTCAAACCCGTATATAAATAAATGAATAAATTATATATATATATATATATATATATATATATATATGTATGTATATGTATGTATGTATCACTAAATTCACCAAATAATCTAAAATTCTATGTCATTGCCATAGTACGGACTTTTTCAAGAAATAGAGATAAAATAAAAGCAAACAAATAATAAATTAAATGTAGATGCAGATGAAGTTTTGAGAATAAATAGTTTTAGTTGATAATAGTTCTTTCTTTGACTTTATAATATTGCATTCAACATCATGAATGTTAATTTTATTATTTGAAAATAAGAATTGGATGGTATTTATATTATTTTTTAACTCTATATATTTTCAAAATATTTTTACTTTAGTTATTCACTGTATGTTCAGACAAATATACACGGGTATTCATTAGATACCCAAACTCATGAGGGCTTAGGTTTGGATTTACTTTTTCAAACTCATAAGGATCTGGTCTAACTAAATTTAATGGGTCTAGATTTGGATTAAAGAAATCCAACCTAGACCATAACAATTGACATGCCTAAAAGTATTGGGAAACTTATACTATGTAAAGCAGGATATTCTTAAAGTGGAATTTAGTGCACAATTTTGATCCAGTTCTTTCCTACCTATTTATGCACTATATCTTTCCAAAATTGTATTGCATGTATTTTAATTTCTGAGAGAAATATCTTGATAACTAAATAATACTTAAAAAAAAGGTAGAAACTCATGTTTTGTATAACTAAGGGTTAAATGGACTAATTCTTAGTGGCAGTTTGCCCCCTTAAACTCATTAAATAAGCATTTTCCCTATCCGATATTTAAAGACAAAGAGTCCTTACTATTCTATTTTACTTGTTTTTGTAGTCACCCTTGTTTTTTCTTTTTCACTACAATCTTTTATTTTTTTATTTTTTTACTATTTTCTTTTTCTCAAATCTCTCATGTTAGTATTTTATTTTACTTTCCTAATGTTATTACTAATTTTATGCTTATTATGATATTGTAATTATCTTTTATTTATAATTCATTCCTATTTTATTTATTTTTACTATTAGAAAACTAATATATGTCTGTCATGCTTAAAAAATTGTATATTATTAGCAATTTGACTATTTAAAAAGATATTAGCAAACTAGAAGTTTAAATTACTTAATATTTTAAAGTATATCCCAATAAATATAGTAACTAATACTTTTATCTAATTTTTTTGTGTATAGTTGATTAACCATTGTTATTATGATGTGAATTTGCAACTATTGTTATTAAAAATTAATTTATTCTAAGTTTTGGACATAGTGATTTAAGTAATACATGAAATAGTTTATGCACATAAATAACATATGCTGTGTTATAACACATAGTTTATGATCATTATCACTCTTAACAATAAAAAGTAAATGACGGGATTTTAATATACGTACAAGTTAAAAAATCCGATTTACACCCATTTCACTGCAAGTATACAGGTCAACTAGTAGTTTAGGATATATATCGAGTCGATCCCACGAGGAAGAGTGAACAATTACCGGTGTTACTAAAACTTCTCTATTATTTAGACTATCAATGAATTATAAGGAATGAACCCTACTGAACTTATGCAAAATAACAAATGAAAGCTCCTTAGGTTATGGTATTCCTAACTACTCATGCAAGTGCTATATTTGGATCATTGAAAACTACTATCTAGGCTAGCTATGGTGTAATTTCCTTATGCATATGAATCATACTTTCGTAGTGAATCAATTATACTCATAACTAATCCATACCTATTCTCATGGCTATGAAATTAGCTACAAGTTTATTTCTTCTATGAAATTACATGAAATGAATCACTTAAAACCACATAGGTGCACCTCTACTCTCGTGAGTGTACTTCCTATGTTTAGCACTTCTTGAACTAATGTTAAATCTCAATTTTTCATTGCAGAAATAACACCTTAGATAATCACAATTAATGGTACCAGATTAATCATGATTTGAAGAGCTTAAAGTGCTAAATAACTTGCTCAAATAATAGCATCAAATAACCAAATAATAAACACTAACAATTATAGGAAGTTCAACCAAACCCAAAGCATAAATTTTAGAAACACATAAATAACATAAAATCCAGAACTTGCATATTAACCATACTTAAGAATCCAATACAAAAGATAAAGAATTGGAGAAGAAATAACCCATGTCACTTGAGTTTCCACTCCTCCTTCTTCATCGCCATCTTCATCCTAATCTAGCTAATGTACAAGAATGGATGAACTACTACTCTATACTAGACTAACCTAGCACTAAGAGAATGGAAAAGCTACATTTCTGCAGACTCCTAGCTTCTCCCGTATGTCCCCTCAGACCTTCCAAATGTCTCTGCATATAAATTGATTCAAAACTCCTTTTTCTTGGTCAATTTTTCCATCCTTTGATTCCCAAATCTGAAATTTGTTAGGATAGTCAATAACCAACATTTTTGACTTGAAAATAAGCCACCTTTGTTGCCCTTTTGTATTCTGAAGCATGTGCACCGAATTCCCTTGCAACTTATAGCTGGAAAGTAGTCTGAACACAAGAGAATTGGCTGAGCAAATTGCAGCTTTTCGGCTACAAAACGCGCCTACACAAAACGCGACTTTAACTCGCGTTTTGTCTTCTCGCGTTTTCAACTTGGCCTCACTTCAACTGTGATTTTCTCTGTAATTAAAGCCGAACTAGCTTTTGTGCAAAACACAAACGTTGTAGCCCTTTGAGTTATATTTCCAATGCTTCAAGAATCACCTAATTTGGAGATCGGTGGACAGAGATATGGTTGAAATACCATAGACTGGTCAATTCTGGGCTTCAGCTTCCGACCATCCAGAAAATCTTCTGTGTTTCGTCTTTTTGACCAGGAAAACAGCTGAATTGGGCTTTGATTTCTTCATAAAAAATGTAGATATATCTCTTAGCTTCAAAATGGTACAAAAATCATCTCAATCCGAGGTGTGTAACTCCAGATATGGTCAAAATACGAAAATATGTCAGAGTTGTCAAAGCTGACTTTTCTTGATTCTTTTATCCATAAATTGCATTTCTTCTTTAACACTTCATATTTTATTTTCACCACTTTAATCCATCATCAATCATCCAAATATCTTCTCAATGGTCTTCATTTGATAATTGAATCATTAAACCTGTAAAATATGAAATTTTTACCATTAAAAGCACTAGAAATGCAATGTTAGCCGCTTTAACATAAAATGTAGATTTTTACCAAAACCTTAGTTATTTTAGTTATAAAACTAAATAATCAAACCAAAATTAACTAATAAAATGCACTTAAAAATACGTAAAATAAACCCTTGTCAGTAAAATAGATAGAAACAAATAAAGAAAAAGTTTGAGAAGATTAAAATTAATATATAGATAATAATAGTAAAGAGAAGAAAGTAGTTTATCACATGAGAGAAGGGAGAAAATTTTTAAAAATATAAAAAAGGGCAAAAAGGAGAAAAAAGAAATAAAATAATAATTCATATGAAATGGGCACTTTTGTCCAAAGATATAAAGCAAGGGATCAAAGTCCCTATTTATTGAGTAGAGGGGGGTAAAGTGCCACTAAAGGTAAAGTTCAAGATATTTAATCCTTTTAACCCTATAATTAAAAATACAAGATTTATTGTGCTATTTACATTACACTAGCCTCGTTGCTTTATTCTTCGCTTCCAATAATAACGGATCGTATGATTCACCACACATTTTGTTGTTGATATTATTTTTCTTATCTTGTTTTCCTCAGTCCTTCTGATATCCATTTTTTCTTCAAGACTGGAAGGGTAAATCCTTTAATGACTTCGTATAGCATATGGTATTACGATAACAGTCATAAATGTGCTTCAATCTAGCATTTTGAAAATGAAATTATTAAATCTTATGACTTTCAGAAGTGAGTTTCATTATTTAAATGGCATGAGTATCCGTTACTTATTGCTTTGGTTTCATTATATAAATGGCATTAGTATCTGTCACTTATTGCTTTGGTATCAATTGGTATGGCTAGCGATATTATCAGAGTAGTAATTTTTTTCACTGCAGTAAATTTTACTCAAATATTAAGATAACTCGGGGGAGGGGAGGGGAGGGTGGTTAGGTGAGAAGGGTTAGAAGTAATCCAAAAAAGAAATGTTAAGATTACTTTCAATCAATCAACTCCATATATTCTTCTTGATTTTTCTTGATCCGTTAAGTTGCATCACTCCACTACGTCTCTCTTCAATTAAATTTTTTTCCTACTATGTTACTCTTCTTCTTCTCTATCTCTCTATCTCTCTCTCTCTCTCATTAATTCATCTATTATTTTCATGATTTACTAACTTGATTTTGATTTAATATTTTATCAATATATTAGTTCTATTGCTTCACTGAGCTCTTATATTTTCTATTTTTAAAATTCTACTAAAAAGATTCTTTTTTGCGAATATAACATAATTGACCTCAAACAAACATAGTTTAAAAAATAATCCAAAATAATTACCTTACTTTCTCTTTAATATTCATGAGATACTAATGTAACGTAGTATAAATATATTTTCATCTCATTATTAGAGAATATGAACACTTGATAGAAGTCAAAGTTTACAAGTATTAATACAAAGGAAGAGATGGTAAAATTTTTTACAGTATTAGTTGCTCAAAAACATGATAAACAAGCAAAATTCAAAAGGAAAAAGCATGTTGCATTCAAAAAAAAAATTAAATATAACTAAAGCGAGGCACTGCATGAAATGGATCCCCTAGAAGCCTAAACAGGATTTATGCACCTCGTACTTTACCACAGTTGTTAGGACCTCAACTGAAGTCTCAAATAATCAGAAATCAATTAAATGCAAAATCAATTTAGTTAATGACAACTCTTTGATTGATGTATCAAGAGACAATTGAATATTAATAAACTAGGAATAATAAATAAACTTTAACTTTTCTTTTCCTTCTATCTAATCTAGAAATCTAAACCTCTTCATTCTTTTCTCAAAACTAATTTAAATTCTATAAGGTTGAATAAAAATTTGATTGATCATTTGATAAAATTGCTATGTTTAATGAGTGACTCGTTGATCTTTTGCAGGTTAGAAATAAAAAAAAATCAGCCTCCTTATAACCAATCTAGTTTGTTTCTCTTCTATTTTTCTATCTTCCGTCTATTCATTTTCTTTAGTTATTCACTAGAACAATTATTATCTAAAAGTTAATCCGAGGCAACTGTTCAGATCTATTATAACAATAGAAAGAGATTTTCCTAAAGAAAAAGCTTTTAAGACCATCCAATATTCCTTATTTTTCCAAATATTTTTACGAATACGTTTTTTGATAGAGAACTATGCATTTTTGGAAATGCCATTTAATTTAAAGGGAATTGCTTATTGTTCTAACTGAATATAAATAGAGGTTAATTTCAAGGGACTCAATTGGAGTCTTCAATGACAACACTAGGTTAAGGAAATTCATGTTTGCCCAGTTGAGCTTGTCAATGATTTCAACAAAATGATGGCTTTCCTTCTTAAACCTAATCAATTTGGAGGTGGGGATTAGGGGCCTTTTCAATTGAGGTTCTATCCAATTCCGTCTAGTTGTATGAACTAGCACAATTTTGATGTAAACTAATATATGTTTTGTTTAATCGTGAGTTTTACACCAACTCAATTATAATTCACCATACTAAATTATATCAATTTATACTGTGTATACAACTAAACAATTTTGGAACCAGAGAGGCCCCATTTCCATTTGGAGGATATCTTATCTTGGACCATAAATTCAAGCAGGATTGTAAACAAGTTGAGTCGAATCGAATTTAATCTAATTGAATCGAATCCCAACTCAATTTTACCAAATTCGAACTCAACGAGCTCTCAATGTAAAAATCGAAACCCGAATTTGACCTTAACCGCAAATTCGAATCGAAGCAATCTCGAACTCAAGCTACTCGAGCTTTAACAAATTAAAAATAATTATTTTATTTTTAAAAAATGAATAAAACAGTAATTTTTTCTTAACAAATAATAAAATATTAATGATATATTTATAATTTCATCACACACACACACACGTATATATATATATATATATATATATATATATATATATATAATCAAGCAGCTTACAAACTAACAAATTAATTTTCTCTATGCTCGTATTCGAGTTGAGTTTTACTCAAATTGACTCACGAACACTCGAAGCGGTTTGATTCATTCGCAGTCCTAAGTTCAATGAGGCAGAAATTGCAATGCAGCCCGTTGTTTGTGCTGCACTTTTTGGTCAACCCTATCAAATTTATACACTTCTAACCGTTGTACTCCTTAAACTACATACTTTCATTTTTTTTTATTAGAACATGCACTGCGAGGCCAAATAACTAATAACAATTAAAAAAAAACAACTAGAGCAACTCTACGATTTTTAGACCATAATTATCTCAATAAGTGACATGTTCACGGCAAAAAGTGCAAAACAGCACAGTAAACAATATAATTAGCACTCCCTCCATCTCATATATTTAGTTATGTTTGGAAATATATGCCTTTTATGTATAATACACTCCACCAAAAAAAATTTTCTTTTATTTCACTTTTATTCTTAATCATGTGTTGGTCAAAGTAAAAGGTGGAAAGCAATCTCGTCACATTTGTCTTTATGCATAATTAATGAAGGGTATAGGAGAAATTCAAAGTAATTAGAAATGTCAAACATAACAAATATTTTGAAACAAATATTTTGAAACAATTAAAACAGGAAAGTATAGCACTTCCAATGGAACAAGAGGAGTATTAAAAAACTCATTTTTTTATTTTAATGTTGAAATACCAAAGATTGAAGTGGCATGATATTACTTCTAGAATTAACTGAGGTCATTCAATTTTTAAAGATTAACAGAAATCCAAAATCCAGCATGGTAGCAAAGGAACCCTTTCATCAAGCTACCTAGTATTTCCACAAAATATTACAGTTCATTTTGTATTTTAGCTTTCAGGGGTACACTGACTTTAAAATGCTACCCGGTTCAAAATACCCTCGACTAAATTATAGGAGAAAACTCATGTTTTATCATATATTGTTAGATACGTCAGGCCCTTCCCTGATACCTTGGCCCCCAAAAAAATGATATTGTTGGCCCTCAAAGGTCCTTACCATACTATACTTCTTTTTACATTTTAATTTAATCAAAAACACGGATCAATTTTTTTTTTCTTCTTTTTTCTTTTTTACCAAATTACTAAATATTGAATTTGGCAGTGGACCCAGGCTCATCATTTACTAGGTAAAGATGCCTATTTGGCTATTGTCAAAGACAACAAATCTTGTCTCCATTTTTTTCGAAAGCTAAGGCCTAAAAAGTGCAATAGTCGGATAAAACATAAAAGATCAGATGTGCCGGGACACTTGTAAATCAGGATGAAATGACTACTATAACTACGCTTGATTGGAAAATCTGATCCAAAAGCATGCAACGCTCAAAATCCATTCACCAAACAAAAAAAAGATCAAAATAGCCACTCAAATAGACTGTCACTTTCTGTGAGAAAGAAGTCAGTCTCCAGAAATGGTGGGAGAAATGAGTGGAACAGCATTCCAGCGCCAAACATATCTTGGTGCAGATCACAGTAGCATTGCCACCATTGCGAGCACCTGTCGATGCAGAACACAAAAAAAAAAAAAAAAAAAACACTAGAAACTCTCACAGCATCAATAGATTCTTCGGATTCCTATGGTTTGAAAGCTTCAGTAAACCAAGTCACTCAGAACCCTTGTCCGGTATAAAGAGTACTAGGAAGGAAAGATTCAGGAGGAATAGAAAAGTAATTCTGACTGGGACAAAAACCAAAATTCTAGAAATGGAGGTAACAGTACCTCACAGGACAGTCTCAGAAGGAAAAGAAAAACTTTTTTTGCACTTGAAGCTTGGATAACCTTAAGTTCCCATTCTCCAAGTTTGAAATCACTAGTTATTTGGATATATAATACTGATTCTTACTATCATGGTAAGGCTTCTATATTTAAGCAGACACTTCAGACAGAACTACGTACGTCAAGATCCAGTCTCAGAAGGCTCACAATTCCACTCTAAAAACCAAGTTGAAGAAAAATAGCAACAAATAACATTTCTGTAACGAAGCCTCAAGTTTCGGTTTTTTACAAAACAGCATCTGTGTAAACAAGCTTCAGTTTTGGAAACCAGTGAGAAAGAAACCAAAAAACAAAATCAAACAGTAACTTTGACCCCTGATGTTTAAGACACTATAATCTGTCTTCCCAGTATAAAGCACCTGCAACAGCATCCGTCATACAAAAACATAAAATCTATACCATATTACAATTTACCCAAAAAAAAAAAGACGCCTACTAGAACATTTGGTAAAAGAAGCAGAATCATGCATTTCATTGAAAGCCTGATGCACGTAACATCTTAAAAAATCTAAAAAAATGAATGAAAAATGTACAAGAGGAAGATGTTGAGCAACGTGAAAGCAGAATTACAAATGAATTAACATCGGATTCAGATCTAAAGGTACATAGTCCTCAAATAGAGCTAAAACTTTTGATAAGAACCATCCATCAAAGTTAGAGATACTGACCTGCTTCTCAATATATTTTTGAAAAAGAAAATTATTGGAAACAAAGTACTACATAATTTTGAAAAGCAGTCAACAAAAGCGAAATACTTGGCTAGGAAAATACATGTTTAAATCTGGTCTTTAAGCAAACAATAACTTTTGCAAACGTTATAAAGACTTCATTTGCAAGAGAGCCTGGAACTTCAGAAGAATCACCAGTCCAAAATAAAAGATTGGTGCATTTATGAAGGAATCTGCACAATGAATATTAAAGTGTGAAAACCCCACTTTGAAGGGAAAAAACCAATTTTTAGAGAAAAGACAAGATAACTGCTCATAGCTCAAAACCAATACCTTGCAAAACATAATCTTGAAAAGAACAATAATTAATATTTTGCTTTCATTAATTCCAGAAGTTACCTTTTGAAATTTCACCTCAAATATAAACAAATAGTGGAACAGGAAAGATTGTATGTGAACATGGAAATTGTGCTTGTAAATGCAAAGGAATACACCCTCTATGATAATACAGGACAAGATTTCACAAGTTCCATTCCCTTAAAATGATGGTTTGGAAATATTTTAAGTACATCACAGGTTATAGGGACAGAGTGTCGAATTTGCTGTCTCAGTAATGAATATGCATATGGAGGAGATAAAATTGACACTGAATAAGTTTGAAAGTAAAAGCTAATCCAAATAATTGGCATCAAGAGCAGTCAAATACACTTATTTTGTACTTGCAAATAACAATCAGAAACCACTATAGCAATGCCACTGCTTCTAAACCATAATTATCTCGATAACCAAAATGTTTACCTTACAACGTGCAAAACAACATGATTCAGTGTACCTGGTAAATGTCATTGAGGACCTCCAAAAAGAGATGTCATGTAAGAAAACCAAACCAGTGACATAATGGTAAAAACAATAAACATCAAAAGCCAACAGAGAGAGTAAATGCTACACATGGCACTCCAAATCAACAAATTGCTGAAACCAAACCAGTGACATAATGGTAAAAACAATAAACATCAAAAGCCAACAGAGAGAGTAAATGCTACACATGGCACTCCAAATCAACAAATGGCTTATAAATCCAACCCTCCCCCCCCCCAAAAAAAACCAAAAAAAAAAACCCAAACTTAGACCCAAATTAACTATTTACATTTTTAATCAATAACCCATTAGTAAAACAGTTACACCAACCAATATGAATTGACATGTTGAAAGCAGACCTAGGCCTCACAGTTGACCTAGACAATGCTTAATGCATTACAACTGGCTGTGGTAACACCAATATCAGAATTCTGCACTGCTAGACTTTTTGTTAAAACTCTTGTGCACTTTGATTGTATGCCTTAATCTTCAAGAAAAATTATATTGGCCATATTTTTGCCACAAGGTAGAGATCAAGTCAAAATCATTTATTATTTAATAAAATCTTAGATTGAGTTAAAACCTTATTGCCCTACCAAAATCATGCTTCTAGCATTTCTTGTCCTATAACAGTTCTGCAATTAAGGTCCAATTTCAACAAGTAAAAAAGAGAAGACAATGGTCTTCAAGGCCCAGCTTTGTCCTCTGAACTCACAAAGTTACATACATCAACCTACATATTCATATGGATAAAAAGGTCGATGCTAAAAACTGCAGAAAAAAATTTGCTACAGAACATGCTTCTCAATCCCCAAAAGTGCAAGTACAAGGTGACTCTGTGATGAACTCAATGGTTCCCTAACCTGTCAAAGACCCCTTTTCTGATCCAGGAAGAATCAAATGAAGGGACCACAAAAAAATGAAGGTGCTACAACCTTCCAAATTCAGGAAAAAGTTAGGAAAAAGACGAGTCCTCATAATAAAAGTAATAATCATTCTTAGACACCCAAAAAAAAGAACCATGAGAACAAGAAATTTCTAATTTATTTTCTATCCAACTCCCAAAAAAAGAGGATAATCTAAGGCCTTTTCCTCTCCAAAATCTCAAGCAAGCAAAAAAAGCTCTCTTTTACTTTTTCTCTTGTTTACTGTCCTTTCTTCACTTCAGCATAAAAGCATAGCATCCTAATCATCTTAAATTACAAGTTCCAATCAGATACAAATACCTCCACAATAAAAGCATAACTTCTCTACAAGCTGGACATAAACAGACAAGATTCCAACTAAAACAGGCAACTTATGTATATCTACTCTCACTTGATTTTATGAACGTATTCCATTTTGTTCCAAGCAATTTCTTTTTCAGCATATTAAGATTAAAAATCTAGAAATATATTTATCTAACCACAAATAGATGCATTACAAAGCACGAGATCAGTTAAACATGACATACCTTCCAACTGACCTAGTGTCCATGTCCCATATAAGGTGCACCACCTTGTGGTGGCCGAACGCCCTGCGACCCCATCTGTGGGTTCTGGTACCCTCCCTGCATACCAGGCGGAGTCCCGTAGCCACCAACACCCTGTCCTCCATACCCAGCATTATTCATAACAGGCGGCACACCTTGGTTCACTGGCGCCCCAAGTCCTCCAAGCAAATTCCCAATACCCAAACCAGCACCCTGAGTGGCCAGCAAGGCTGTTAGCGCCTGCCCAAGAGCCGGGTTCAATGCAGACGCAGCCCCGGCAACAGCAGGATTAAAACCCACAGCTGGGCCAGAAGTAGGAGCCATCAAATGTCCAGCAGACCCTGCACCACCGCTACTACTCGAATACTTCCCTTTCTTTGAAGGATGCCCATAATACTGCTGCTGATGGTGCTGACCACCAGCATAATGCTGCTGATGCTGCTGCTGTTGCTGCTGAGGAAACTGTTTGCTTGGCTTAGGCCCATCAATCGCCTTCTGACAATGCAAGGTATGCCCTTCAAAATTCTTATGTGGCTCCTCCAACGCCTTCCTCGCACCCTCAACAGTCTTATACACAAACAAACAAAACCCTTTTGGCTTCCCAGTCTGCTTATCCAACCCCAAAGGCCCATCCTCAACCTCCCCAAACTTCGAAAAGAACTCCAACAACTTCTGCGGATCAAGCTCTGCTGCCACATTACTCACAAATATCTTCCTCTGAGTATACTCAGACACCGGAGGTGGCGCAGTAGGAGGTGGGGCAGGGACAGGGCCAGTAGAAGCTAGCTGGCAAGAAGTCATCCTATTCCCAATCTTCTTCTGTGGCTCAAGCAATGCTTTTCGCGCCCCACTCCTCCTCTTAAACAGTATAAAACCGTAACCTTTCGACTTCCCTGAAACCTTATCCGTAACCGCCTTGCAATCCTCAATCTCCCCATACTTCCCAAACACACTAGTTAGGGTTTCCGCAGTAGTATCCCATCCAAGACCGTGAACAAAGATCTTCCGGTGAGCTGGGTCTGCATCCGCTAGCTTTCTAACACTCGCCATCAAATCAGGGTGCTTGGAAACTGCTTCTTTTATCAAAACCACCATCTGGTCCTTCGAAAACGGCTCCAGCAGCTTCTCGAACGGCTCGTCATCCAAATCCTCATCCATACTGTTCAGTTGCTCTTCAGCTCCTCCATTGGATTGTTTAATTTCGGTAGTCTCCGTCTTAATTAGGGTTTCCTCTTCTTGTTGTTCCTCAACTCCATCATCTTCCTCCTCCTCTTCTACTTCTTCTTCGACTTCTTCCTCAACTTCTTCCTCGACTTCTTCTTCTTGATCTGCCTCCATTTCTTCTTGTTTGACCTCAACTGGCTCATTCTCGGGTTGGGGCTCAGGTTCTGGCTCAGGCTGGGGTTCCGGTTCCGGTTCTGGTTCGGGTTTGACTTGTACGGGTTCTGGCTGGGGTTGGGTGGCTTCAGAGGTTCGAGACTTTCTCTTCTTCGCCATGGGGGAAGATCGAAGAGAGAACAAAAAAGCTAGGGTTTTTTCCGCGGCGGAGGCTAGGGTTTGGAGACGAAGAATTGGGGGAAATGGAAGGTGAGGAATTTTCCAGAGGCTAATACTTATGTGGGCCTGATTATTATAAGAAAATGAAATTCACGATGGTTTGGGTGGAAGCTGCTACACCGCTATTAACAACTTTTGGGCCTAAAAAAATGCTTTGGAGTCAGACCTTTCGGGAGGGCAAGTACTTTGAGGAGATTCGTGGATTTAGGATCCACGATTTGTACTATATTATCGTTAGGGGCATTTATTGCCCGGTGATCAGTAATTTGGTAAAAAAAATAAAAAATTTCGGGAATTCCGTAATTGGCGTATCAAGGCTAATATCTGATTACTGTCCAAATTTTAGTTTGATAAATTAGATATCGGTAATATTCTCTAACAACGTTATTGCACCAAAATAATATTTCATATGTTTTTTTCCTACAAAATTCAATAAAAAAGAACGCTAGAACATATCATCACATTAAATAAATAAAAAATAACAAGTCAACATTGCATCTTGCCATTTCCACTGCTCCAACTCCAACCAGTACTAAAATGTCAAATAGTTAGTAGTTAGTAAACAATATTGAAATAGTCAATAGTTAAACTAATCAATAAATTTGTCAGTAGTAATATGTAGTTACAGTTATTACTTAAGTAATTATTAGTTACTTTTACTAATTAGTATTTAGTAATATGTATGGATAAAACTCTCTCTTTCTCTCTCTCACACAGACACATACATATATATAGATGAGTGTGTGTGTGTCTATATATATATATATATAGTAAAAATTTTGGAAATTCGGCTAGTAATCGGTAATTCGATAATGTATTTTTAATATCCGTTCTTGAATCCTTTTACCAAATATTGAAATGGGACATATTTCATTTTTACAGAATTCTATTTTACCGAAATCTGAAATCCAATCTAGATTGGATTGGTGTAAATAGAGAGAGTAAAGTGTCTCTCTTTCTCTTCCTTTTTGTACATTCTATCTATGTCATTGATCAGCAGTAAAGTGTAAGCAACGAGGGGGGACACCCCCATTGGATATACATCAAGAATCACCTACAATACAATATACTGGCCATGCAACTAGGACATAAACCAAAACTCATATCAGACAACAGGTAGGGATACACCCAGTTCCAAGCACAACTTCAGCACCTGTCTAGGTCTTGCATGTGGTCTGCATCTTAACTCTATTCTTTGCAGGTCACGTATTATCTAAGAGCTAGCACTAGAAAGAGAGACAACAATATTCCTATATAGCTGCTGACTTCTGCATCTCCAAACGAAGTTTCTCATTGGTCATTACAACCATATCTAATTTGGGGTATGCTTGATATTACATGTACATCAATTATATGCTTGATATTACATGTAAATCAAATAGAAGATTATTTATACTTGGAAGAGGGTTGGATTGGGTAGTAAGGTGGAATGAATTGTAAGTAGAAGATCTTGAGTTTAAAACCTCTCAATTATAAAAAAAAAAAATTATTTATACTAGTAAATTTAAAATGCATGTTGCATTAACGCTTCTAACATGTATCTAAAAGTCTAATCTTTATTAACAACTATTATCTAAGCCTATATATGTTTCAATTAGAAGAAAAGAAAAGATCTAAGCCTATATATGTCACTATTTTCTTTTCTTTTCTTTTTCTTTTATTGGGAACCGCACTATGTCTCCTGGGGTTTGTTTGGATTGAAGATTATTTGAAATTTTTTTTAAAAAAAAATATGCAATTTGATGTTTGTGAGACAAAGATGATTGAAAAAAAATAAAATGATGATTGGAAAACGTATTTCTGATACATGCAATTTGATGTTTGTGAGACAAAGATGATTGAAAAAAATATATAAAATGATGATTGGAAAACGTATTTATGATACAAATTTTTTTTAAAAAAAAATTTAGCAATCCAAGTAAATTTTAATAGCATCTAAGTATTGTGTATTAAAAGAATAACCATGAAAACTTTTTTGAAATCGGAATCAATCATGTATCTCTTTTTTTTTAAGTATTACCAACAAAATGTATAATCCTATATAAAGAAATATCTAGCTATTAAAATTAAGCTTAGCGATATGCACATTTGCAATGAGATATTTCACATTCGAATTTTTCAATAACAATTTTCCCACTATTATGTCAAATTAGCAAGATATCCCCCTTAATAAAAAAGTGCAATTATGGAATGAAATTTAACTAGGACCATATCTATACAAATATTATTTTTCATTATTATGTAATAAGAAATATTAACTTTTTAGACATTATTTGTGTTGGGTGTTATCAAATATTGGATTTCAGTAACGATTTTAATAACAAATAAACAAATTGAGAAAAAAAATAATGCTAGAGGATAAAACGCAAGTTATATATTAAAGGGATTTAGTATACTTAACTCTTTGAGTATAAATATCTTTTTGACAATAGAATTGGCTAATGATTTAGGGAATAATATGCAAAAATGACGTCGGGCAGTTTTTGTGATTAATCCTTTGTCAAGAGAATTTATAAAAATACTAAAAACAGTTCACTAACAGTTTAGGGGATAAAATGCGAAAATGACTTGGGGGAGTTTCTGTGATTAATCCTTTGTCTAGAGAATCTATAAAAATACTAAAAACTAACAAGTACAAGAGAGAATTTTGGTCCATTTCTCACCTCGTACGTGGATCCACATACGGAGGACAAAAGGCTCTTTTTTGCTACTCTCTCACACACTCTCTCTGTGAAGTTCAGATCAGAAGATCCTCTGCTGCTGCCAGGTAATAATTTTACTGTTAGTCCAATATTTCATAATTTTACTGTTATTCTCTCCTTTTTGCTAGTGCTGCTGCAAATTATTGTTCAAGTTTTCTCTCTTTTTTTTCTTCCCTTCCTTTTCTTGCATATGTATTTGTTGGTTCCTCTTGTTTTTACTGCCCTTTGATTCTAATTCAAAGCGATTATGAGAAAGAGAGTAATTTCGGTGTGATGTTTATTTTCTTGAACTTGGATTTAAAAATCTTTTCCTTCATATGTGATGTCTATGTTCAATAGGAGCATTTGTGTGCAATTTGGGGAGTCTAATTGGAGATTCCAGAGCTGACCTTTTTTCCAATTATATCTATATATGTGTAAAAACTGCAACTTTTTGACATCAATTTTAGGTTTTTATCCTTTGATGTGGAAACGGCCATTTTTGTTTTCACTTTGCTTTTTGTCTTGATGATGGAAGTTATGTTGTTCACAGTAGGTTCTTTGTTGGTTGTTGAGGTTGGAAGTGTTGGTGGATGGGGTTTCAGACAATGGGTTCTCATGGAAGCGGGCAACAATCACACTTACAACCACCATTGGCCAGGCAGAATTCTTGGTTTAGTTTGACACTTGATGAAGTAGAGAATCAATTGGGTAACTTAGGTAAACCACTTGGTAGCATGAACCTTGATGAATTGCTTAAAAATGTGTGCACTGCAGAGGCAAATACTGGGTTGGACATCAGTAATTCCTCGCCAGCAGCTGCTCTTCAGCGACAGGCTAGCCTCACCCTAGCCAGGGCTTTTAGCGGGAAGACAGTTGATGAGGTGTGGAGAGCTATCCAGTTAGGCCAGAAGATGAAGAGCCTTGAGGATATTGATAGTCAGTCAACTCTTGGGGAAACGACTTTGGAGGATTTCTTGGTGAAAGCAGGGCTTTTTTGTCGCTGATGCTTCTTTAGCACCTGAAATGGTGTTGGATAGCTCGTTGACTGCACAGAATTTTACTCCACAACTTGGTTTGTCACCAACTGTTTCACTTGATGCTCTATCAGACAGCCCTTTGCCTGGAAGGAAGAGGAATTCGGCAAATGTAGAGAAAACAATTGAACGGAGGCTAAGAAGAAAAATCAAGAATAGGGAATCTGCTGCACGCTCGCGAGCAAGAAAACAGGCAAGACTGCTGCTTTGGTTTGCCATTTTCTGCTAGGTTTTCCATTCAGCCTTTTTATGGCCCTTTAAGATGGATTGATCCTAGAGGATTTTTTGGTCATTTACAGGCATACCACAATGAGCTGGTGACCAAGGTTTCATGTCTTGAAGAGGAAAATATAAAGCTGAAGAAAGAGAAGGTAGAACCTCTGACCTCTGTTCTTTTGCATCACCTATCTGTTCTTGTCGTACTTCTATCTTGAATTTAGTTGAAAATGTTGGAGGCAGTATCTGATCATGACTTGAGGTAAACTATTGAGAATCTGATTGGAACAATATTGAGAATTATGTAAAAGATGGTGTCTGAACATGACTTGAGATCAGTGTTCAGAATCTGATTGGAACAATCCTGAAAATTATGTAAAAGAATTGTCCCATAGATTTATATTGGCATTGGGTTTAGGATTAGGTGATGATAGTTGTTCCTTATTACTACTTTTGTCACGCAATGCCTACTAAGGATGAACCATTTCATTGTTTTTGAGTTAGCAGGGATGACAGTTGAAATACACTATTTACTTATTTGTGCAAAGTTCTTGCAGTCTAATTTCATTATTAGTTACAAATCTGTGGTCCTGGCTAACACTTCTCTATTGAGTAGAATCTTGTTTTCTTGAGAAGGTTTTGATTAGAAAGTCTTAGCAAACATTAGAGGGGGAAGGGTGGACTCTTTAATTGTGGGAGGTTTCTTAGTTTCAAGTATAATAGTTGTAGTGGTATACTCTACTGCATGAATGTCAGGGAAATACCTTGTATTCTGCAAATTTCTTACCTAAGCATGTTGAGAATACTTGTGAATTCATTCTCTGCTAATGCTTATCTTTTCTGACAATAAAGACATGCTGTATGGTCTTTGTAGAGTTTAGAATCTCCTATTCAGGATAGATTTCTAAACTTTATCTTGATAGTGTATTAATCCTTGCTAAATTTAGTTTTTTCAAATGTTCCACATTGTGTTATACCTCATTCCCAAATAAAGGTATCTTTCTTACCCTTATATTCAGGCACAGGAATCTTTAGTCTGATGCTTTACAGGAAGAAAAAGGACGTGGTGTCATATGTTTCCTGCTGTCCTTAATTCTTAATTTACTAATTTGATTTGCCCCATGTCTTTGTCGCTTTCAACTATTAAAAACTTTTTGCTATAAGACTAACTGATGCTATTTAGTTTATTATTATTCAGGCTGCTTATGTTTTAGATGCAACATTTGCGCTCAAAGATGTTTCTTTATGAAAAAATTCTAGATCTGACCAGGAAAGGCTTTAGTCAGATACAAAGGACAAATTTGTTGACCTTGCTCAAATTAATTTCGTGACGCTTGCCTTAGTCGATAGGTCATATTTGCTTGTTGATGTTATTTTAGCCTTGGTTACTTAAGTATGGAATGTTGTCTGACATTGCAACTTTATTCTGTATGACATTCACACGAGTCATTGTGAGAATGGTTAAACATGTCAGTATTGTGATGATATGACTTGACCTGGTCTGTCTGGTTTTATTGCCGTTGTCCTCAAATTTATTATGGCTATTGAGCTGCTGTTGCTACTTTTTTAGCAGTCATTTATTTCCTGCATCTTTTCTTCTGGAGAAACCTCTATGTAGGGGTTCTGTGGAGTTAGCTTGTTTTGGTGAACTGTATGCATTGGAAGGTAATATCTGTCTGGCACTGGTGCATATTGAGAAGTCTCCAGTCCACTTTGTTAATTGTTAAAACAGCTTTAAAGCCCCAACAAATGCTGAACTTTTCATGTATGGCTAACATCAGTAATTAGTGATGCACATGAATGGAATAACAATATTCCCACTGTCACTGTCTACTATCCAGCTAAACCACAGCCAAGGGAATGGGCTTGGCGAGAGGATGTTGAGCTTGACACTAGCTCGACTAATGTGAGATGACTTGGGAGGTGTAGGATAAGTGGGAGCTCAAAGGCAGAAGTGAAGCACCTCAACTTTTAACGTTATTTTACTTATTCCATGAATTGGAGGTTGGGCTTTGTTCCTTCTTTTGGACCCCAAGCTTGCCAAGGCGGGCCAATCTGGTGAAGACATTTAGCAACTTTCTCAAACTCCTGTCAAATCAGACTGCAACCCTTGTAGAAGTCAGCAAATATCTGCTGTCATGACTTGGTGACCAAGTCCACAGGCTGAACAAAGTCTGGAAGATGTTCTTCACCTCTTTACCCTTTGTTAATATAATGGATGTAGTTCTGAATCAGCCCCATCCTCTTCAAGTGCTCTACTAGCATTCCTAGGAAATGATATCTTGATCTGGTCCTACATCCTAGTAGCTCTGAAAAGGACAAGGCACTCCTTTAAGCTTGTTTAGTACCGACAATACAATTACCTTTGCTTTTGGTTTGCATTAGAGCCTTTATACTAAAACCCCAATTCAAACAGTAGGAGTAAGCCTGCCATTGACCCCTATCTCTTTACTCCATAGGAGCTTACTCCTAGCCTGCGAGTCGCTTACCCCTGCCATTTTTCCTCATCCTAATTTTTCATTCTGTTGAGCTTCCAATCTTGGGGTAACTAATTGATGAGACATCTGAGAACCATAAACTTGATGAGAGATAACTTCAACTACAGAGGTCTAATTTCAGTAACTGGTACAACATTGCAATCCATACCTTGGGAAGGTACATCCAATCATGAAGTTGGTTGATCACTCTATAAAGTCTTCTGAAAAACTTGATTGACTTATTTTGGATCTCTTTTAAAGCAGTACAACTGCCAAATGTTTGTAACTATTTATCAGCTTGTACATTACATTTTAGGTTGGGCCAAAAGTGGCCTCCCAAACTCCATGTGCAACTTGTTGAATGCAAATGTGAGTATATGATTGAGTTATATTGCTTATGTCTTTAATATACAAGCATTACTATGAACTAAATAGGATATCTAACAATTCCCAAGTGTTATGATCATGGAACAACTGAGTATCATATACTTGATACAACCTACTCCCGTATTTTAATTTGTGAAGAGAATTATGGGATTGGGGGAGAATAAGTGCTCGATTTTCTATAGTTCAGTTAATTCAGACAGAAAGAATTGTTTTTAACCCTTTCATGCTCAGGCCTCAGGTACACATCAGCAGTTTAAGTGCACGATTTTCTATAGTCCAGTTAATTCAGACAGAAAGAATTGTTTTTAACTTTTTCATGCTCAGACCTCATGTAGACAGCAGTAGTTTGGGTCTAAAATTGATTTTGTGCTTCCTTCTGATCGAGACATTTAATGTTTTCCATACATGAAATGTAATATTTTTGAGGACTCCTATACTGGAAATTCTCAGATGCCTCTTTTAGTTCTTAGAATGATTTACGTCTTCAATCAATGTATCCACTTGCATCCAACAGAATTTCTAGAAAGATAACTGGTTCAAAATGTTTGCTGAATAAAATAGAGAGGCATAGTAGCAAATGACAAGCGCTGGCATTGTCCTGTCAACTTTTTGCCAACCAATGGTTCTAGTTTCTGAAAATGGATGAGTATTTGCAATGTTGCAATTCCAGGCTTCCAGAGGATGGACAAGGAACTAACCTTTTGAAGTGGTGAAATGATTAAATTGCAGCAACACAGAGTTATTGCTGAGTCAGAGACTGAAATTCTTACAGTATGGAAAACATAGAAGATAAAAGTGCACATTTAAGTGACAATGAAAAAAAAAATGATGCAACCTTGAAAAAGCACATGAAGCGCATTCAAAAGGAAAAAACACACTTCTTGAATTTTTTTTCCTGTGTTGGCATTTCTTTTCTTTAAGCTATTTTTGCTCTTTTTGTCTTCTCTTGACAATTGACTAGTGAAGTGCATAATTACTTTATGGGGTCAAAAGCATAGTTTAATGGATAATAAGTCGGGTAAACCGTCCATTTTTATCAACTTGATTGATTAAGATCATTAAGAGTTGAATAGGCATTCATTTTGAATTGCTTTAAGTGCTTCGATCTTGAGATTTAGTTATCTGCTTCCACTGTTTTGACTCTATCTTTCTTTAATGGTCCCTATGTTGTTTGTTATGGGGTCTTAGTTTGTACTTCTAGTCTTTGATGCTATTATTACCTCTATGCTACTCCATAATATATCATATACACATAAATTGTTATTTATTAATATTTATGTATGTTATCATTGCTTAAGCATATCTCTACATGAAAATAATACCATATACAGAAGAATGCATCGGCTTCAATTATGTGTTCGCTTCACTTTGGTTCTTTCCTATTAAGCCCAAGAAGGGCCTTATGGTCTGTGATTTTAAATAGTATCGCAGCGCATGTGTGTAATGAAGTAGCTGTCCCGTTTGGATGGTGAGTTTTTTGGGTGTTTGTATAAGACTTTACTATAGCTTACTATAGAAATTGTAGAAAAACTTTAGTAGATTTGAGGGTTTGGAGAAAAAATTTCTTTTTTTCTTCTTTTTCCCTTTTTTTCTTCTTTTTCTTTTTCTTTTTCTTTCTTTTTCATTTTCTTTTCCCTTTCTTCTTCTTCCTCCCTCCCTTCTCCTCCTCCCCCCCCCCCCCCCAAAAAAAACACTCCGCACGATCATAGGGGGGCCGGGGGAGGAGGAGAGGGGAAAAAAAGAAAGAAAAAGGGAGATGCTGGCATTGGCGTCGGACGGCGCTAACCGGCGGCAGAGCTGGTGGTGGGTTGATGTTGTGGGGGGAAGAAAAAGAAAGGAAATTTTTTTTGTGCATTTTTTGGGTATTGTGAGGTGTATATTTTAAAATCTTCGAGAACTTTTTTGAGGTTCTTGTAGCTAAAGTTGTTAAAAAACTCATAGAAGAAAGACAGGCAAAAAATTCGTGAGCCAAACAGGCATAGAACATCATGAGATGTTTTGCTACATTTTGGATCATGGGTGTGATCATGTTGGGTTTTTCCTTGATTGAACAATTCATGAGATGTTTTGCTACATTTTGGACTTTAGCTCATTGTGTAATGGTTATTGTTTGTATGTAAAAGAAGGATATATAGCTGGCTATGGAAGTTAATGGAGTTTTAACCAATTTTAGAAGTAAATGGTTACTATATCTGTCTCTAAAGCATTATGATTTTCAGTGGAGAAAGGTTCTGTTGAAGCTAGAGCTTTAAGCTTTCTATCGGATCCTATATTTACTTGAGTTGTGGTAGGAATGTTGCAAGTCTTCAAGTCTTTAGTAATTTAAAGTTGGGAGATGTCATTTGTTCTTTTAGATTATGGATATTCACTTTGAAGGAATATGTTATGAACAGTAATCATTTCATGTAAATTTATTCATGCTCAAACAGGTCAAAGGATTCACCTCTTGGGTTTTGAGGCATGAGTCATGACCGGATGGTATAGGAGCCATGGCCAAGCAAATAATTTGCAAATTTAATGGAGAATAAGAGTATCAGGAAGAAAGGATCTAGACTAGTGGTTTATAATTCAGCTTAAGTGCCTACGTACAATTTGAGATGAAAATTTTACTTATATTGCTTTCTCTGGAGTTGGATCCACGATGAACTGGGATGAAGTCATGGGTGCTTTGTCTGTCTCATGCTTTTCTGATCAGAAATTGTGCATATTTTGACTTCAAAATAGATAGATCGATCGTCTGAAATATGAAGGATAATTTTGCACTTAGTGTGAAGAAAGTATGCTTCATATGACCCATCTGCAACTTAGCCAAGTATTAGGAACCATGGTAGTATTAAAAACGTGACCCAGGAATCCTTTTCAGGTTGACATTCCAAGAGAGGTACTTGACCCATCTGCATATGCTTACCTGAGTATCATGTGTTTGGTCACTGCAGAGGAGTCGTGTTGAACCTGAGCTATAGCTTTTTGAGCTTTGTTTGTTAAGTAGGTCAAGTCAAATTAGAGATAGCCTCAAATTTTAAAACTTGAATTGAGTTCTAGCCTGTTATCTTAGTGTGGCGTTTACTATATACATGAATCCTTTTATTTTTTCCCACAATTCTTCTCAGGATTTGGAATGAATAAAACGAGGTAATGCCCCAATTACATGTTTGACAAAGCCATGCACTTTACTGCTTCTAGTTTGCTCATGGTTGTATTGATGTCTGTCACTGTCCAATGACTTTAGAGATACAGGATGTGCTTGAAAATTGATGTGATTAGAGTTCATTGGAACCCTAAACTAAATTTTGCTTGCATTAATTGCCATGTTTACCACATATATCTTCTTCTTGGGTCTAGTCATAGCATTTATTGCGATCAATGAAGTTAATACTGAAGAATGCTGCATTCATCAGCTTATTACTTGACGCAATTTGGTCCTTTGTAAAATAACAATGATAGGATCAAATAAATGACATTGCTAGTGCTCTTATCGTGCATATGGTACTTTGTATCTAAGACAGCCATAATGAAAGATTACCTCTTAAAGGCAGCTCAGGAGAATGGGTTTCTTCTTGCGTATAAATGGAAACTGTTTTCCTTTAATGTTCTTGTCTGTGGAAGGGAGGCAGAAAAGAGGGCCCCCCGGGGGGGGGGGGGTTGGTGGTGTGGTTTTGTAAATGCACTTTAGAAGTGCTTGGCTAAAATCAGCACGAGATTTAATACCTTACAGGCCTGGTGAACCTTCACCAGATTGGTAACTGCTGTAGATGTGCAAGATTACATCATAAATTCAGGATTGATGGATTAAAAACAAAGAGATGACAAAAAAGGGAAAATGGAAACCATCTAGGATGTCAAGGCTGTAATCTTCTGTACATTTTTTTTTTTAATAATAGAGCATATAATTTATATCAAATTCTTTTGCAAGTTTGGTGGAACCTTTTCAGTGTCTCTTTTGACAGTTCCTTGTTTGTGATTTTTATTTGCATATATTCAAAATGATGTAGTGCAAGCAGTTCTTATTGTGGTGATGTCAGCTCATGCTAAATGTACCTTTTGTGCAGGAATTGGAAAAGATGCTGCCACTAGATTCCTCTTCTGAACCAAGATATCAGCTTCGAAGAACAAGCTCGTTTTAATATGCTAAAAAGTTAGTTGTAGTTCTCCCTAGCATAGGCGCTTTCTTTGTGGGTTTTCCAGGGAGAGCGTTTAAGAATTGAAAGTTTTTGTTAATATGCTTTGCTTCCCTGCCCATATACTTAGCATGGTTAAGATATATTATGTGTAAATATTAGTATACCCCTAACTGGAACTTTTAAGTGAAACTTTGTTATGCTAGGAACCTGTAAGTCTAGTTATTTGAACAAGAATTATGGGTTACATGAGAGGATATTTCCTATATATGGTCACTCAGTGGATTATCTTGTAGTGGCTGCAAAAATTGCTGTGTTTGTGAAAGTTAGGCTTGGATATTGCATTGAATGAGAGGAGGGTAAAGCTGAAACTTGGACCAATGTATGACTGTCTTCTAAAGAAAAATAATTCATTTCCACCCACCTTTAAGCAAAAGTAGTGTTTTTCTCAAGGTTTACTGGATTTTGAGCTGGTTTTAGAGAAACTCTTTTCTTCTTTGTTCAAGTAATGGCTGTAAATTCTTTGGGCATGTGGAGTGCATTCAGCTTCTTTAGCAACAAATTACTGCTACAGATTAAGCAGAATTATGGTTCAGAAGTGTCTAACGTCTCCAACTCCAGGATGTATTTATAAATAAAAACCAGCTTCTTGGCTCATCCCTGTGGCATATTCACTTCATCTCCAGGAAGCATTTGAAGGAATAGATAAATTTCTTGGCACAAATTTCTAGTTTTTTCATCCCCTTAATTTGGTACATGTATATACAATTATCTGAGATAAAATATAACAGTAATATGGTTTCTTATTTCATGCAGGGACCTCAAATTAATAAGCATCTTTTAAACAAGCTAACATAATTTATTCTCCAATGAACCAACACAAGGTTAATAAAAAAAAGTTGGCAGATTTCAAGTGACATCTGCAATTCTTTTAACAGCTGGTTTCATTTCCTTTTTTCCCCTTGAGTGGTTTGGGTTTTTGTGGTAAATGGACTTTCCTTGTTCACTTGTTGAATTTTCTAGGGTTGCAAACGAGTCGAACCGAGTCGAGCTTTGGCCTAATCGAGCTGAGCTTGACTTAATTTTATCGAACTCGAACTCGAGCTCGAGCTCGACCTCGACTCGATTTGAACCGGACTTGAGCTCGAAAAAAAAAATTATTTTTTTAAAAAATAAATAAAATAATATTTTTTTCTTAATAAATAATAAAATAATAAGGATATTTATGTAATTTTACTATTAAAATAAAAATATATATATATATATATACTTGAGCTCGCAAGTCGGCTCGCGAGCTAACGAGCTTAATATTTTGAGCTCGAGTTCGAGCTCGACTTTGACTCGACCAACTCGAGCTCGAGTCAAGCTTGAATCGAGTGACTCAATTCGTTTGCACCCCTAGAATTTTCTCTTCTTAGTCAGCCTTTCTAGGAAAAGAATTAGTGCAGTTATTATACCACACAATGCTTGGTTTCAACTAGTTATACACTGACAACTAAGTGTGATCTAGCTAGCAAGAGCCTTCATCCGTAATCAAGAGATCATGGCTTCAAGTTATTAAAGGATTAGTGGATAATCACTATTTATTCTCCTTAAAGAAAAAGAGGGAAAAAAAAGAGTCTCTGCTTGCTTCTATTAAATTTAAAAATTGCGTCTGGATTGTATCAAAACAGATTCTGAATTACCTATCTAATATACTTGTCTTAAGTTTACGGCTTAGTTTAACAATCATATCTATGTATTAATTTGTCAAAATTTGATTTGTATCTTCATACGTGTGGATCTAAGCAAACAAGAATTTGAATCAGTCTTCCAACTTCCTTCAAATTGATAATTCCTCGCAGGTTAAACAATCAAATTTTATAGAGTCGCCATCTACTAATTTGACAAAGCAATTACTTTGAATGCTGGCTAACTGAGATTTGGACAATATGCATCAATCAACAGGCATCATAAATCATGTCTTCATTCCTGAAATACACCAGCTCCATGTGTATTCTTGGGGTGAAAATTTATGGAATCCCTTGTTTCAACTTGGTCTTCCATTGCCCTATCCTACCTAAAATTTATAAGCTGTTTGATCTTGAAAAAGCTGTTTGATAATTCATATTTTGATGGATCCTCATTTCAAAAAGGGGATTAGACCAATGGTTGATATTATTGCGAAATCCCATATTTTGATGGCACAATAATTTTTTGATAATACACCAAAATTGAGGTGAGAGGTGAAGTCTTATCAATTCTAATGTGACATGAAAATTTTTGCTATGATAATATCATCATTTGCTTAAACTAAAACTACTAGCAATAGGCTGGATTAAGGACTAATGCAAATGTACTAGTTTATGAAATTCTGGAATCTGGACCAGTGAACCGAGAGATAAGGTATGTACATGAATATATAATGCTATGTATAGGTTAGTAATATATTATGTGAGTGGTATGCATGTATAGGTTAGTACTCTATATATATATATAGTACTAGTTAGATGATAGACACTGTCATCTTGTAAATTACACGCACCTGCTATTGCCTGATGCTTTGTTAAACCTTAATATTACAAAGAACAGCTTCCAATATTTTAATTTACAACTAAACACCACCTTTCCCTAAAATTCTATTTTAGACCTACTTTTATTCTACACTAAAGAGAAGGGGTGGATCCAGGGGGTTAATGGAGAATTCGAAGGGAACTGAACCGTCACCGGACCAAACGAGTGCCTCTAATATTCTAATTTATAATTAAACACCACATTTCCATAAAATTCTATTCTAGACCTACTCCTATTCTACGCTAAAGGAAAGGAGTGGATCCAAGGGGTTAATGAAAAATTCGGAGAAAATTGAACCGCCATCGGATCAAACGAGTGCCTTTGCATCCGTCGGTGAAATTTTCAAAAAATTCTGGACAAAAATGCAGGTTAAAGAATTCAGTTTTAAAACCCTCCTTCGCGGCGAACTACACTACTCTACTCTACTCCACAGTAGTTGGCTACCCAACATCTCCTCTTCTCCTTTGTGCCTTTCTCCCCAACCCCAATCGACTCTTCTCCCTCTCTCTCTTAAAGCCTCGGTACTCAGAGAGCTACCCGGTTGCTCCAAAAAAAAAAAAAAAAAAAAAAAAAGAATGCTACCCGGTTACAATACTGAAGTGGACCATAGATCATCGTTGACCAATGACCTCCTCGATTAGAACTCAGAAACCTATCATGCATTCATGCCAAATTCGCGGGAGATACTAATATACTAATTGGTTCCATCATCTAAAAAATTTGAGGGTCCAGCGATAGCAGTCAAGTCCACCACCTGCAGCAACAACAACCATGGCAAATCTGAAGATGTAAATTTTGCTCTTCTAAACAAAACGCCAAAGCATTTGCAGGTAGAGAAAAAGGCACATTGGGTATTTCAGCCACCATTTTTTTTTAATATGGAACCAGTCTTTCCTACAACATCTCTCCTAAACCGGCGGCAATTGCTCCAAGTAGCCTTTGCTCCATTTCTCCTATTCATTGCATCCTCTTTTACAGCAAAAGATGCAAATAAAAACTGGGTGTTTCAAATAAAATATCATGTCAATTTCAGTTTGTTGGAGGCGGCTTATAGATGGGCTGAATTATTAGGAAAATTTTGGAGTTGGGATGGTTGGT